>OZ029923.1:10795737-11340737 GCA_964023275.1 Norana najaformis | reverse complement strand
CTATTTCATTCGTCGCCCTGATGTACTACTGCCTTCTGCCTCGATGATAAACGTCAAGCGGTAATCCATGCGATGATACCAGATGACCTACAACAACGAAGAATAGAATTTGAACGGCAACTTAGGACTATAGTTAATAGAACGCTCGCCAACGAAGTAGGCTACTAAAAGCAGCACGTGACTGAACTGAAAGGATCACAACAAGAAAAAACTTAAGCTCAGCATTAAAAGTTTCAAACCTAATGGCATAATACGGCAGCAAAAAGACTGTTTACCTACCCTTTTTTCTTCGTCTCTTTGTGTTGCTTCTGATACCTTTCCTTACCCTATTCAAACGGGCAGCGGTGGTGAAGGATCTCACTTGCCTTTGAGAGATTCTTAGACGTCCAAATACGTAACAGGAACAGAACTTTTCGCACTAAAACAGCAGAAAATCAGTTTCGAGAAAAGTTCTAGAAAACGGGCGTTGACCATGAATTATCTGCCTCAGCTTGGATAGGCATTTTTGACGAGCCTCTTCTGCATTCAGAAGAATAAGATTCCGATTTCGACGGTGGTCGAAAAGCTGTTCCTTCCTTAATCTCATCTTCCTGTTTATCCCCTTCCAATTCTTCCTCTTTCGTCGTTCAACTCTCTGCTTATACTCCAGACCGCTTCCATCCACCCTCCATCCACTGACGCCAGATAGTCTGGCGGTTGTGATTCTACGTGCTTTCGTCTCCATCGTCGAAGAAGAGTTTCTTCTCTGACTCCTCTTTCCTCTGCCACTGTCCCTCCTCCCATATCTGTCTGTCTTTCTGTCTATATGTATGTCTGTCTGTCTCTCTCTCTTGCCCACTCGTGTTTTTGTTCCTTCCGTCTCTGTTTCCCACTGTCCTTCCTTCTTTGTCTCCTACGCTCTTCGTGTTTTTTTCTATTGCTGCCTGTCTCCTAACGTCCCTCCCTACCTCTCCCTGTCTCCTACCCTCTCCCTGCTTTTCATCCCTCCGTGTCTGTGTTTCACCGTCCCTTCCCTTCTGCAACCATACGTACCCCACTGTCTTCTGCCCTCTCCCTGTCTCTGTCTGTCCCCCATCCTGCCACCGACGCCATTGGCTCCGTACCGATTGCGATTATGGACGGGTGCTTGACTTAATTGACTTTCCGCTGAATTAGTTATTGCCAGAGACGACAGAGAGACAGAGACATAGAGAGACAGAGGCAGGGAGGCAGAGAGGCAGGGAGACAGAAAGGCAGAGAGACAGAGAGGCAGGAAGGCAGGGAAACAGAGAGGCAGAAAGGCAGGAAGGTAGGGAGACAGAGAGGCAGGAAGGCAGGAAGGTAGGGAGACAGAGAGGCAGGGAGGCAGGGAGGGAGGAAGGAAGGCAGGGTGGCAGAGAAGGAGGCAGGGAGAGCTGTGTTTAGAGGACAAGAGGCTGAGGGAAGGTAAGCAGGCAGAGGAGAAGAATTGGATGCGACTGGTCCGGGGTCTCGGCCGTTGACGGCAGCGGCGACAGTCAGTCGATGAATGGACGACTGGAGCTTAGGAGATGCGGCTGTCGTCGTCCGGGTCCAGAGGCTGGAATTCGGATGCGCGGTCATGAAGTTCCGTGCGCCGAACGATGGTGATCTGCAGCGACAACAAACGACGCCTGCTTCTTTTTCATCGCCTCCGCTAAATATGAAAGCCTTCGGATGCTGCAGCTGCTGCTGCTGCTGATGATGATGACGATGATGATGATGCCTTTTCTGATATGTGGAATAGAGATGCGTGAAAGATGCAGAGACTGGTTTTTGTGCTCTAGGGCATTACTGGAAAATACTTTTAATGAATGAAGCGCCTCATTTTCGTCTGCTTCTACAAAAAACTTTCTCTTTCCTAGAATGCCTTTCAAGCTTATCAATCGTTTTACAGTCGCCAGCTATTTGCTATCCATCTACCCAGATCTGCAACCATTTGTAATATTGAGAATCGGTGCAATAAACACCTGTTTAATGTCCCTACCCGGTTATTTTCTTGGTTAAGGTGACACGGGCAAGTTCTAAGCTACAGCGGTGGTGAAGGATCTTACCCGATCAATTCATTGCAAAATTAGCAGGGTCGAGGCCATACGGTCGTAATATAAAGCCGCGTACATTTACATTTACACGCAAAGCACACAACCATGTCGTAAATTTAATGAGATTTCGCCTAAGCACGAGAGCTTTGTATTTAGCCTAAGCATGAACAGTTTGGGCATTGGCTAAAATAACAGCCTACAGAATGACAAGGTTCGCCTGACCAACTTTTACCACCCTGCGCCAAGCTGTTTGAATTTCTGTCAAAAACGCCATTGAACTATTCATACTTGCCCGAAGTTTCTTAGTAATTGTATGTTAGTTGTTTAAATTTCCATGTCCTATCAGAAACGATAATGAAAGTGTCTTACTTGCCCGTTTCTTACTGATTGTAAGTTGTCAGGCTTAACTGTCATCTATGAGAAAGGCTACATAAATTATCTTACTTAATTGCCCAGAGTTTCATACTGATTGTTAGTTATCCTAATTGTCACCTTCTGGAAGCCCTGTTGAAATTATCTTACTTGCTCGTTTAGTCATTCTAACTGATTCTAAGCTGTTTGGCTTAATTACGACCTGTGTGTGAATGCCTCGAGACGCAACTTTGCCACCAGCTAATGTAATCTAACCTAAAGACTACTATAGCGCAGCTATCATAATGCCCAAGTCATCAGTCGATGGTCGCTTCAAGTCAAAATCGCAATCCAAAATCATAATCCGTTGGAGAAGCCGGGTCGAATTCCAATAGGTCAGAAACCGGCTAGAAAGCAGAGAAATCACCAGCCAATCCTGACTGGGTCTACCCTGCTATCTACAACGGGCTTATCGAGGCAAAGAGTTTATTAGTTGCGGCACGAATGAAATCGATTCAGACGAAATTTCTTGATTCATTCTGGCGCGGAGACGACATCTTGTCTAGTTCCGACAGCAACCGCTATATGTCTCCGAAGAAGCGGACACAAGCAGACGGACAGAGGCATGCTGTCTATTGTCTGTCTGTTTGTCTGCCTCACTCTTTCTTTGTCCGTCTCTGGGTGCTTTTTTGGTCAGTTCTAAAATTCTGGTTAGTGTGTCATTTTACTCGTCTCTAACTGCCTGTCTGTCTGTCTGTCTGTCTGTCTATCTCTGACGGACTAGTCAGTTCGTTCCTCTGTCTGTTTGTTTGTCCATCTGTTGGTCTGTGTCTCTTCTTGCGTCTGTCTATCTACCCGTCAATCTGTTCGTTTGTCCGATTGTCCGTTTTCCGTCTGTCCGATCGTCATTGTTTCTTCTTCCCTCCGTCTGTCTCTCTCTATATTTGTCCGTCAGTCTGTCCAATTGTTCGTCTGTTCGTCTACATGTATGTCTTTCTGTCTGTCTGTCTGTCTGTCTGTCTGTCTGTTTCTCTCTCTCCATCTGTGCGTGTGTCGGACGGCTGCTTGTGGCCGCAGGAGGATGCTGGAGTCGTCGGTAACACAAAGGTAGGCTGTAAAGGCGTGATGTGACTAGGTAATCGTTGCGCGCGGCCATTCATCACATTCTGACACGGGCGTCTGTTAAATGAAGCATTGCCCAGCGGCGTTGACCAGACTACACAAGTCGTCCGATTTGCACGGACCCCGGACCGACGACCGTTCACGAGGGATTGCAATTATTCCGCGTACATTGTGCGATCTGGAACTCAATTTGATCCTTTAAGTCGTCCCTACCCTCGGGACGTATAACCAACCTCCGAGCCGGCGTGCCCCGCATGCGAATGCGACGACGCCGGAGCCCTTACCGAACAATATTTATCTGTCTTTGCGAACGGCCGTACATACTGCGTCGGCTGGTAAAAACGGATTAAGCGTTTAGCTGTCGTTTCTGACATTCCTGCTAATGTTCGCATTGCCAGAGACGACAGAGAGTTAGAGACAGACAGAGACAGAGAGACAGAGGCAGAGAGAGAGAAACAGAGACAGAGAAACAGAGAGAGACAGAGGGACAGACAGAGAGAGAGACAGAGACAGAGAGACAGAGAGAGACAGATAGACAGGGAGGCAGAGGGAGAGAGAGACAGAGGCAGGAAGGCAGGGAAGGAGGCAGGGAGAGCTGAGTTCAAAGAACAAGAGGCCGAGGGAAGATAAGCAACTTCGAGTTCGACTGCGCTGACGGCCTCGTGTCCTGTTCCCTCTGCTTGCATCGCCGACTGTTTGTCTGGTTGAACGTCTTCGTCTGTCTAGTCTGCCTTGACTGTTAGAAGTCGACTGACGATGGAAGGGATGATTCGCTCTGACTGCTCGTCTGTCTTTTGTCTCCTGTGTCTTCCCTCTGCTCTTCTTTCCCTGAAAACATTTCTTTTCCAAAAATCTTATCCTGATTCTTTCTCTTCCCCTTATCTCGCTTCTCGTTTCAATTTCAAACTTCATCCACCGTAGCCGTCCGACTGTCTGACTGCCTGACTCCTGGATCTTGACCTGGAACCGAACCCTTTTGCCTATCGATTTTGTTTTGACTGAGCGCCTGTGAATAAGCTGGTTCCCGCGACTTAGCTTTCGTTGGGCGCTGTAGAAATCACGAGATTACGATTACGATTTCCCGATTTCAATGTCTTTCGAGTCCCACTCGTTCTCTCAGTTATGTTTTCCACGGAACGGATACGCTGCCGCCTGGCAATGTCATGTAATGCAAGGTAACGTAAGGCAATGTGAGGTAAAGCTGGAGGTAAAATAAGGCAGACTAAGGTAAGATAAAGTGCGGTGAAGTGCAATGATGTGAGGTGAGGTGAAGTGAGGTGAGGTAAGGTAAGGTGAGGTAAGATGGAGGTAAAATAAGGCAGTATAAGGTAAGATAAAGTGCAGTGAAGTGCAATGAGGTAAGGTAAGGTGAGGTATGGTGAAGTAAGGTAAGGTAAGGTAAAGGTGGAGGCAAAGTAAGCTAAATGTAAGCCAAGCTAAGGTAAGGGGAGATGATACGAGGTGAGGTGAAGCAAAGTATGGTAAGTTAATGTAAAGTAAGAATTTAATGCACGGTAAGGTAACTGAACACTTGTTTGTGTGAATATATGTGTGGCTCAGTATATGACTTTGTTGCTTTGGTTCGAGGTTCAAATGTCGATATTTACTGCGAGATTAGCAGAGCTTATGGGAAGCACATAAAGGTAATGTCTGGTTGTTGCAGACATTAATCTAACCGGAACGTACGCATCTATAGACATAACTGTATGATTCTAAATCACAGAAGTCTGGCTTTATACAGGCGGGCATTTTACGTGTAGAGTCTAATTATCGGAAAATCTTCCATGGGACACAATAAATTTGTCGACAACAATTATTTATTCTGATCACATAAGTGTCTACGTTTTTCAGACATTACTTATAGAGGTGCACGCAGAACATCTTCTTATAAAGCTATTTTGAAAGAGCGTGCACAATATTTTGCCTGGTAACGCATTCAAAGTATTATATTTCCCGGAGTCTAGGGACTGCCGCGCAGCAAGTGCGTGTCAAGCACGCGTCTAGAGCCTCCCCAGCGCAGCCCGGACGAAAGCGGGCCTGTACTATGCTTGGGCGTTGACAGGTGGTGCTTTCTGAAGCGCCGTAGACGTTATCATTACGAACGTACATCACGAGAGGCGATCATGAATCATGGCTACATGGATTCGTCTCATGACATTCTACCATAATCTATTTACTGGCAGACCACAGCAACGGAAACGCTACCTCTTACGATCGCGAAGACGACGAATGCGGCTAATTATTATAACAACTAGCAGTTTATTGGCAGTCGAGTTTGTTGGACGAAGGCATACAGGTCTAATTACGTATATATATATATATATATATATATATATATATATATATATATATATATATATATATATATATGTGTGTGTGTGTGTGTGTGTGTGTATGTATATATGTAAATATATCGGCTCTGATTTGGGTGTGACAGCGCTATATGAATTGACCAGTAAAATACAAATTGCTTATACATGTAGGCCTATACAGGTCTATATACAGCTTCAGTCTGATACATGTTTACTGGTCTATAGGCCTGTTTGACTGGAATATGGCATAGGCATATATGTTTACAGGTCGCAGTTTATGCTTCCTGTTCATTTTATCATGTGCTAAAATTTGCTCGATAATTCTCGTATGTTCGTACTTCTAGTCCAGTCTTCGTTTAGGGTTTTAGGGTCTTAAAGCCCGGTTTAGATTGCGTGCGTTTTGGACGGTGTTTGATCGCGTTCCACCGAAGCCTGACCGCCATTTTTAATTGGTCGACCTGTAGCAGGTAGACTGTTTTTCGTCTGGACAGCGATGCGCTGGCCCCCTGTCCAGGAACTTGGGAGGAATCGTCCATTGCCGGCTCAAGGGCCTACAGACAAGGAAATGAGCGGCTTCCATACGGGACATGGGAGCTTTACTTTACTGTCTTATTGCGGGCATGCGCATTTCTAAAACGTTCGCATAGATAGACCTATACAACGCAATATAGCATGTACTTAGATTGGCTCCATAGCAATGAATTTTCATTTAATGGAAAGGTTTTCCACATGGCACCAGAATGGACCAACAGCAGCTGTCTGCTTTCTGACTGTATAGTCATATCCTGGGGTTCTTTTGTTCGAGTGAGGGGTAGTGAACGGGGGTAGGGGTGAGAGGAAGAGGTGAATGGGGAAGAGGGGGACTGTAGCGGCGGAGGCGGCGCCCGGGTCAAGCATCCGACCGAATTACAATTATTCGTCACGCGGTGGCGCTGCTGTTGTCGTTGAGCGCTGTGCTGAGCGCTGTAACCGAGCGCTAAGCTGTCGCTGGGCTGTTGGTAGTTTGTAGCATAGCAACGTCGCAGCAACACCAGCAGACCAAACTGCCGGCGTTAGAGCTACGGAAGGCCGTCGATGACATAATGCCTAATCGTAATTCCGAGATTTCTACAGCGCCTAACGAAAGCCACGTCGCGAGACCAGCTTATTCGCAGGCGCTCAGTCAGAACATAATCGATAGGCAAAATGGTTCGGTTCCAGGTCACGATCCAAGAATCAGAAGGAGAGACAGCGTGGCAGCTATGGAGGATGGTGTTTGGGGTTGGAGAGGAGAGAGAGATAAGAGGAAGAAGGGGTGTCAGGATAGGATCTGTGAAAGAGGAATGTTTTTCCAGTTTTGAGTGAAAGGCCGAGCAGAAATTGTAGGCGGTGAAGCGTCGATGAGTTTGTATGATTGCTACTTATGCTACCGCTGCCCCTGCTGCTATAAAGAACTTTGTGACCTGGACGATTTGAGAAGAAAAGTTAAATTTGCGAAAGCACGCACTGCCATGACCAGCGAGACAAGACATGTTTATTCCGTGGTATATACTATGTCTCGTGAATTTCTCTCTCAAAGGCAGTGTGGCTGAAATCAAATGGTCCATACACGGGGACCTTAACTGGCGTGGCGCCCATTCAAACGGGCAGCTGTGGTGAAGGATCTCACGCTATCCATTGATAAATCCATTGAATAGGTTACACTTACACGAAAGATCTGAAAGTGTACTAAGATATGCCACACCATATCTTCGCTGTTTGATTTGCATGTGTGGTGGTCCACAAAGCAAAACTGCCACGCCACCTAGCGGATGGTATGATGAATGAATGATGATGCAAACCATGTTCACTGGGCTCCTTTTTATAATACGGGCTAACTGATTGGATCCGAACCTTGTAGACAGCAGCGCCTCCATGTGGTTAGCATTGTAGGCCCTACTGTATAAGGTAAAAGCCACGGCGATTCACTGGATGTCATATCTTAGTCTAATCTAAGACCTTTGTTTACATCAAAATTAGAACCACTTGCAATACAGCTAAACTCTGATGACCCTGCACAGAGCTATCAGTATCCTGTAAGAGGATTCCTTTTATTTAAATCATCTTCCGAGGCTTACGTGAACTTATGCTCTTCCATTTTGAGCACAGAACCACAACGTGGATTTATTACAGTTTCTATGAATGCTTAAAGTTTCTTGACAAATGTGTGACAGGAGAGTAGAGGAGAGGATTATTATTATTATTTCTGCATTTATTAAGCGCCACTATGTAATGACTAAGAATCAGTCGATGGCGCTGAGCAATTGTGAGTGAAGGACTTGTTCAAGGTCCCTACACGGTAACCATCTTAAAAGGGGTTCGAATCCGCATTACAAGCTGAGCGCTCTAACTAATAGGCTACCATGCCCCACTGGGAGAAGAGAGGAGAGGAGAGGTGAGGAGAGGACAGGACAGGACAGGACAGCAGAGTAGAGCAGAGCAGACATTCCCCGCATGTGTGGTCATTCGTATGAGTCTGCAATGCCCGCTGTGGCCTTCCATCGCCTCAAACAGTCGTCCGTCCGTCCGTCCGTCCGTCCGTCCGTCCGTCCGTCCGTCCGTCCGTCCGTCCGTCCGTCCGTCCGTCCGTCCGTCCGTCCGTCCGTCGGGGTGGCATTGTCAGCAGCAGCGGGCGTGGCGTCGCCTGTTTCAGCGACAGCAATCGCCTCGATTATATTTAAGCGAAGCGACTGGTTTCAGGGATGCCATAAACTGCGCCTCGACGGCTGCTCTCATCTCATCTCTCCACTGCCATGGAACTGCGGGGTTTCGGGCGGCGATGCTCCTTTCGGACACCTGCCACTGCTGCTGCTGCTGCTATCGCTGCTCATCTTTCGTCATCCGATTCGTTGATCCTTCAATTCGACGAGTCGGACTGAGGTCGAAGCGGCCACGCATCACACAGCCCAGGCAGCGAGCGAGCGCTTCGTGCATCGCTGCATAGACTCTTCTGCTTCACCCGACACGCATGCGCAGTCACAGATTCCATCTGATAAAGACACGGATTTAACCGACAAAGGATACCTGCGAAGTAGCAGCTTCTACTGCGCCACAGACAAATCGGTTTTCTTGTACGTTTTGGGAACTACAGAAGTTAACGAAGTCCTTGTAGGCTGAACGAGTCTGCAAGTTGATTAAGTGTCGTTGAATCCCCGTCGATCTGTTTTCCGCTGACAGTAATTGACAGTGTCGGTGTCAGTCGGCATTCTGACGCTGTCAGTTGTCGTGTCATCGTAATTGCCGCTATTCTTCTTCGTCAGCATTCGTCGGGTGAGTGTCATTAATCTCGATTGTGTCTTCGTCAATGTCAGCGTCTGTCTTTTTCTGTAGGTCAGAGTCGCTGTCATTGTTCTGTTCGGAATTACCGGCCACTCTTTCTCAGCTTATTTTTATAGCGTCATTACATTCCTGCTTCTTTTCAGCGTCATTGAATGCGTCTTTGTCGGTGTCACTGACTGATGCCATCTGATAAGGTGTCACTGACTGATACCATCTGATAAAGTGTCACTGACTGATAACATCTGATAAGTGTCACTGACTGATACCATCTGATAAAGTGTCACTGACTGATACCATCTGATGAAGTGTCACTGACTGATACCATCTTCTGCCAGTAATGTACTGCATTTGTCAGTTTATAGAGCGCTACTTACAGAACAAACATTGCAGAGGGGATCAGAGGCATCAACGTCAGGGCATGGTATCAGTGTGTACGTGTCTCTCAGAGTCACTGCCTGCGTCTATCTTCGTTTCGAAGTCGTCGTGTCCGTACGTAATCGTAATCTCGAGATTTTTACAGGCCTAACGAAAGCTAAGTCGTGGGAACCAGCTTATTCACAGGCGCATGTGTTATCTGCTGCTGGTGTGCTTTCTTCTATGTCATTTATTGTTATTTCAGCGTTTATTAAGCGCCAATATCTAATGAGTATACATCAACCTATAGCGCCGAGCAATTGTGAGTGAAGGTCTTGTTCAAGGTCTCTACACAGTAACCGTCTCAAAGGCAACTCGAACCCGTACTCTCCGCATTACGAGCCGAGCAATTCAACCAATCGGCTACCGTGCCCCACTTGTTGTAATTGTAATTTAATTGTAATCTGAGATTTATAAAGCGCTTCTTAGAGGATAAACTCAACAGAGGTGCTTCCGACCCGAAAAAGTAAAATCGCTGTTGAACAGTACAGTCTTCAGGCACCTGCGGCCATCTGTTAGTCACGCTGTCTGTCCTGTCTGTTGTCTTTAGGTTGGCCGTGGGCGACTATGTCTCTGTCGGTTCCTCCTGCTGCCCCTGCATCGATGCGTGTCCACCACCGCCAGCATTGCTACTTGTGCGATCTTCCGAGGACACCATGGGCCATGCTGCACGACTTCACGGAACCAGTCTGCCGAGGCTGCGTCAACTACGAAGGGGCCGACCGCATCGAACTCGTCATCGACGCTGCCCGAACGCTGAAGCGCATGCACGGGTTCGACACCCATCACCAGCCGCCGCAACAGCCAACGCAGCATCCCCAGCAGCAGCAGCCGCATCCGAAGCCGCCACAGGCGCACGGCCAGCAGCCTCCTCCTCAGATGAGGAACGGGCAGATGGCGCTGGAGTCGGGCGACCTGCGAACGACGGCACGGAATCTCCCGATCGCCGACAAGTGTCCCCCGGTGGACGCCAGGCAACGGGGGGTGCTCGACTACTGCTCCCACCCTCACCCTCCTCCACCTCCCTCCCAGGCGCGACTGCCCCCGACGACCGCCGTTCGCATCCACCCCCAGGACCTGCACCTAGTCGGTCCTGGCCTACCGCCGATGAGGCTCGGTCTACCGCCCTACCACCTGGGTGGAATTCCTTCGATGCCGCTGCCCAGCCGGTCGGGTACGGTTCCTCCGAGCGCCCTAGTCAACGGAAAGCGTCAGATGGAGCCCGCCGAGGAAAGGACCAGTCCTCAGAGACAAGGTCCTGGCGAAGACGGAGGACCGATGAATGGCATTGACCTAGTGGCACCGGCGAGGCCTCGACTGGTTGTCGAGACACTGGCCATCCTTAGCAAGGCCACTCCTTTCGACGTGCGCCTCGTGGTGGACCAGACAGTCGTCGCGCGGATACTCGCCTTCGATGCAAGGCCGAGTCAAGGTCAGGGACCGGCCGACTACGAGCTAACGGTGTTCGTCGAGCTTCCGGTTGGATCAGGAACCGTCTACAGCAGCGACGCGATAGCTCGCAGCGTCCAGCATTCGCCGGTCGAAGCGGAAAGAGACTTCGCAAAGTCGCTCTCGTCCGGATTCAAATACCTGGAGTATCGACTGAAACCGGAACATGACGACTGGAAGCCCCTGGCCGAAATGCTTCCAGATCCGGTTCGATGCTTCAAGGAGCCGATGAAGCGGGAGCTGCTGCCGACTCCGGTCCTGATGGACTCCATCCTTGGCTTCCGTCTCGGTCGAATGCCGTCGTCGTTCCACCTCCTGAACGTCCTACACAACAAGCGCAAATATCCTGACCCCGAGGCCGAACTGATGGCCTCGATGTGCAAGAGGCTTGGCCTCGACATGTCCTCAGCCTGCGATCCGATCAAGCGCCACCTGTGGCTGCAGACGCAGGCCGAAGCCCTCAAGATAACGATGAACAATTCCTCCTCATCCTCATCTGCTGCTGCTGCGGCGGCGGCGGCGGAAGGCCATTTTGGATCGGCGGCCACCTCTTGCCGACGATCGAGCTCTCCCTCCTCGTCTCAGCCCGTTCCAGGGGCTGGCGAAGGATGCTCCGCTCTGCTGGTCAACCGATGCCCGTCGCCTGTTGCAGCAGCCCTCGTCGGGTTCAACCCCCCTTCTTCCGATCACGAAGAGGGTGCGGACTCTAAAGCGACCAAGGGTCACAGTCCGCAGACCTCGCCCGCCTCCGCAGGCCAAGGCGGCGGCAACAACGTCGAACCGATCCCTCTGTCTGTGGCCGAGGCCCTGCGCTGCACGATGTGTCTGGAACGCCTCGAGGACACGCACTTCGTCCAGTGTCCGTCTGTGCCAGACCACAAGTTCTGCTTCCCCTGTTCGCGCGAGAGCATCAAGCGACAGGGGGCCGGCGCCGAGGTCTACTGCCCAAGCGGAAATAAGTGTCCGCTTGTCGGATCGAACATTCCGTGGGCGTTCATGCTGAACGAAATCGAAACGATTCTGGGCGACGAGTGCAAGGACGCAAAAATCAAGAAGGAAAAGGATTCGACATAGAAACCACGCAGACTAAGAAGAACCATCATGATATACGGGTCGCCATCTATAAATGAGTACATCGAATGTACACTGGCGATCGGAGGATCAGACGGCGAGGAAGAGAAATGGTCAAAAACGCCGAGGCAAAGAAAATGACAGAAAATGTTTCTTAGCCATGGCCGCCTCTGTAATGGTCTTCTAGCCTTCTTCGCATTAATAAACTCCTCTTTATTGCTGGGTTCGTAATCGTAACCGTAATCGTAATTCCGAGATTTCTACAGCGTCCAATGAAAGCCGCGCCGCGGGGACCAGCTTATTCACAGGCCCTCAGTCAAAACAAAATCGATAGGCAAAAGGGTTCGGTTCCAGGTCAAGATCCAAAAGTCAGACGGAGAGACAGCGTGACAGCTATGGGGGTGGTGTTTGGGGTTGGAGAGGAGAGAGAGACAAGAGGAACAAGAGGTGTCAGGATAGGATCTGTGAACAGTTTGGAGTGAAAGGCCGAAGCAGAAATTGCAAGCGGTGGAGCATCGATGAGTTTTTATGGTGGGTCAGAAAACTGTCGCAGTTCTGGGGGGAGTTTATTCCAGAGTGGTGTGGCAGCTATGGCTATGAAGCGATTACCAAATTTTAAGGATGAGGTGACTGGAAGGCGGAGAAGTGTTAGGGCAGAAGAGGAGCGGGTTGAGCGAAGCGTTTGTATTGTAAATAACTGACGAAGATAGGAGGATTGGGAAGATTGAAATGTGTTGTAGGTAAGTGATAGGACTTTATAAGGTCACGGTAATTATCCTGGGCAAGTTGTTTGCGCATACCGAGCCTCTGTTACCAAGCAGCATAAATTGGTACCGGCCTAAGCTGGGAGGTGAACTCAAATCCTGCGATGCACTGGTTCAGTGTCCAGGACCTTGAGCCTCGTCTATTGCCGGCTTAAGGGCCTAAAGAAATGGAAATGAGTGCCTCCCATACGTCTCACTTGTGCGATATGGGACACTACTTTACTTATTGCTAGGAATGAAATGGTCAGGTTTTCGGATAGGCCATACACAATTGCCTGTGTTATCGTTGGCGTATAGCCTGCGATGAGGGGAGGAACAAAAAAGAGTCTAGACTTTATCCACCGCAAATGACACAACGTCACCCAGAGAAGAACATGGATACTGACTTTGACACGCCAACGCTGACACTGAGATTGACAGTAAAGTCTTAACCTGACATTAAAAGGTCTCAGAAACAACCCAAGCACGCAAAATTCCACTCATCTGTCACTTTCAGACATTCTCGAGACTGACAGAGAAGGGGGAAGAAGTGCTATTTCGATGACACCAGCATCTAGGCGTCAGTTTGTCCATCATCGCCTGTTCGTTACCTGTCAAGTTACACTTTAAGGCTTTTCTCGTACCGTATGACACCCCACATGAGTTTTTCCAACTCTTTTAATCTAACCCATCCTTCCATCTGTACACGAGGACCTTAAATGACGTGGCAATCATGCAAACGGGCAGCAGTGGTGAAGGATCTCACCCAATTAATTCATTGAAATTCTTGGCTGTAGAAAAACCTGTACACTTACATTTTACATTTACATGCCTATTGCGATTTAATAGTCCACTTGTACTCAGTTATGCAACATATCTTGTGGTCTGAAGAAGCCAAAGTTGAAGTCGACGAAGTTGCCAATAGCAACGCTTCTTTTCACGCTCCGGTGAGTCGAATTAACCATGTGTTGGTTCGGATCTTGCACCGAGGCCGTATAGGCTACAGGCCACTGATTAAACAAAAAACAAAATGTCATTAACTTGCCATTCACCATTGTTATCCACCGTCAGATTTGTAGCTGGAAGTAGTGGATAAGATGCTGGCAGAAGCGTAAGGAATGAGGACAGAGTTTCCAACAGTAAAAGAACGAATGAGGGAAGTTTCCTCTTTCTCTCCTAAAAAGGCTTCTGTTAGAGATCTCTGGCAGACATTCATGTGGCTTGTTGTCTGTATATCGAGATGTCCCTACTGCGAGCTATCTTGGCATTTAACCCCGGACACTATTAACAGCTGACCGAGTAACTGATGTTAATTAACATTTGTTAATTAATTTGTTAATTAACGATTCTTACTACATTCCTCGGATATCATCTGGTAACTGATATTAATTAACATTTAGTGGCTGCGTGTCGGTTGAGACTTGGATTTTGAGTTGAATTATACAGAGAATTTTGTTGATGTCAGTTGACTAAACAGAAAAGAAGCTTAATGAAACTATTGTATTGTATATTGTATGTTATTGTATTGAATTTCACTGTATTCAATTCGTAGTATTCTGCAAAACGTAAAGCCTCCACACACACACACACACACACACACACACACACACACACACACACACACACACACCACACACACACACACACAAATACACACACACACCTGCACACACACACACTATATTATGCATACGCACACATTTCCACACACGCAGAGACGTCAGCGCATACACTAATATGGCTAAGTGGGCTGTCGGACAGCAGGACGCCAAACAGCCAGAGATCGGCTGCTACTACATTCCTCGGATATCATCTGTTGTTGACTGCAATCGTCACAGCTGCCTGTCTCATCATCATCATCATCATCATCATCATCATCATCATCGTCATCATCATCATCATCATCATCATCATCATCATCATCATCATCATCAGTATACTGATAAAAAGCACAGGAGGACAGAAGTAGAAGAAGGAAGCAAGAAAGCAAGCCAATAAAGATGGAAGGAAGGATGGATCAGGAAAGAAAATGAAGAAGAACGAAAAATTATAGATAACATAAAGAAGACAGAAGGAAGAAAAAGACAGCTGGAAGGAAATTAACATTTAGTCAGGTAGATAGAAAATAAAGAAATAAAAGAAAGAAATAACGAACAACGCCTGCAGGAACAGAAAGAAAGGAAGACAAAGAAATGAAGGAAGAAATGGAGAGAACGAACAAAAGTAACTGAATTAATGACAGCAGATCCTGCCTTGCGGTTTACACGTAGGCTACATCGTGACTTCACAATCAGTGCAGGTAAATACCGAGTTCTAATAGCTGGCGTAGCTGCACGACAATTTGGGTAAATCAGCTTTCCACTTAATCTGAGCTCCCGAGGCTACGTTGGACAATTAGCAACTTACTCTCCTTGAGTAGCCCTCTGTGTGTGCTTAGGTTTATATCTGGAGCTGAGAAATATGCGAATTGTACCTGTGTGAGCTGGAACCCACACGTACACGTTTGGCAATTCCTGAGAACGTGACTGAGATCGGATTTCTGTTACTCAACCGATATCAATTCAATGGTCTTAATCGTAAGCTCGAGATTTCTACAGCGTCCACCGAAAGCTAAATCGCGAGAACCAGCTTATTCACAAGCGCTCAGTCAAAACAAAATCTTAGAAGAGATCCGATTTCTGTTACTCAACCCGTAAGCAGTTAGTAGTCTTAGAAACGACGTGGTACACGTGATTATTTATATAGCGCATGCGGTTTTAACTTATCCGCACTCAGCTTGGCCATGTTACTCGATCTGGAACTGCTGCCAGTCTCATCATCATCATCATCATCATCATCATCATCATCATCATCATCATCATCATCATCATCATCATCATCATCATCATCATCATCATCACCACCACCACCTTTATCATCATCATCATCATTATCATCATCATCACCATCATCATCATCATCATCATCATCATCATCAACTGGAACGTAGTCGATCATAGGCGGAGAGCTAAGCAATGCCAACCTGGAGGACTTACCGTTTACTTCCCAGCTTACGCCGATACCAAATTCTACTGCTTGGTGACAGAGGGACGGTATGCGCAAACAACTTACCCAGTGTCGTTACACAGAGTCGAATCCGCAACCGCATGATCACTGACAAAATCTTCCTTTACAAATACACAGCGTTTCTTACGATTCGTATCAGCAATACATTCCCTGCTCACCTCAAGTCTTTCCTGTTTCGATCAAATTACAGCTTTAAAGCTGTGCTAGCAGCGTTTTTGAGAAGTGCTAAAGAAATGTTTTGTTACACTACATTTCAATGGAATAATAATAGTATGAGTCGTAATGTAGGTTAAGGAGGCAGTCAATCCACCGCAAGAGCAGCCGACGAATGAAGAGTACAAAGCATCAATCGCCTTGAAATGAAGAATTTAAGTCTCATGGAAAGTAGAATTCAGAGGCCCGCAGAATAGTCATAAGGCTTTTGAGGCCTTTGGTAATCTTCAGTCCGGTCCCAGGGATAGATCGCTGAGTGTCCACTTATGAATTTACCCAGCGGATTTGACGCCGTCTTTACATGCTAATCATTCCAGGAGGGTGATGACGCACTCGCCGACGGATAGAGGGGGAGAACGAGATGGAAATGATGGCTAATGGCGGAGAAAGGCAGGGAAGGGAAAATGCAGGGAGAGAAGAGAGGGTGTTAGGGGAGGATTGGAGGGAAGGAAAAGGAGCGACGGGAGAGAGAGAGTTGGAGTGAAAGAGAGAGAGATGGATAGATAGATGGATAGAGAGAGAGAGCGAGAGAGAGAGAGAGAGAGAGAGAGAGAGAGAGAGAGAGAGAAGAGAAATAGAGAGAGAGAGAAGAGAGAGAGACACAGACATAGACACAGACAGAGACACAGACAGGCAAACAGAGACAGACAGACAGAGACAGTCAGACAGAGAGCCAGAGAGACACAGAGGCAGACAAAGACAGAGAGAAAAAGAGAGACAGAGACAGAGAGACAGAGAGACGGAGGGAGGGAGGGAGGGAGAGAGAGGGAGAAAGTGAGAGAGGGAGGGAGTTGATTGAGAGGACGGATGAAGTGAGAGGGTTGGAGAAGGAAAAGGAGCAACGGGAGACGGTAACGAGGGACAGGCCGAGAAGAGCAGATAAAGAGGGACGAAAGGAGGAAAAAGGAGGCGACAGTAGCTGGTTACGAGAGGCAGATGTAACGAAGGAAGGAAGGAGGAAGGGCTGGAGGAGTGGGAGGACTTTCCTCTCCATCCTCGGGACGCATTCTAATACGGACACGAATGTAGTTAATCGATTGTCCGCAAGGGGACGCCAGCAGCGGCCGATAAGAATGCCGATAGCGGCGCTCGTCATGCGGGTCACGTGCCACCGGTCAGCCATCGAAGCGACGGCGAGAGATCGCGTCGAATGATTTAGCGCCAACAACGAGCCATTGACATTCGCTGTCATGTCCCTGACAGCCGTGGAACGGAATATTAACATGGCGACATAATCTTCCGCTGATTCCACTACACGGCTCTGACCTTTTTCATCGAAGCCTACGACAGTCTTTGGCCATTCCGGCCCCACCGCTCCCTCCCTCCCTCTCTACGCCCCATCCGCCTCTCTTCTCGGCCGACCCGCTCCCCGTGGCCTGCAAATATGATCAAGGGGCTTGATCTAGCGAATATGATCATGGAGCTTGAGCTAGCGAATATGATCATGGAGCTAGATCTAGCGAATATGATCATGGAGCTAGATCTAGCGAATATGATCATGGAGCTAGATCTAGCGAATATGATCATGGAGCTAGATCTTGCGGAGAGCTGAAAGCGCAGAGTGCGTGAAGAAGCCGACCAATTTGCGCCTCGATTTAGAGACAGACTGATCTGTAAAGGCCTAATCGTAAACTCTAAATTTCTAAGCGCTGCTTAGTAGTTAAGCGCAGAGAACCAGCTTATTCAAGAGCGCCGCGTCGTCAGTGGGGTTGTCCAAAGATGCCATGTCAAGAACCAAGCCCGGTTGCCAGAAGACCAGAGACACCTACTCACCCTACGCCTACGATTCCTCGCCCAGCCGATGGACACATGGCGTGTTAACAAATGTCTTACTTTACTTACACACCATCTAGGAGATCAGGCTCAGTGTGTCGTAGGCCTTCACTCGTCTTAGACGCTCGCGTACACAAGCGACTGGACACACGTAGCGCCTCTTGTATGTATTCAAATGTTGACAAATGGTGCACAGAGGGGGCGGTTCATCACTTGCAAATCGCCTTTCATGGTCCCTCTCATCCGAGTTTAGTGGCCTCTAGATTCGCTCTTCCTCTTTGCCACCTTGGAACCAAGAGACGCAAGCACTGAGGGGGGATTAGACGTTATGTAGGGGATTACACAATTCCAAACACCACCCACCGTAACCGTCTGACTGCCTGCCTGCCTTTGCTCTTGACCTGAACCGAACCCTTTTTGCTTGTCGATTTTGTTTTGACTGAGCGCCTATGAATAAGCTGGTTCCCGCGACTGAGCGTTCGTTAGGCGCTGTAGAAATCTCCAGTTTACAATTACAATTAGATAGTCACACTTCTGAATAGCTATATCCTATTCAGGACCGGAGGGAAGAAAGGTGGCATTTGATCAACAAAAATTTTTATTTGTGGTGAAGATGGACACGGATCCCCAAGTCAGGACACAGTCATCACCGAAAAACAAATAGCTAAACAGCGCGAAATGTTGTGACAGCGCAAGACACAGAGAAGTTGGAACGTATCCAGGGTCCGTCCATAAATCACATCCGCAAAATGATGTGTATCATACTATCTGCCCGTGTCCGCATTTGTTACTACCCTCCCTATCCTCCTTTGCGGACTTCCGCACTCTAAAGGAGTACTAAGGCCTAGATCAGGCTACCCTGCTGACACTGCAGGGCTAACTGTTTTTGTAGTGGGTACTTAGAAAATGCCCCATCCACCAAAGGAACTATTTAGATGCAACCCAGTAGTCGGCTGTCCGACTGAAGTTGGTGTTTAAGGCACAGTGAAATAACTGAATGTACAAAATTTAGATGCCGACGTCCGGATTGGGCATAACCTCCTCTGATCCGCATTTGGATGACCCTTCAACCCTTGCCTCTTTGCAGGCGTGCCATCCACATAACTGCAACCAGGGACCTATGCAGGCCAAGTGAAGCGTTTGCACGTGTACAAGCACATATGTGGGCGGACGTGCAAGTTGAGACACTTACTTGGTGCCTTCAAAGAATCACTGCACACGTGGTGCCTATCAAACAGCTTCTGGTTTGCACGCATGCGCACCTGTCAATAGGACGTCTGCAAATATTACCTATATTGGACCCCTCCACTGCCCGCATTTGTCTGCCCGCAAAGGGAGGCTAATGCCAAATGCAGGCTATATGCTGCATGACTGAAGTTGCTGTTTTAGGCGCACATACAGCTACAAGTATCAACCGTCTGCACAAACTTTATACTTTTCCACTGTGCTCTTGGCATGTTTCTTGTAAACAGTTGAGGTAAGACAGCTGAACTTCTGTAACTTAATGTTACCCAAAGACTTTATTATTAAGTAACATTCAACATGGCTCAGTTTTGTAATTACCATACAGTACTTAAGCATTCTGACATACACCACAAATTATCCAGCACTTCTATGGGGAAAAATTAAAATGTCAACAAATCCAGCAGAACATATGTATCTAAATTTTGAGTACTTTTGAGCAGAAACATAACGGTTGTTTTTTTTTCAGAAAAAAATTCTCATAAATGCTTCATAAAGTGTTGTCTGAATGCAACAAACTGTGCCACATAAATAGGCGATCTCTTATGGACAGATGCACTGCACCTGACAACGGAGTGCAACAAAACGTGAGAACGAAAATCACTTCATACGCTAATCAAGAGGAGAGCCAGCGACTGGCGTGCAGGCCATCTACTTCTTTAGCAACCTAAAAATGACCTCCACGTTCTTTACTACAGAATCGATTGGAGTCTGTTTTTCTTTTGCTGGGGCAGGCGTGGCCTTCTGACCCTGTGCGACCTCTGACCCCTCCCGAGACACGTCTGCTTCTTCGTCTTCCGATGAAGAGGAGGCTTTTGAGCGGAGGCCGGACGATGATGGCCCGGTGCAGTCTTTAGAGCAGGATGCCTGTTCGTCACCCGTGTCAACTGAAGAGATGCTGCGCTTGCCTCGCGTCGCCGGCTTTTCCACTTTTGATGGAGTGGACTCGTGAGAGCTCGAGGGCACAAATGTTGATGTGTCTTCTGAATCTCCTCTCGAGCACAGGCGCTTACGTTTTAACGGAGTTTCTAGTCACAAAATACAATACAATACAGTTATAATTTAATAATGCTTTCTTTACAAAGTTCAGATGGGCATAATGAAGCTGGAAAAATGCCGCAATAACGTTACACAGTCACTTTCAAAACAATCCTGGATTGAGCAGTCTATGTAGCAGTTGAGTAAATCTTTATGGCAACACATAGCAGATGTGCTAGTGTTCTTTTTGTAGCAGCTGCCTGCGAAGCTTATCTTAGCAAAATTAAAAATAACTATGGTGTCAGCCCAGTCAGGAGACTGAATAAAGCCTTCTTCTATCTGGATTACATATTCCTGGAAATGCTTTCAGAAAGAGGTTGGCATTTGAGTTTCAATTTTCTTGAGTTCAACACCTATTCCAATGCAAGATTTCATTTTGGGTTTCAATCCTTTAAAATGTGATCAGCTTTACAGCTAAGAAACCATCTCTATTATTCCTGGTCTAATTGACATCTTTGTGAACAGGATAATTGTGAGAAAACATCCAGTTTTTACCAGTACATTAAGGGGTTCAAATGCAATGCTGATACATCAACTCATATCTGCTATCTATACAATATGAAATGCTTTGTCAATTTTATATGACAAATCCCAATAGATTGCAAAGGAACATTCCAAAAAGCGTATCAGAAACGTGCAGCACCTTGGTCTTCTTGGTAGTATGCTAGATCTGCAATCCAACATCATTATTTATGCATTTATTAGGTGCCACTACCTAATGACCTATCATCAATTGATGGTGCCGAGCAATTGTGAGTGAAGGATTTGCTCAAGGTCCCTACACAGTAACCGTCTCGGAGGACGTTCGAACCCATACTCTCCACATCACAAGCCGAGCACTCTATCCAACAGGTTTGAGCCAGCTAAGCACACCCTTGTCTTACAATTCAGATTCAGATTTACTGACCTCATGCATGGAACAAACGCAATAAACAAGTTATCTACCAGCATACAGCAAATGTTATTATGTTTGAGTGAACAATTGAACGTAGCGCATCACATTTCAAAGGAAAAGACGAAGGTTCCATCTGTAATGAAACCTAGCTACAGAATAAAAACCAACCTGACTGTGGTCTTTTGTTCTTGGCCTTTTCTTCAGCCGCACTGTCACGGTTCTCCTCCTCCACGGCTGCATCCTCCTCCTTGGCACTGCTTGTCCCTGCTGTCCCCTTCTCATCCTTTGCAGTGGTTTCTGCCTCATCACTAGGAGCTGGAGGATGTTGCTGCTGTCTCTGCTGCTGGACCGACTGACCAAAGTGTAGGTAGTACTTGAGTCCCTCCATCAGTGAGGGTGGCAGCTGTTTTGGCGGCTGCACGGAGAACATGAGCTGCATGGCACGCAGGTCCTGTGAATGACAGTTTCTCACATATGCCAATAATCACAACAGGAAAAGGATATGCTACAAAAATGCCCTGATACAGACATCTATAATACAGACATATTTATGAAACATGCATATCTAACACACACCAACACATAAGAGCTACTATGAATAATATATCAGTTAAATGAAGCACCCTTTCTCAAAATTGCGAAGGCACAAAGCAGCACTAAACTACTCCTGGTAATCATACTGTAACAGACAGGAATTTAATTTGAAAGACTAATCAGAGTTTGTCCCTGTTTTTCTTTTCCTAAAATGAACCGAACTTAAAATTCACAATAACAAAACATAAGCACAAGTTCAAGCACAAAGAATCACCTTTTTACTCAAGACACAAAGATCTCCAACCAAACCTGAACCAAACAGTCTTAACAACAACAGTAAAAACCCAATTTAAATGAAACCTGTAAGATCAGGAATGAAACCATCTTCTCAAATGCAGTGTTCTTCCCTACTTCAACCTCAGCTTTCAGGTACTCACCCCATTTATGGTCAGCCACACTTTGTCCAACTCTTTTTCTGACAGAACGTTCTCCAAAAGCTGTTTATTTGCCTCGACTGAGTTCACCAAATTGTTGATCAATGACTGACCCTGGTCATTCAACACCTGTTGGTAAACCTATACCACCAAAGACACAAAAGCAACATACATCTGGATTTTTACATAGTGCCAATCACAATCCATAATCTTAATTTTCGGTTCATGCACACACCATATCACAAGAAATAATAAACCAAATAAATCTGAAAATCAAAACCGAAACATGTTTATTGCACAAGAAGCAAGCTTGTCTGCCCAAAGCTAAAGCATCTTCTAATACACAGCATAACCATTTTCCATCACAGAACTGAAATGTGTGGCTGTGAAGACAATTTTTACAGTTTTACTAAGTTTTCAGTAAACATTTTTGGCCTTACTGGACTGCAACATATTACTGAATATCACGTAATTTCAAGGACATTACATGAGGAGATATTACGGCAAATATATGACTAAAGAAGACTCCAAAGATTCCACAGGTTCCACTTAGTGCATTCTAAATATGGTAATTAAAGACGAAAACCATACAGGAAATTAAAAAAATCATAATTATGAATGCAAAGCCATACAGGCAATAACAGATCTCGGCTAGCGACAAGAAAAGCTTTTTGGAAAGTTATTTCTGCAAACAACTTTTAAGCCAATACATGCCTTTGGGAAATATGTGCAGAAGAACTGATAGATGTGCAAATTGTTGAGCGACTTTCGTTCATCGACCAGAACAGCGTCTACGTAATCGATGAACGACGAACTGCTGCACAGCATCGTCACACATCGTCGGTCGACGTGCTCTGTGTGGTATATTTCGTACCACAGCTTGGCAAAGTATGGCATGTGAAGTGGAACACCTTCATAGGCAACCATAGCTGACAGGTTTACAACCGCTTCCGTGACGTTCTGCTGGTTGACAGCAACTCGGAAAAGCAGGTCAACGAAATGATGATACGGGTCATAGAAATCATGGACTGCGGCATCATAGACTGGGTCGATACCCTTCAGTTAAGAAAATCAACAGTAATATGTGGAATTTTTCAAGGTAAAGACTCTACAGAAAAATCCTTGTTTCTAGACTACAGACTTACCATTGATTCAAAATAATTATCAATTTGTTTACTATATTCAATTAACTGCCCTAAATCCAATTTCTCTAGAACATACCATTTGTTATGAATTCCACGACATGTCACCAGTTAAATCAGTTAGTCTGAGGCTCTCAACACAAAAGTGACTGGGTCAATATATACATATATATACACACACACATATATACACACATATTTCTTCAACTTATATAGCACCAGTCAATGATTCTGGAAGAGCCCTCAAGCGCTCTAAGGATCTGCTCAAGGTCCACAGACAGTGATCATTTCAAAGCAGACCTGACCTTGCAAGAGTGAACAGAACTTAAAACTGCCTGTGACAACAACTTCACCAAGCCACCACTGTGCTGGATATGGCTAACAAACCAAACACCTAGACCTGCACATAAAATTTGCACAGGGAAATGCTGTTCTTACCTTGGATGATTCCAGTTGATTGCTGTGCAGGAACATCTGGAACTGTGGACGTGGGGAGCGAATGTTGGATTTGTGGATCAGCCCTTTCTGTCCAGTTTTTGGAAAGTATGGACCCATTGTAACTTCAAGCACAAAATCCATAGGATCATGAAATGATTCTAAACAAGGTCATGAAATAATTCTACAAGTGTGATAAAAGAAAACATTGGATAGTAACAACAAAATGCAAAACAACTAATGTCTACTTTTTTTCAGGAATTACCTCAAAATAAAAACTACATAACACATCTACACCCATACATACGGTTATCAACAAACTGTAGTTGGAAGCGTTGGGGAAAGGCCAACTGGCAGGAGCAAAATTATGGGGTAAACGTAACATCAATGTAACCATTCAAAACCATTCAGAGAAAAGTTTCCCATTTCCCCCACAAACTGCACTCTACAGTAAATTTTTGTGAACCCTTAACGTAAATGAAATGCACGCATGTACAAAAACTTGAACAAGCAGCAAGAATGCTATACTGGCTAACGTACTTGGCATGTTGTTCTCCTGGAAAATGCTGTGGGCCTGGACCAAGACAGGAACAATTGTCTGGATGCACTCATTCTGAAACGTTAGCACCATCTCTCGAAGGCATTCTACAGCAAACAAGAAATCGAAAACTCAGGAAACAATGTCTGCACTATTTTTAACATGACAAGTTTCAGCTGGCTACCAGAATAACTTCTGAACACAGCAATGGTAAATGGTAATTTCATCCAGCTACAAATATTCTTGTGCGGCACAGTGGTCTATCGGTAACATGTTTGGTCAATGATCAAGCAGTTGCGGGTTTGACTCTGTGTAATGACCCTGGGCAAGTAGTTTGTGCACACCATGCCTCTGTCACTATAATTTGGTACTGGAGTAAGCTGGGAAGTAAATGGCAAGTCCTGTGATGCACTGGCCCTGTGTCCAGGACCTTGGGATTCATCCATTTCCAGCTCAAGGCCTAAAGAAAAGGAAATCATCACTTCCCCTACATCTCATTTGTGGGATATGGGATACTTTACTTTTACTTTACCAAATGTGTAAAGCACCAGTGCATAATACACCACCATAACAAATATCAAACACGCACTATTTCAGCTTGTTTCGATTATAAAGGGCCTACTATATGCAAAGGCAATTACCAAATGTCGCTTGTCGAATGTCTGGAGGGGAATACGAATTCAGTAAAGTCAGAAGCTTTCGCGCAAACTCGAATCGTTCTTTCCAGCTTGTCAGATGCAGCTTGACTTCCACAGCTACAGCAGACACAACACACAAAATGCAACCAGTAAGCAGGGCATGGTAGCTGATTGGTTAGAGAGCTCGGCTTGTAACAAGGAGGATACGATTTTGAGCCTCCCCTTAGACGGTTACTTTGTAGGAAACTTGATCAAGGCCTTCGGTCACAATTGCTCAGCCATTGATTGACGATTACAAATTAGATAGTGGCACTTAATAAACGCATAAATAAATAAATAATATTAAGCATATAACAACTATCTATCAGTCATAACACAAGCTGTTCAGAATAGCAAACAATGGTGACTCAGTCAATTCTTTGATTCTCACATATTTTAATTCAAAGATCTACAAAACTTGCTTCTAAACTTTTGTTGAAAGCAAAACCAGAATTTGACATCATCATGAAAAGAATAAATATTTCCAACTGATCAGTTTAAGGCAGTCAACTGAAGACAAATACAAATTAAACAGTCGGTGTTAGTCAAAAATAAATAAATAAATATGTGAATAAATAATGACACAAAATAAAGTCCATGTTCAGCATATTGCTAATACTGCTAAGAACATCTCCATTATTTAAGCTATAGGTTTTGGTTAGAAAACATTTATGAGGACAAACTTTTCTTTTCGGAGATACACTTCCTCGCAGTCGTGAGGATCTGCGTCACCAGACCAAGGACTAGAATGATCTCATCTGTTACATGACAGGCAGTCGCCTCATGATGCATCATGTGCAAAGTGTTGAAAGCCTGCAACACGATTTAAAAGGCAAACACTAGGGTAAGATATTTATCGATCTATTTATTTAGAGCACTCATAACGTGCAAGATCAGCAACCTAAAGAGGACAAAGGCTAGACTAAATTACTGGGTTTCTCAAATGACCAAGAGTGTCGTTTTGGGGCCGTGTAAAAGTCATATATAATGCTAGCATGAATGAGAAGAAATATCCAAAATATCCAACGATGACACTTTTAATGGCAAACCTAGGAGATTTCGAAAGAAAACTGATAACTTTTAACCCACTAATATGCGCTTCATCTCCAGTTAGCCCTGAGTTGGAGGTATCTTTTCACAGGAACATAAACTAGACAACTGCAATCCAACAATTTCGAAATCTTTCTGCATGGATCACATGGCTTTAAGCGTACTGTAAATTCCAAGAATCAAACCCCAGACTCATAGTTAAAGGGGACAAATTCAAGTCCAGGGACCTGAATGCACAATCATTTAGGCCAAAGTGCTGGAACAAAGCTACAGTCAGTGGTCTTGTAATAATAAAGACAATTACTGTGAAAATCAAAAGACCTGCTGTGATGCTAATCAGATAAAAATATAACTCAAAATACCGGTGATAACGCTCGGCATAGAGATAAACTCGAAAACCAC
This sequence comes from Norana najaformis, assembly GCA_964023275.1. Lineage (NCBI taxonomy): Eukaryota > Metazoa > Annelida > Clitellata > Crassiclitellata > Hormogastridae > Norana > Norana najaformis. Next base: position 11,314,500 of record OZ029923.1, on the reverse strand, counting down.
GTTTGAATGACGACAAGAATCGTGATGTCATACAGAAGTTCTTAGACAGATATGAGAAATGACAAACTAGAAGATGATGACAATTAATACTCCACCTCATGCAGTGCAGGCAATCCATTGTGCTGCATCACGAATACTCGATCTTCATGACTGTCCATTAGAATCTTTAGTGCTCTGTTTTACAAGGTTTTCATACAAAAAAATCGGAAAATGGCTTTTGCATTTCAGCAGTTAAATTTCATATTAACATATGCAGCATAAAGGAATATTGCATAGGAAACCGCACCAAAGCACAAGGGTAACCAGGCAGCAGGAAAACTAAGCCAAACTTAAACATAACGTCACTGGAAGCTCAACAGACTGTAAAAAAGTACTGATAACATCAGCATGTAAACAACATACTGTAACATCAGCACGTAAACAGCATACTGCAACATCAACATGTAAACAGCATACTGTAACATCAGCATGTAAACTACATACTGTAACATCAACATGTAAACAGAATACTGTCATGCAGGAATCAAATGGACAAAAAGATACCTATGCAGAATAGATTTCATATATCCAACCCTTTATGATCAACCGAGTTATCGAAGCATTGCCGTAAAAAGCAAACTGGCCAATTAGCTCCAACGTATATATGCACGATGATCTGACACAAAACAAGCGAAACATGACTGTTTTGCCACAAATTTAAGTGGCACCTGCTTGGGTCTATCAGAAGTATATGTTCCAACACCTCTGACAGGTTCTTACAGTCGCTATATAAATGCCTTTAAGTACCTCTCGTACAGACATCTAGAGGTACAGTACGTACGTGGTCAGCGCCTGCCACGTGTTCCTTGAATCCAACTCCTGCAAGTAGAGCTGCATTGTGCTGCGTCGGAAGTGTATTATGGCCTTTAGTTCTTCCTCAGTTGAGTCTGGGTAAGATGTCACCATCAGCTGCATCATTCGAAACAGCTCATCAACAGCCTGAAAAATAGATAATCGTAATCGTAAGCTCGAGACTTCTACAGTGCCCAACAAAAGCTAAGTTGCGGGAACCAGCTTATTCACAGGTGCTCAATCAAAGAAAATCGAAAGGCAGGAAGGGTTCAGTTCCATGTCAGGATCTAAGAGGCAGGGAGGCATGGAGGCAGACAGGGAGGCAGAGAGGCAGGAAGGCAGGCAGGGAGGCAGAGAGGGAGGAAGGGAGGCAGAGAGGGAGGCAGGCAGAGTAGATGGTATTTGGAATAGAACCAGAAAATGAAATAAAAGAAAGACGAAGAATCAGGATAGGATTTGTGGGTTCCAATTTCCATGCACTCGTGGGTATTTACTTATGTTGACAGGGTTTTGGCTTAATAACTGTACATTAGCAAGCATATAATGCGTTTGTTAACGTGCCACATGTCCTTCGACTGAGCAAGGAATAGGAGGCGACTGATCTGAAAGGTTGTTTGTATGAGGCAAGATGAAAAGAATCATTACAACTAATGCATATGATCATAAGCACACCAAGAGGTTACACAGATACATCTAATGCATAAGATGTGATACAGATTCACTGCCTTTATGTGCTTCTTAAGAGATGCTATAAAAAACGTTCAGATTTCAATTACTAACATTACAAGTAAAGTCAAAAATATGAAAAGTATAAGTACATAAATTCTTGCATCCTATCAAATCACAACATCACAAGTAATTTGCTGAGCATCAGTTTCTCGTCCAGCTGTGTACTTACAACCGTGTAATGTGAAGGATGTGGAGTGATGTTCTTAAATGCCCAGCGTATGTTCTGGTGCTGAGCCAACTGACGAGTGAAGGCGCGTGACTGCTGGCAGCACATGCGCAGGATGCCATAGTACGCCGGAAGCATTGTTCGGTTGATGATCACAACCTCTTGATCCTCATGGTCAGCCCTAAACGAAATGACATCCATTGCATTAAATATGACCCTTCTCAGTCTCGTCTCAAGTCTCACTTGCCGTTAATACCCCATTGCACATCACAACATTGAACTGTAGCAGACTGCAGTCCACATTGTAGTTCTCATCTACACTTTGAAAGTAATGTTTACTAATAGCAGACACTAGGGTAGACAGAACTTCTATAATCTGTCTAGCAATTTATTTATCACGTCCTTCAATATTTCTGGCAAATTAGTCTCTAAAATCTGGCTAATTGATGTTATGATACCACTATCACTTCATGTACAATGGCAAATGCTAAGAAAGTAAAGCTTATTGTGGTCACTTCAACACAACGCTGAATGCTAAGAAAGGAAAGTAAACGACGTGTTCTTTGTGACAGAGAATTCAGCTAAAACTGCATATCTAGAAGCTCAACAAAATTATTGAAAAACTCATACAGTATGTAGTTGAAAGCAATGTTCTTTGTCACGGTTTGATTGCTGACAATCAGTTTCACATTTTCCGGACAATCAAGGCAGAGCTGATGCCAGAATATCAGCATGGCCTTAAGAAAAAAACAAATTCATGAGCAGAAATTATGACAGTGATACTACAAAGAATCAGGAATAAAAAAATATAAATAACAACAGGAAGCAAACAAACGTATGGAAGGGAATTAGAATGGAAACACAACATATCCAAATAGCAATTAATATATCATAACTGATAAACTGGGTACCTGTAACTTTAAAGCTGATGATGCCTCTACTGATTCATAACTTAATACTTAGTTTTCAGTGCAGCTGTGTGTATGTATGTACGTACGTATGTATGTATATATCAAGACACTTATTACAGCCTGAAATATATAATTACCAACAAAATTCTTTGTAATTTATTAACGGCCCCCGTTTAAAATTACGTCACAGTGACGTATTTGAATTTTTATATTTTGTAAAGAAAGTTGCTAGAAAAATGGCGTTCAGCGAGGAAGACAAAATTGTTATAAAATTTTTACGCCAAAACAACAATTATAGTGCAAATAATATTTCAGGATTAAACTGTTTTTGGAATTTTAAAAATCGATTAATGTTTACTAATTATTTTCATATTTACCGTAAAGCCTTGGAATTTTTCCGGACACAGTGTATATATCAAGACACTTATTATAGCGCTTTTGAACACTGCATGCACGATTATCTGACTGATTGAAACAAGCGCATTTTAATACAGCTTGAAAATGTTAGTCAAACAGAGTCAAATGCAACAGTATGTGCAGCAGCAGACTTTTCCAAAAGGAAAGTCCAACAACGGCCTCAAGCTGATGAGCAGAATCTATAAGTGTATTACAGATTCAAAATGTTGTAGTTTTGCTCTTTTCATATACCAGTAAAAAGTGAAACAACCTGTGCATTTTTCTTATAGTATTACCTGCTTATTGTGGTGGACAGCAATCGGTGGCTCTGACAGCTTTGGCTGAAAGAGCAGCCAAAGGTCATTGAAGTATCGAGAAAACTGTAAAGAAAAGAGACGTTCATTACTCATTTCTCAGTTTCATTATTTTTTTTGCATTTGGCTTGTGTTTGCTGATCTCTGTAGTCTTAACAGTTCTATATCAGCTTTGGTGGCCAACAATCCAATTAAACCAAGAGCCTCTGAGGAGTTTCTTTTGAAGCAGCACTAAACATATTCATGATTATGATTGCAACTACCATACATATTCATGATTAGGATTGCAATTACCATACAAATTCATGATTAGGATTGCAATTACCATACATAATCATGATCAGGATTGCAATTACCATACATATTCATGATTATATGCAATTGCTACGACATAAGATAGGCTTACATTATACGCTGAGCAGAAGAGTAAACGCGAAAGACACACGTACCATCTGTTTCTCTGTTCGTGAGATCAAACAGTAGTTGAGAACAGCAAAATATGAAACCAGCTTTGAGGTGCCATGTGTCTGAGCATCTGGAAAAAATTACATATCTCTTCAACTACCATAAAATCCATCTGTACAGTAATTCTAGTTACAAAGTGTCAACTGCATTACTGGTAACTTCTTTAAGTTGAATAATTAATTCCATTACTACAAAAATGATCACCTAACTGGGGATACAACTGTCACTGGATTTAATTCAAGTAAATTATACTGTTTTGCCAGATTTGGGAAATACCAATTCTTATGACATGACTAAAAACTAAATCACGGTTTCAGATACAGGCTAAACGTGACTGTGCCTGAGAAAACTGCCAAATCAAATTTTTTCCTACTTGTGATAAAAACTTATGGTTTTAAACAAAATATTCAGCATTTCAAGCCCAATCCAATGCAATATTAAACCAATCTTCAAATTTTTCTGACCATGAGGGTTTCCTCAGGCAAGGTCAGAAATGTTCAAGCAGTAGAGAGCAGATGAACACTCACCAACATAAAGACGTGCCTTGGACAGAAGTTTTAGGAGATGGTTGTACACCTCGTGAAGGATCTCTAAGGCTTCTTCACTCATCTAGAACAGCAATTATAATTTAAAGTAATAAAAACTCTTACTTAAACGTCTTATAAAACCCTGTCAACACATATTTAAACACATCTCATACTAAATCATAAGCAGTGTACAAAAAATCAAATGAACAGTAAAAATGAGAGGTGAAGGATTAAGGTTAGTCCTTCTGTGACAGGAAAATCATGGTTCAAAAGATTTCTTTCTTAGGATCTCAGATGAACGTAAGAAAATGTTACAAACCACAATCGGCTCCTTGTGTGGACTGTGAACGCCTCGAGTTGTTCGGAAAGACTGTCGAAAGTTGTTGCTCGGCACAAGTGCGACCAGCAGACAAGCAGCAGCTAACAAAATAAACCCCAGCAGTTCATAAGCAAAACAGTAAGGTAATGTACGGTTATATAAAGTAGGGTAAGGTAAGATAGGGTAAAGTAACATTTAATGCATGGTAATGTTTTAATTGATGGCCTTGTGATTGAACAATCAAAAGAACACGTTCAACACCAAATTGTCTATTTAATGAAACACTTTGAAAGTTGAACTTCAGCAACAAAAACTCCAGCATCCAGCTAAACCGTTGCAAAACTTCACTCAATGTAAGCATTATGTTGCAGTATCTTGCTTAAATTTTACCCCAACATTTCAAAAAGTTATATTTAGAGCATTAACCCCAACACTGCATTAATACCTACTCTGTCAAGTTAACATTAGGAAACTAAGCAGTGTTGGCTGAACTGATCAGTAATAAACAATTGAAGCAAACAGAATAGAAGCAGGTAATCTGATATTTAAAATAAACTAATACAATATAAACATCACCAAGTTTAAAAAGAATACATAAAAATGGTTACAAATAAAACAGACAAAATCAAAAAAGAGAAAGAATGCAGAAACATCTGATTTCCTGACCATTTCGCACACGCATGTTGCTGAAAGCCATTAGGAATGGCTCCACCCAGGTCTCCATGTTCTGCAGGGTCCACGTCAGAGCCATTTTATTTCGAAGCACTTGTGACGACAGCCACTCCAGACACAACTGAGGACAGTAGTCGGCCACCTGGAACAGTACACAGAAAACATTACAAAGCCTAGTTTGTCATTTCTAATATAATCTAATGACTTCTACAGCACAGTTATTATAACACCCAAGGCATCTATTGATGGCTGCTTTGAGCTAAATCATAATCAAAATCATAATCCATTGGAGAAGCCAGGTGGAATTCCTATAGGTCATTGAATCACTGGACACTATTAAACTAAGATCTTTTTATTGCCCTTCCATATTCAATCATGGAAATCTGGCATAATCATTACTCTCATGCATAATGTTTTAGAACCAAACTTCACACAGCATCTTAGAAAGGCACTGTCTAGTGGTCCAGGGAATCTGGAAACTGCTGCCTGTTTCTGTTCACTGTGCCCGTTCTCTATTATTATTTCTGCATTAACAAAGTGCATCGCTATTTAATGACTAAGAATCAATCGATGGTGCCGAGCAATTGTGAGCGAAGGACTTGCTCAAGGTCCCTACATAGTAACCACCTTGGGGGAGGCTTGAGCCTGTACTCTTCATGTTATGAGCCAAGCGCCTTAACCAATCGGCCACCGTGCCCCTCTAATCAGCCACCATGCCCTTTGGTCATGCCCCTTCAGGTCTCGCCTAAAACCTATTTCAGACTGGCAATCCTCCACAGCCCATCTTCCAGTTTCTTGGCCTCTTGGAAGTTCATAAGTTCTGTCCAACAGATAATGATTATGAAATGCAATTTACTCAGAATCAACAAGTGACTGATGCCTTGCCTATTACCACAACAGCATTAAAGAAGTTTCCATATTAGACAAGATACAACACAAGTACATACATAAAATTACAGCATACAAAATAAAACAGTTCTTCATGTTGAACTTTGCATACGTAAACAGTGGAAATCAAACGCAGCAATAAAGCAATCTCTTAATTCCCATTTGTATAACAACTTGTGAAGCTTTGCTATGTCGTTTTCATAACATCTCAAAATCACCATTAAATAAAAGAGAAGTATAAATTCTGCTCAAGCACTGATATGAAACTAAAAAACTTCTTTGTGACAGTTAAAGAGTTCATAGTAAGTCAACTTTCAAACAAAAGACACAGATGACCTGCATTGTAAAAGATTTCTGAAACTGTACCTGAATTTCAAAGTCATAATGAGGTCTTTGCCAAGCGAACAACAGCTGTTGAGGAAAAAGCTTTGGTTTTGAAGTGAATAGTTGCAATGCAGTATAATGGGTTTCAAAATCATAAGACTGCGCCTTGGTGAAAATATTACAAGGCTACTAAAGCCACGGTAAAAATCAGAGCAAGAAAATCAGAGATAAGCCAAACAACATCAAACACAGAAGTGATGATATAAAGATGGCATTCAAGGTGGTCAGGGATACCAGGGTGGGTAAAAAAGATGAAACAGATGCAAGTTAGAAGCAGCTACACATACAAAAACAGTAAAATAGCCCAAAGCCAGTAAAAAGGAACAACCAAACAACGCAATTCAGTATAATAATTTAATTTAATGCGTGCAAGCTCTTTAAATTTTCTGGATTTTGTGGTTGAACTCAAAGGAAAGGATACAAACAGTCAGAGGCATATGATTAAAGAGGTCAATTTAGTAACGGATGAAATAGCAGACGGTGGAAATGACTGTCTAGAAGACCAGATGGGACCTATTGTTGTTTCCAGCACATAATATCCTTTTTACAGAAGAGCTATGCCTCCCTCTGACAGAATGCAACAAAAACTTTGCCATGATGTGTGGTGCATTTACGGGTACTCACCTCCCAGAACTTCTGCAAGACATAATGCAGAAACGGTGGCATTCCAGGTGGACCAGCAGGAAATTCGACCAGCATGGTTAACAGCTTGAAGAAATTCTGGCTCTGTATAAAACCAAAAGATGAAGAAGATACAAAAATGAATGACCTCAGCCAATGTGCAAAGCAGAATTTTGTCATAAATTCATACCTTCACCACATAGCACTGTCTCATACCTTCACCACATAGCACTCTCATATAGCTATGCTTATCTTATGCTGATGTAGGGCAGCAGCCCTGAAGACTAGGCGATAAAATGGTCATAAAAATAATGATTTTAATGGACTTACATCAACACACATGAATTTGGTATTTGCATCTTCCTTACTTAGGATTTGGCCAAAGAAAGTGAGAAGTGAGCACCTCCAACATGTTTTCAAACTTTATTAATAATGCAAACTGCAGTTAGTTATAGTAACAACAAATACAAATGATGCAAATACTAGATACCTGCTCAATATCATTAATATAATAAGACAGTAATTTCTCTAAATTTCATCAAGAAATTCAATGTCTATATAATGGAGCATAAGCAAACAAGTTCCTGAAACTAGCATTCAACAGGAATTGAATCAAATGTTTTAATCAAAAATGTTCTGAGTCACTATCAGTAGACAGCATTGAGTACCTTAAATGTCAGTTCCACAACAATATACACTATTTCTTTACAGAGAATTGTAGCCACACAAACACATATACCGGCACATGTGTGAAAACACACCTGGGATAACTGTAACAGACATCTTTCCAGGGCCAAGATAAGTTTTAAAGACAACTAATTAGATCAAACAGGTGCTTACCTCACCACCAAGTCTCATAATTGCGCTGCATATCATTTGCACAACCTAAAAGCAAAAGCAGCCACAACTAAAATGTTCAAACATAACCTGTTTTAGTGAAAATATATACTCAAATCAAGACCAACATATGAAAGTTAAGATATAAAAATTATTGTCAAGGTAAGTCAGCATGATAGTTCATTTCCTAAACATCGCTGTCACTAAATGCTGCAGTGTTAAAGGATCCATCAGCTGAAACACAACAACATTTTGAAAGATATTTTACAAGCAGATGAAAATTTACTTTGTACCAAATTGGTTTTGTGCATCCACGCCTACGATTCCTTGTTCAGCCAATGAACATATGATGTTTTAGCAATTGCTTACATATTTCATTACTATAACATACATCAGACAACTGGAAAACTTTCCTTATATGTTGTGTGCATAGCCTGACAATTAATTGGCACTGGGAACCTGGTTTGGGCACCGAGAACCTGGAATGAAACCTTAGATGCAATAGTAAAGACAAACACATCAGCAGCCTGTTCTGTGTAATTAATCAATGCAAAGGGAGCAGGAAGCATACTTGGAATCGTGCAGTACACATTGACAACCTTATGCCTGTCTTATTAATGTTCAGGAAGCATAAAACTAGTTACTGTACTAGTGAACTCAGTACTGGCATTTATCAAAAACTTTCATGAACCAGATTAGTCATTAATGGATTACTGGGTAATCCTCCTTAGTCTGTTTTCCATTCTCTTTCATCTCTAGGATCTCTATCATTCTGTTCAAAGGGCTGTGAATAAGGAATCTGGTTTTAGTTAAAAGCAACCATTGATCGATGCTTCATATTTTCCAATACAGCAGCCACAGATGTCTCCAAGTTAGACTCGGCTAGATAACGAATGGCATAGGAAAGAATAATTCCAGTCAACTAACGCTGGTAGCCAGCCTCTCGTTGTATCTGGAGAGGCTGAAGATGAGGTTGCACGTCTGACGTAGATTAATGGCATCCTTGGTTTGATGAAAGAGGAATGGATGTCCCTTGACAAAAGAAAACCAAGTCTTAAATTTAAAATGTTAATCATAAATTTTTCCATTACTCAGAGCAATAAAAGCTTGCTCCAACTCTGTTTAATGCACCATGCCATACCTTTAAAAGTTTTAGGACACCTCCACCCAGTACACAGTCAAATGTGCTTTGCAACTTTGTACCACTAGGGTACATGCCATGCTCGTTCCCAGTGAGAACAGAGCATATGTGAATCAGGAATACAGGTTAAATGCAAGAAAACCAAACTAAGTATACTTGAAGTACTCAGTATGCTCAACAGCAGTAACAAGAAATGCAAGCAGTAAGAGCGATCACCTCAACTGAAATCACACTGTATTACCAGAAGATCAGTAAACCACGCTGAATAACTTACTGATTTTAATCTACGTAGTGATGGTGAAATACTTTTCTAAGGTGGTTAAAAGCATTTAAAATGGTATTGTAAATATTTAAAAAGTATTTCTTTATCATCAATTTGTCTATCATCAATATTAAAATAATTTATAGATTAACAAAAAGTCTACCCTTTCAAACCAGAACAAAATCTGAACATGACTATGTTTAAAACATATGTTTACTAAAACAATTGAACATGGGACACTTCTGTCAACACTAAAACCTGGTAACTAATGACTCTGTCCAATCAGATAAACTGTGCTATTTCCCAAGTCATCCTCATACCACACTCACTCTGTGGCTTTTCTGGGTCAACCATATATGCATATGTGTGAATCTATACTGTGTTTCCATTTGTGGTCGAGTGTCATTCTGTATGTCTGCCTTTGTGGCTGTGCATCTTCCTTTATTAGTCTGCTGTGTCACGTATTTAATTGCTTGTGTTTGTCCGTGCCTGATTCTTCACTCAGCCGATAGACATACCATGTTAACAAATGTATTCCTTACTTACATTAAAATCTGAATGCTAGTCGTTAAATTCAATCTTAGAAGTTTAAAAAGAGAGACAACCTTTCCACCAATAAGGGCATGCGAATCCTTGTCTGAAAGTCGAAGAAACTTTGCCTCGACTCTTGACTTTTCCACCAGCAGAGCTATCATTGCTATCATCTTCTCTAATGACTGTGGGCTATACTTGTCATCCGTTAGGCTAATGATGTCATCAATCTCTCTCTCCTCATCTTCAGATAAGTCCATCTACAAATAAAACATTCTGATAACTTCTCTTTCAACAGAGGAAAAATGTATCAATGTGCATTTATTAGTGAATTTAACATAATCACATTTCTAAGTGCTTTCAAAGCCAAAGCGAGACAGGGCTGTTTTTAAGCTGAACACTTTTCATTACAGGAATACATATAAGTCCATTTACTGAAAACAGTAAGAACTGAATGGCTTTACTGTATAACGTCTGGCTGCGGAATGTTAAGCAGCAGTATAAATTGGATCACTTTGGTTCAGTGGTAATTTTTACATATTAAACCACAAAATAATTACAAGACACATTTACTACAAAGTGTGTAAACGAGTAAGCAACAGTGCAAGGAAAAAGTAGAAGAAATAAGTTAATGACAGCTAAAAGCATTTTGTGCAGATGAATATGGTTGCAATTTAGAGTTGACCTTCTAAGCAAATCAGTCAATTGATATGTGGCAGGCTTAGAATGCAACTCCATAATCAACTGAAGTTCAATTATTCTTAAAAATTGTAAGATGTGCAGTTCATTGGCAAAAGCAAAAACACTCAGGTATTAAAGAAAACTTGAAATTAATAAAATGGGAAGCAAGTTAACAAATCAAAGACGAGCTCAAAACTAAATCACAATTGCACAAAAAGAAACTGACGTTGTTTACTACACCAAAAAGCTTTTTCTTCAATGCAGTGAGCCATTCTAAACAGACTTTGCAACAGAGAAAGTTTTCAACAACAGTCATAAGACGCCTTAAAAGATATGTCTTTAGCCGTGACTTGAACATGTCCATGGAGCTAGTGTCTTACAGCTAGTATTGCCACTGTGTAATATATATATTTATACATGTAGTGCATGGTTCCAATATATGCTCCATACATTAGATTGCGTATACACCATTTTTCAAGCCTCATATCACAAGTTACATGTTTCAAGTGGGTTTTTTGTCCAATAACAGAAGCAAAATGTCTAGCAAGGTCTTTCATGACTTTTATGTTATGGGGAAAAAATGGGGCAAACACTTCATGCAGCTTTCTTGAAATGAAGGAAGAAAGGAAAATGCAATTAAGAAATGCAACTCATGCAAGTAACAAACACCAAATGAGGAGGAATCACTCTACAACACTGGAAATCACAGCCATGCCGCACAGTCACATAGTACCTTACTGTCCGAACCATTTCGGTCAAACTGCAGCAGCTGCAATGCATACATAAAACACGTAAAAAGCAGCGCGTTGAGAGGTACATAAAAACCGCTATATTAAGTGTCTAGATATATAAATACATAATTATATGCATACAGAAAGTTCTAAACTTGCAAGATAGTGGTGCAATATAATAATAATAAATAATGACCACAGATGATGGAGCTATATAAATAATTCAATTGCTAGAATTTAAATTCAATCTTAGAATTCTAAAAAGAGAGAGACAACCTATCCACCAAGAAAGGCCAGTGTCTCACAGGAGTTGCCATTTACTTCCTAGCTTATTCTGGTATTAAATTCTGCAGCAGAGTCATGATTATAATTTTTAAGACATAATATGACTGTCGTTGTGTTTTGAACTCATGTACAGTGCCCTTTTCTTTGGCCTTGACCACGCTATGGCACTATATATGTTGTCTTATTATTATTATTATTATTATTATTATTATTACACAGGGTCAGCTCAGCCTGGAAATATGTTTATCTAACAACAAAAAGCAGGACAGTTTCACTCAAATCAATGTTGTTTTCATCGCAAAAATATTGTCAGCGAACTCTGAGCTATTAAAATTCCAGTGGTCTTATTTAGAAACTACAAAGCAAAGATGGTTGTTGGACAGAAGGCAATAAAGCAAAAATACTTCCGAAATACTCACATAGTTATCCTGTTGTTTGTGCGCCATGAAGAACGAGACCATAGTTGAAATGGCACTGATGCTAAGAAGGAATACGCATTCATTGTCTCCCATGCGCGCAAACTCCAACAGTAAACCAAAGTATTCTGAGAGGTATTTACAGTTGGGTCGTGAATCCTGCTCCATCTGTAAACACAAACTCAGCATTACAATGCAACAAACATATCCACACATACTGTAATGCATGGTCAAGCTTCTTTCTTCTAACAATGCAAATCTGATGTCTTAGAGCACAAATATTGTGGTCACTTGCTAATGCAACAGCAGAAACAGTGTAAACCTACAGCATATCAGTATCTGAAAGATGCTGTGAAACAGTGTCAATCTAAATCTGTAACATGAGGCGGAAACGCAAACAGTATACTGGTAACCAAAATCTGCTGAAATACGTTACGACACATCAATTAAATGCAATATTTTAGCATTACTTTTGAATTAATTGATCAAATACAATATTTCAGTAGATCTCTAGCCAGTCTCTAGCCAGTATAAAACACCAAAACCTTCTTACAGACCATTTCATAATAATAACAATTCAGATATAATGCAGTTGCAGACATGCATTCCATATTGCATTCAGTTTTAGTATATGGACTTGCTTGAGTACAGCCTCATCATGAGGTGCAACTTTTGTGACATTACAAAGAGGTTCCAGTGTAGATGAAGTAATGTACTGTAAAGTGTAATGCAAATGTAATGTCAAAAATTTGTATAGCACTGAAAGTAGTCCTAGGGTGCTTTTCAATGTCAGTTTTCAGCACAAGTTCTAACAGTTACATAACAGAAAGTATTTTAATTGTTCTTTTAAGTGTAAACACTTCTGGCCTCCTGAATAGATGCTTGAAGGTTACTGTAATTGTAAATGTAATCTGACATTTATAAAGTGTCCCTTCAAGACTAAACTCCTCCAGGATGCTTCCAACCCGAACCAGCGAGACCACTGTCAAATAATACAGACTTCAACGCATGAGCCCCACTGATTCAAAATGCCCAATCACCCACTTTAGTCTTAGTCACTCGCACAAAGACATCGACAGACTTTCAATGATCGAGCTGCAGTTGATTAGAATTGAATTTAGAATTAGAATTATCAATTAGAATTGAATTTAGAATTAGAATTGTCAGCAGCTTGTTGCAGTCTGTGAGATAGTGTGTTGTGCAGCTATGCAGACACTTGTATACAAGAAAGTAAAATGTCAACTTGACAACTTACAATGGCTAACATCTTCTTGATAAACCGAGTCACACAAGACTTGTTACCAATTGCAGCTGGTTCGATCTCCTGGTCATCCTCATCACTGAAGAACAGATTAAGCAACCAAATGTTTCTAATGACTGCAGATTTTCAAAAATAAATGCGAACACATGTTCAGAATGAAGACATGAAATTTAAACTGATGATAATTAAGCTGGGCAAGAAAACACATTCCACATCTCAACTGATATACTGAGTAAGAAAAGTTTTGTAAGCAACACCGTAACACAGTTCCGTACCTATCGGACAACGGATGTCTGTACCATTTGTGATGAATCGGTTTAAGCTGATTTATGACATGAATGACAAGGCGCTGGAACATCTGAAAACCACAAAACACATTAAATTATTGCCAGTAAATTTATTTAATTCCTTAAACATATTCACACTTTAATGGAGTGTGGAATCCTACAAATAACCAAAAGTAATCAGTTTTTAAGCAACATTGCTTCAGTTTTAGTAACCCCTAGATGTAAATCACAGTTAACATTAACCTTACTCAAATGTTTATGCACAAATTATAAAAATTGATAAACTGATTTCGATCCAATAGAGAAAAAATTACTTTAAAAAATTGTCTGCTACATGTGTCAAGAAATGGTAATGTAACGTTAGAGGTAGATGGAATTGACTGGACTATTGTTCCCAACATTAAGATTGATTTGTTTAATCCTTAACAAAACCACACATATTAAAAGACAGATCACTGAAAACTTTCCAAACACGTAACAGCCCGACTGCAAAGCTCTACTTGCCAATTCTTTATCGACATTTACATGTATCCCTCATACAGCTGAGCATTTTAAACTCTGGCCTTTAGTCTATCTTGGTTCCTGGCAAACACCCGTCTGCGTTCAGGCTAGCTCACTTTGCACATGTAAACAGTGGGTTAAATAAAGAGATTTTGAAGCCCAATAAAACTGATATCTTCTAAACGCTGCTATACAGCTAGGTTTACCTGTCGAACCGTTTGATTGGGACATTTGATGAGTATCTGCTGTGGCCACCAGTCGTCCTCTGCCATCGCATCCAGAAACCACTGAACAATAAAGCATCCAATATAACTTGTAAATCTTTTTCTGAAACACAGGGTTTTATAGTTTCATCTGCTCACCACCAGATGGCAGAGTAACATTTCTTCCATAAACCAAAAGCTAGTAATCTAATGACTAAATATGAGCCGACAGACTTACCCAGCAGACTCCGTGCACATTTATCCAGTGCCCCAGATTAAAATCTAGTAGATACACTAAACTTGGACTTACTTCACAACAGCGACTGTCTGTGTTGAACAGTTTAGTTGCCAATTCAATCCACTGTAGCATCGTAGGCTAAAAACACCAATAACTAGAATTCATAACAATAAAATTCTCTTTCACAACCACGATGACAACACTAATCATGAAGATGAAGCAGATGACTATGATACTGCTAAATAAAAGTAGTTTTCCAGCTCTTAATACAACTGTAAGACATCACCACATATAATAATATTGAGACGATTTTAATACATTTAATATACATTTAACATCCTAGTTATTATTAGGGCTTATCTAACCAGATAGCATTACTTCTACCAACAGCTAGATCTAATGAAACGATAGTGACGTTCTACAATCGAACCTTTTCCTTGGCATGAATTAGTGTTTCCAGGATGAAAGACGCACTCAGTTTCGCAGCCATCAACGATACCTTCTGCTCCGGATCATTACGCGGAAGAGTAGTTGGCAGGAAAGAACACATCTGCCACATGAAGCTGAAAGACAGACATACACCTAAAATATTATGATTTCAAGGAAATACATTTCATTTGTTAAAGAAACCACCTACACCAACTGTTAAGATTCCGTAGGAATAGATTTTATTGTTAGAGAAATCATTTAAGAGGTCCTTACACCTACATCTAGAAAATTTTTATGATTCCATAGGAATGGATTTTATTTTTTTAAAAACCATTTAAGATGACCTTAGAAGGCACCACATGAATGTTACATAATTTAATGCTACATTACAACATCCAGGTCTTCTGCTGCTCTTCTTTTATTTAGCTTATCCCAATTCAATGCACGAAAATCATAGACATGTAAATCATTAAAAAAACTATTACTAATATTATTGTTAAGGTTACAATTATCATTATAATTCTTTATATGACGAGTGTAGAGACATGGATGAAGCATTTGCCAATTTCTTTTGAAAATATGTCAATGTCTGGCAGTATGCCAATAATAATAAGTAATTTTTTAGAAAGTAATTTTGATCTAGAACATTTCAGAGAACAGTGTCAGACTGTTTAACAAAAGAGGCATCAACATGAGCTGTTTGCATCTGAACATTAAGACAGGATTTTAAAATCTTTTACCTTGTGAATTTAGTCAAGTTTAACAGTAAAATTCTGTTTTGTTTACCTGAAATATGTGTGTTCAAAGATGTTTTTGTCCTGAAGGAACTGCATGTTGTCCTGCCATATCCACTTCAAAAGCAAACAACATATGTCAAATCTTTACCAGCAGTCATCCCATACATTCGATACCACACTTTAAACAACCACTCTTCTCAGTGACAACGAATACCATGATCACACCATTAATATGCCTGGTATTTCCAATCAACTTGTCTTGTCTTCAATAGTCCTTGAGCCGAGGATTGGCTGCACCACAGACAATTTTGTGCCATCTGGTTCTGTCCCTTGTCTCCAGTAATAACCGGTCAAATGATAATTCAGTGAACGACTTGATGTTATTAAATAATCAATTAACTACCAATTATAATTTCATTGAAGCAGTGTACCAGTAAGTGTTCTGAAACATTAATATCTTGCAAAATGAATTTCAAACTGAACTTAAACACAGGCATGCATTTAAAGTCCTCAAGTGAGGCAGAATGATGGCAGATCTAAGACCCTGTGAAGTTAGCTCATCTAACTGTACCATAAGGTATTCGATTACACAGTCACATAACCCTCACTTATTCTGAATAGCATGGCTGGATTTCTCATTCACGTGAAAATGTTACTTTATTATTCTTAAATTCCATTGCAATTACTTCACCTAAATGCACTTTTGGGTATAAAATCATGCAGCCATATAACTAACATCTATCTCAAATAACTTGGTTGGGTTTTTCAATCATTTGAAAGCGCTACTTAATTATATTTTAAATATTTTAAAATCCGAATGATGCAAATACTGAAAACTGACCTCAGCTAAGTCAGCAGAGAGATCAATTTTGAACTTGTGGGCATCATCATCATCAACACTGTCAGCTCTGACAGCATCTGATGGAATGTCAGCAGAAGAATCCTGCGACACGTCAGCACCTCTGTCGGTTGACATCCGCTCGTAGAACAACATGTAAGCACTGTTGGTCTGTCAAAAGAGACAAAATCTATTAAATATCAGAAAACTCAGTAACTATTACCAAAAGAAACTGGCCCATACATGAAATAAATTTAAATACAGAAATAAATCTGTAGCAATTCCCAAACACGAATATGAGTATCATAAAAGATGTAAACAGACTATTTGCTGTTAAGCGATTAGAAATATTGTCAGAAGCAAATACAACATTGCAATTAGTTGCAGATACTTAACAAGAGCTGAGAACTGGCAAACTCACCTTCTCAAACGAAAAATCCATGAACTTGTCCGTAACAGAATCATAGGTTTTACTCTAAATGAAATAGATAAAAAATTAAGCGTTCATCTAGAACTGACAAAGTTACGTACTATAAAATAATACAAAGACATAATAAAAATATTTTAAACTCTTCTTGAAACTTAAAGCTCAACATAAAATGAGACTAATCTCTACCCATTCAAATACGTGATAAACCTAACCAAGCTAGCAGAATAAAATTCAAGGAACAATGCTATAAAATTAATTCAGTTATACCTAAACTTTTAACAATATTCACATAATCAAATCATAACAGGTAAAGCAAAACATTTAAGAATTCATTTACCGTCATTTCACCACCAAAACACTCTGCAGCCAACTGTGCCTGATCAAACGGTTTGACTTCAGCATCGTTAAACAGGTACCTACGTGCAAAAGCAACAAATCCTTTAGAGAACCTGATTCAACAGACAAGCTCACTTAATCACCCTATGACTAATAAATTCATACTGAATTGCAACAACGACCTAAAATTACATCAGTGAAGCAGCAAAGAAGCCATACAACACCACTTCAAGCTCTGTAACGATTGCCATCATCTTCTTTTATCTTATATTTTTAAGTTATAAACGGTTTCATAAATATAGCCGTAGTAGAAATATTTACTTAATCTTACCATCTTTAATGATAATTATCAGTTTAATGCTACAGTTTGCGTCCACCTGCAACGTTTACTGTGTAGGGACCTCGAGCGAGAGCTTTACTCACAATCGCTCAGTGTCATCGATTGATGCTGTCATTAGATAGTGGTTCCTAATAAATGCTCAAATAAAAATAATAATAAATAAATAAAATGAATCAATTAAATACCACTGATCCTGTCCCAGTTCATTTCTGTTAAGTCGGTCTCGGATGAAGCTGTAGTAGTGGCCACCGTCTGCTGTTCCTGTGTGCACAGTCACACCGATCAGCTCATATTCGTAGCCATCTTCTTTCTGGCCTCCTGCTTCGTCTCTTGTGCCTCCACCTTCTCGGCCAGCATCAACCTCATCATCCGACCTCTCACATTCATCCGCTACAGAAAATCCATCGCATGGAAACAGGAAATTTCATATAAATTATTAAACAAGATAGTACAGTAGAAGCTTGTTATAATGTTGTCTTAGGTAATAATGTCTTAGGTAGCCACAACGTGAACTTTTGTGGTTCAATGGGGTAATGTTCTAAAGCAAAATTTAATTTGGGATCAAAGTCCTGATCATCTGATTAAAGCAACGTGTTATGAGGAGCCTCCATTGCATGTCACACGTGCAGAGCATGTAATGAAAAAGACAGGTCACTCATACAAGTCATAAATGCAAATAAAAGCCAACTCAGCTGAGAAGCAGCAGAATTTGCTGCTTCACTACAATGGCAGACTTGTTTCAAAATGCAATTCATAATTATGTAAAATAGCAAAAACTAAAAATGTTTCCAAAGAAGTTTTCACTGCTACCTACTTGCTATCATCTAACTGCTACTACCGGGTACTAGTCATTTACCTAATATGTTACCATCCTAATATGCTAACATCATCAAATCCCACATAAAACACTCATAACCATAACACAAATCGTGATATAACCTAACCATAGACAGGGATCCCAAATTATTACCTGTAGTTCATAACCTCTGTTACAGTGTAACCTATTTACAGAACAAAACTTGATAAAGTTCCTACTTTATCGACAAATCAATAAACGTTTGCTGATCTCAACTGGCCTTTTCTATCTAATCTAAAACCATCTCACATTTCATTTTGCTCAAATTACTAAGTTTCCCTTGCCAACATCAAATTCTCATACAATTAATTAAATATAAACTTGCTCAAAAATACAAGTTGGCTGATCTTGCTGAGAAGTTTGCTTGAACTTGCTGAGACTCACCCTGTAATCTTTCTCGGCGAATAAGATTTTTTTCCATGTATGGTGACATGTCAAGTCGAAGAGGGAAGGAGAAATGAGTGTTGACCTTTTCCTTCATCATCGTGACCATATTGAAGGTATACCTCATCGTGTTAAAGCAGAGAATTGATGGCAAACGCTTGAAGCAGGCCCTTCAGGAAAAAATCCAATAATCACATCATACAAAAAGTATAGATAATAACAAATGTTCAACAAATATCCAATGGATGACTACCTTCCAAAACAGCTGGTAGAGCCTTACTTCTTCTGGATGTAAAGATATTATGTCCTGCCCCATACCAGAATGTTTGCACCAGCAATGCATGCAGTGGTATTTATCTACAAGTCTGCATGTATGTATATATAGATCGCACGTAACATCCATGTA
This sequence comes from Norana najaformis, assembly GCA_964023275.1. Taxonomy (NCBI): domain Eukaryota; kingdom Metazoa; phylum Annelida; class Clitellata; order Crassiclitellata; family Hormogastridae; genus Norana; species Norana najaformis. Next base: position 11,295,147 of record OZ029923.1, on the reverse strand, counting down.
AGTATACTGTAATACGTGTAAGTGTAATGTAAGCCCATGCAAATATAAAGCAAGTATTATGGTTCTGACAATTTTTAAGGTTGTGGCTCACCTCTTCTCAGCTCGTACTTTACGTTGGCACTTTGAACATGTGTACATGTTGTCACCTTCGAGCATGTCTTTAACGGTCACTTCGTCAAGAGATTCCTGTTAAGAAGCCGAATAGCTTTGCAACTATTCTTAGCTTTATTGCATTTATATGATTCATGTGCCCTAAGCCCTCGCTCCTGGATGGTGTGTAACACAAGCAAGAAATTATCATGTTAAATTTTTCTAAAAGTCTCTATGACTGGGTTGTGCTGTACTTATTCCGTACAGATAATGCTTAGCTGCAGCTGAAGAGGCAGAAGGCATTAACATTCTGCAATCTAACGCTGAAGCAACGTTCAGTATGCATCACGCTATGACAAGCCTCAAGGAAATACATCTAATTTGTAAAGTTAACTTTCAAACTGCTCCTTTCTTCTGTAACTGCAGGAAAAGCAAACTATAAAGTCACATTGACATTATAAAAAAATAACGGAATCATAGAAAATACTAATTTTATTTTAATTTTTAAAGCAAATTCATACAATATTTAGATAAAATCAAATTTACTAAAACAGTGAAATATAAATAATTAAAATGATGGTAGTAAACATCAAGATGAATGATATGCTGCCATAACTGCAAGACTTACGTAGAGGTTCTTCATATCTGACACTTGGCACCGAATCGTATAAAACTCTTCTTTTGTTCGACTAACATGTGGACAGTCCTAATAAAAAAAGTCCCCAGTAAATCCATTCATATAAATTATTCACACATTTTTACTCTCATTACAATATTCAATTATATGAGCTTTTCATACTGGTTTTAAAACATAAAGCACAAGGTGTATGCAGGTTATCAAGTCAAACATAAACCTTCTTTACAGGCCAATATTGTAATAAACAAAAGAGTGACACAGAATATGTTCTAAAAATTGACGAACCAAATGCTATTTAGCTAAGTAAGATAATCTGTTAACGGTATTAATGCTCAATTACAGCTAGCACTTTGCTCTTTCGTTTGTGCTCTAGCATGTACATATGCAAGTATATACCTGTACCTGAACACCTGAAAAGTGCCATTTATAATTTATGAACTGCCCAAAGATAGACGATAGTCTGAATGAGGCTAAAAGTTCAAGAAGAGCAAGTTCATCTGAAATCAAAAGATGTTGGCATAGCCTGAGCCTGAGATCTCCCCAACCCATCAAATTCTGACCACGTTGATCCAATTATAATCCAACAGATTATGATTTCTGACTAAGGTTTCACTAGAAGCAAACATCGAATGATGTCTTCTACAAAATAACAACGTCACTATAGAAGTCATTAGATTATATCAGATCTCTCCATCAGCAGTTCCTCACACACATGTAGAGAACAACCAGCAAAATCTCATCCACAAATGACATCTGATATCCCACGTTATATTACAGGAAGCCTAACTAGCATAAACACATCAAACACTTGTGCAAAACTAGCACTATCAAATATACGTGCAAAACTAACAAACCTATCGTCCCAGTTTATACTCACCAAAGACACAACATTGTTTGTGATAACACCACCAAACAAGGTTTTCACCAATCGTTTCTGCAAAAAAACAGCATTTCCATGAAAATCTGCCAGTCTCTATCAAAACATTTCAGATGATAGTGCTTTAAAAATTACAATTATTCAGAAGCATCCTTGAACAGACAAAATTCTCTAACAATCAGTTGATTACGCAAATAATGCTCAGATTGAACTAGATAAACATTGCTGAATTTAGCACAAAAATATGTGCTTACTTGCAAGCTTACATAACCACCCTGCTCTTTAAAACTAACAAAGACTGAATTAAATCTATGTATATATCTGATGATTTACATAGCACCTTTTAAAAACTTCTCAAATGCACTGGACAACCACCAGTGCATAGCATCTGTGTTATCACAAAATTTGTTCAAGGTCTGTATATAAGATGAACTTAAACATACAAGATCAGATCCCATTTCCTCGAGTTTGGTGATGAGATCAGTGAAGAACTCCGTCATGTCTTTCTGTTCACCCGTGTTCAGCGGCTGATGGTCCATTGTGTAGACCTTGCAGAAACTGAACGGATTGTAGGCCTTTCTCTCACTCTCCAGCAAATAAGTAAACATCTTCTTCAGCTCCATCAGCGTACCTTCATGCCGATCATCACCTGAACACTGCAACAGAAACAGCATGTTGGACTTAGCAATAAGCATTTAACATGGTTAACATAACAAAATTCATATGAAATTCATAACATAATGGAAACATGGCCTTTGAAATTACCAGCATTACCACAACAAGTACATCAAACATATGACACAACAATCATCGGCACAAGATTGTCATTATATGAAACATATTTCACAACTCATCACCAAGATCACAAGGTCATTTTCCACCAACAACATTCGAAAAGTTCTGGTAATTGTAATTTAATTACAGATTTATATAGCACCCCATCCAGAGAAAGTTTTCAGAGGCGCTCTCAACCTGACAACACAATCGAACAAAATGTTTTTCAAGCGCTTACAGAACCGAGGCAAAGAAAGACCAAGGAGCTCATAGCGTAGGTTGCTTGCTAGGCAACATATTCCAGAAAGCTGGACCAACCACAGCAAAGCTTCTACGGTTACATTCACTTGGCAGAAACAAAACAGCTTTCTGACATATTCCTATACACAAAATAGACTGTTGTGATGTGAGTGTCATAATCCTATACGCAAACAAAACATTTCTAATGTAAAACTCCAGCTGTTTCAGAAAGATGCAATAAAAACGGAAAGCTTTATCAACCAGACAGACCTTGGCTTCAAGGACCGACTTCCTGGCTTCCGGAATCATGTACAGATGCTGCATACAAGTGGCCAGGTAACAGGTGGCACCGAGGTTCGTCAGTCCAACGTAACCACACTTGGCCCTCTCTTCATCGTGTGGCCATGAGTCCCACGTATACGGCAGATGTGAATCTGAAATAATGAAACAATCACTCAACTACTGATAACCACTTGATAATGAAAGACCGACAACCAATAGATCAGTTACTCAAAGCCATGATCAATCGAATACCATCTCTTCCAGAAATAATTTGCACCATGGCAATGTTTATTAACAGTATTACAGAATATAAAATTAATACTGTTAATAAACAAAATAAACAGAAATAATAGAAACTAACAATCTCATTCAATTTCAAAACAACATAAATAACAAAAGCTACAACTTTGCTGTTCCAATAATAAACCTGAGTGCCTTTGTTAAGCCTAACCTAAAGTAAGGTCAACTTCAATGGCTCTGGCAACCACAAGATATCGTCAAATTCCAAATACTTATGCCTATCAGCATGTTATTCATATTAAAACAGACATGTTCTTACCCTTATGATGCTGTAGCATCACCATTTCATGAAGAATGACATAGTTGTCGATGTTTCCCTTGGCTAATTCGACCAGCAGGTCATAGGCCGCCGTCCGCGCATTCTGTGATTTGCACTTTGGAAGATATCTCATCTTCTGTGATGGAAGTGCGAACAAGCACCTGAAGGTGTCAACTAGGAATGTCTGAAGCAAGACACAATGAATCCAGCTAATAAAGATGCAGAATTACAAAGGAACCTGTTAGCTACTCATTAAGTTTAGTCACTTACCCCAGAATGAAGAGCAAACACCAAAAATCAAAAAATTACAAGAACTTGTTGAACACATGCAATATGGCTCAAGATAAAGACAAATCAGTTCCTTCTCTGACTGTTTCCATTCTTATCTTTTTAGCCCTCTGGCAAATTCATCAAGATTATTCTTATCTTTTTAGGCCTCTGGGAAATTCATTATTCATATCTTTTTATTCATCCTCTGGCAAATTCATCAAGTTTATTCTTGCTAGGCCTCTGGTAAATTCATCAAGTTTATTATTATTATTAGGCCTCTTGGTAAATTCCTAATAGCCTCAAACTCTGCGGCAGTTTTCCCAGTAATCCACTACAAAAAACAGTGTTCAACGGACCTGTCCATTTGGCGATGCTTTGAAAGGTGGACTGTGCTTCATGACTGCTGTGGCAAGGCGCAAAAACCCAATGAGGCCATCATCCTCGTTTGTATTGTGGTGTTTCTCAAGGTAAGGACGATTGGTTATGTGATCAGCGATGCGTCTAGCAAGAACATTCAGGTCCAACAGTCCTCCTTCCTAAAGATACAAATAAATTTGCATTGAAATTTTCCACTTCTACACAATGCCAAACTCAGTATGAACTGAACAATCTGTATTCTTGTCCAAGGCTTGACTTAAATGTTAAATATTATTAATAATAACATAATATGAATCAATTGGGATTCTCTGGAGTATCAATTTAACGATTTCTCAACGTATATCAATACTTAATGCAGAGGCAAAATACACGTAGCACTTCACAGAACATATTTATCGATGCTCTTCTTTAAAGATACTTTCAACTGACTTTACAGAATATCTATCTTCTTCACTGATATCAAAAAGGTATCTCCTTCAATATCACTGTTAACCTGACCTAATGCATTATACAATTTTATAAAAAGATATGTGTGCAAATATCTGACACATGCTATTGATTATTCTGAATATTTTATAACCTAATTAGTATCACTGGAAATCTGAAAGGAACATAAAGAAAGAAACATGATACACAGGATTACCTGTTCCCAGCTGTTTTCTGCATCTTCCTTGCTGATGCCTTCAACCAAGTGACAGAGGAGCCAGAAGTAGTCGCGACATCCAGGACCATTCGGCTCCTTCTCCTCCTGGGACTAAGTTTTCCAAGATACACAAAACATGGCCATTAGAACCAACAAATATTCAGATTTGACCAATTCATCCCTCCAGTCTGAAACTTTTGAACTGTTTAAATTTGATCTTTCATTGCTGAGAAAAAACAACTTACAGTCAGCAACACGAACAGTGAAAGAGTGAAGCAAAAGAAGTCGGATAAATATAACAGCTTATGCAAGACCCAACCCCTATGTCTTTTTCAGCAACAGAGGCCCACGTTTGCCCATGATAAACAGTAGACAGACACTATTTTATAAACCTCAAAGATATAAAGCTATGAAATCTAACATAGTTTTTCAATCCAACGTAATCAAGGATCTTTTTGATCAAGATACTAGTCCAACGCCAGAAACAATACACAATTCAAAAATACTTTTTGCTGAAATTCTAATGCTTATAATAACTGTTGTAATAGCTTTCAAGCAAACGCAACACTACATGTCAGGCTCATCATAAACAAATTCAAAGTGGATTTGTGCATACCATTTTTCTAACTGATTTCATCTTGTTAGCATCGTCCAGACTAAAAAGCAGATTGGCCAGAACAGGTATCAGATAGATGTATCCAGTGTAACCGTCTGACCGACGGCCAAGGCACAGCTTGTACAGACCCTGGCATGCCTCCTGCCGAACAGGTGGCTGAAAGATAAAGACCCGTCAGGAAACCGCTACACGATGAATCAATCAATGATTCAGTCAAATTAATCAGTCACACACTCCTAAGTATACTTAAGTATATATACGCATATAACTCAATACTTAAGTATATAACTCTGCCACTGCCTTGTTTGGGGGTAGTGTCAGTCCCAAGCCGGGATAAAGGAGGAGGGCAACGGCCTTTGATGCCATAAGCTGTCGTCAAACTGCAGAACTACTACTACATAAGTATATATATGAATATAACTCAATACTTAAGTATATATATATGCATATGAACAATCGTAAACCACTTAAGAACCTCATCAAGGCACTGCCGTTATATATGTATTAAGTTATTAAGCATTTGCTTTCCAATCTTGATCACTTAAATTACACAAATTTCTCAGCTAAGTCAGTTTTAAAAAATTCATGATTTCAGTCCATTTTACTGGAACAAAATTACAGAACTTGAGTGTTTGTTTCTGAATATTCCGAGGAGATTGAGGAGCTGCAGTTCTAAAATCCATGAAAGAAACTTCATACCTCAAGTGCTTCCAGAGTCAGGCGTTTAAGCCATCGGCCGAAATTGGGATTGCTACAAAGAATCGGCTGAGCGATTTCACAAGTGTACCCCACAGACACAAGAAACGACATGGCGTAATGGATGACCTCAACATGACCCCAAGATGTCGATGGCCACTGGTTGCAATCACGCCTAAAGATGCACACGTTAACTCAGTCAACCACTGACCACATCAATCATTTGAATTTAAGCCAAGTTTCAAGCAAGATATTTGTTATTTGTAGTCTAGACTTGGATAAAATCAACTTAGTCAACCAGGGAACCACACTAACAATTCAACCATGAATTTAGACCAAGTTGCAAGAAAGATGTCTCAGTTATTTGCTATCAGCCTGACTTAGATCACTATGTTGGGTTGCTCATCGACCCTAGCCTGCCTTCTGGTCCATTTGTGACCTCTCGGAATTTCAGTTGGATCCGACTGTTTGACTACAGTTACAGACCGCAATTTCACTTCAATTCAAAGCAACTATTGACGGGTAAATCTCTTCTGCTATAATGCAACATTAAAATAATATTATATTTTAAAAACAGAAATTCCAGATCACATTAAATCTGCTGGATGCATGGAATTTTGTTCGTTTACACTCACCTTGGAAGAGCCGCTTCATACATGATGTCCATCAGAAGTTGAATGACAACCTCGACGTCCATCATTGACAGAATTGTCTATAAATTTTAAAGAAAAACACATTTTAAAATTTACCACTTTAATATATTAGACATATCTGCACTCAAGGTGTAGAGAAAAGCAGACCTGAATTTCCTTTATCATGCTACATGTTACATGGTTAGCAAACTGCATTAACATTTCTACATTATATGTTAGTTAATACATTTTACATTACAGTCTGATTTTCTGGAGCCTTTCTAACAAAAATACCAAACAAAGGACCATAAAGGATAGCTAAAGAATTCTCGGCGTTTTACCCGGTTCAGACGTGGAACCACTAGCTTCTCCTGAACACGCTGTTTCCGAACCTTCTTCGTTGGACTTTCCTGAAGATCAAAGACTTCATCCTGACTGTCAACATCTGTAGGCACAACTGCAAATTGACTCAGCAGCCGCAACAGATAGGCAAGACAATCCTGCAGCCACTGTGAGAAAGAAGAAACATACATTAAGAACTACAGCTAACAAAAACCGATAAGACTCAAAATACATTAAAAAAGAGAAATCTGCAATGGCAATCAATTAAACTGAACAATATTAAATATAATTTGACTCAAAATTTAGATCTGAATGCCCACAGATGTTTTAATTATTTAGCAACAAAGGGCAATGCTGAATCTGAAAACAACGAAAAATCCCAACCACCAAAATATTAAACAAACATGACATGTAACATACTGATTCGGAATACTAGTTACTGACATATGCAAGCCATAAGTAAATAAGTATTTACTTAAGTAAATTCATAAGTAAATAAATATAAGTTTTATTTTACAAAGAATTCAAATAAAAACACCTACTTCATTCTGACGGTCTCCTTCTTTTGAAAGAAGATGACTAGACATGAAAATCGAGTACAGATGCCTCAAACCACCACAATCGGTAAACTGAAACATAAAGCAAACAATCAGTAAAACTGTTAAAAAATGTCAAAACATACTAAATAAACACTGCCAACGTGAACCTAAACAACCCTCAAAACAATGGTAGGAAATGGTAACAAATGAACTTTCCACCAAGAATCTTGACTCTTCTAAGAACAATCCACGAGGTATCTGCTTCTGAAATCTTTTAGAATGCAAAGTGACTAATTAAAGCCAAATTCAAACACATAAGAAAAAACAAAACCAAATCAAATTAATCCAGTAAAGCATCCAAGACATAGCTTGCTAAGATGCACAGAATGTGATTTTAGGAAAGTATTACAAGAAATAACACACACAGATAACATATTAACTATACATTATCCTGTTAAGCATTATACATTAACCATCAATACTTCTAATCCAAACTTTTAAATTTCTTCATCAGAAAGAAGCAGACAGAATGCAGGCATTCTGAATCACAGCCACTGCAATAAGACAGACTCAAAAATGCCACACCTTGCGACTCCAGATTTCTTCAGGTGCATCCTCAGAACTTGTCTCCTCTGTATCTTCGTTAGATGCATGACTGAGGACAGACGACGTGGCCTAAAAATTAAAAGAAAATGCTTTATATAACCCCCTCAAAGTCCGACTCACACCTCAACGTGGTGAGGGGGTGAAAACAGCCAAGTAAGGGAATGCCTGCTGAGGCTATGCCATCAGCGGTGAAGGTCTTGGCCGAGGTACCACCTAGGGTGCTTCGCGAGGTGGACAGGCTCAGCAGGAACCCTGAAACAGCTGGCTAACGTGGGCGGCAACGCCGTCTCTGGTGCCACAAGGATATCAGAGCCAGTCCCAAGCCTGGAACTCATTTCATAGAGAAGTGCAAGGGTCGAACGGATGGGTGCAGATACTCCGTTCATAAAGGAAACAGATGAAGGAAATCCAATGCAATGACAATCATAGATAGAGGATCCCGGCTCGGACATCGCCCGGGCAAACAAGGTCCGCGTCCCCAACCGATCGACCGGGGTTGGGTCGAGAAGTTGGCTACCGGAGAATGGAGAGATCAACAGAAACTGAGACGTGTGAAGCATGAACTGTGGAGACAAGTGACAATGCATGCAGTGGACACCTACGGGCTCTCGGCCCATGGATCATGATGATGATGATGCTCTATATAAAAAAATCAAGCAACTGTGGTGGCGTTACTCAACAACAAGCTGACATTTCATAACAAAAAGAGTACATTATGAAATCATTAAATTCTAATGACAGCACAGAAACAATTATGATAAAACAGAAACACAGAACATAGCACAGAATTACAATTACAATATATAAGAATCAACAAGAACCATTGAAAACATTCCTGACATTCTGCAAATGGGACAGACCTTGAGCACCGAGCGCCGATACTTTGGAGGTCTTGACAACGTTTCTACAATCTGAAGCGAGTACATCAACTTGTGCGGGTGATTGGGATCCAGAATCTCTTCCCACTGTGTTCTATTTGGACCATCAGCTCCTTTGACCTGCAGGAACAAATGTACCATCTACTATAACATGCTTCTCTTAATAGTTCTAAGCCATGGTTCAAGGTTAAAGTATAGTTTGGCTGAAGCAAAAATACCCCGAAGTCTCCTTATAACATGCTTTGTTATAGCACAAATTCTGATATAACATGGTTGGGGAAATGGAAGCCAACATTAATTCACCTATAGAAACTAAACTCTTTAAAGCATGATCTGTGAACTTTATGAATATCCTGAAGCACTTTAAGGCACATATGCATTCATTATCTATACATTTATATAGCTACATTTAGACCTTCTGCTGGAACATGGCAATCTGACAGATCCAACAAGTGGTTTCTGTGACTCCCACTAAGCAGAGCAACATTCATCAAAAAAGGTGATTTCAGATGGTAATTTAGCCTTACCTGGTCGACAATATCTTTGATTGCACTAAGCATCTGTGCATTTGTAGGCAGCAGCATCAGCAAGTCCCAGACTTTACGGGACAGAACTCTGGCTTTTGTCTGGAGACTGCACTGCTCCTGAAGATCCTAAAGAAACAAAATTTACAAACTTATAGAAACACTGGCAAGCAAATCAGTTACAAATTACCATCACATCAAAATATACAGTGACTTTCAGTTTGTTGACAGACATGTTATTATTCTTTTCATTAAAACTGGGATCAGAAATAACACACATATAATATAATGAGAACGCATACAAAGTAGCCAAAAAAATGAAATAAAAACCTTTCAAGGCCATCATGTAAACTACCAGTAATTAATCTGTGTCTCATGTGGTCTACCAGCTGCACAACACAATATAATATTCTCAAAAGCATGTAATTCTGCTACAATGTGACTAGCCTACCCACAGAAACAGAATTTGCTGAACTATAAAGAAACCTTACCGAAGAGTGAGATATACATCTTATATTATTTCTGCATTTATTAAGGACCACTATCTAATGACTACACATCAATCGATGGTGCTGAGCAAATGTGAGTGAAGGACTTGCGCAAGGTCCCTACACAGTAACCATCTCAACTGAGGCTCAAACCCGCACTCTCCGCATTACAAAGCAAGCACTCTATCCAATCGGATTGTCCCACAATTATGAGAATTAGACTACAGGCAAGAATTAATCCAGTGCTTAGAACATCTTGCATTTCGTGAAACATCTCAAAATCAGACACCCGAGCATGAAAACCGTCTTCCAGGAATCCCAGTGGCAAATGAATATCTAATCACACTGCAGTCACTGATTTCAAGAAATAAATCTATCAATTGCTAACCCCAAATGTGTTATCAGGGCAGAAGCTACTAAGCTGCTGAAGCAGACTGAAGAGGCAGCTGAAGTGAGGTTCCTGGATGAGCAACATCATTGGTAGTTTTGATCGTGGCGGTGGCGGCAAATATGACGTTGGCACGGAAACGTCCTGCCTACGCGGTGGGCGACTGGCACTTTGCGACACGAACACCAACTAAAATTACAACCATCAACACCACAATTCATAAAGAACACCTAGTGGAAAAGTGCAAAGCATGCAAACAAATCTTGCAATAACATATTTAATCGACAGGCCTGCATAGTTTAATCAGTTAAAAAATAACAGTTCTGCTGTTGGTATGTCAAGGAAGATAGAGCTCGATTCCTACCTGCGAGTCTTTTAGCTGCATTTCTGACAAAGTTTTTTCATCCAAGTCAACGGACAATTCCTGGCCAAGAGTGATCATGCGCATTGGTCCATCCCCCAGCATTGCTCCGAGGATGGGCATAAGGGCTGATCCTCCCGTACCACTGGACGACTGCTTATCCTGCTGTTGCTGCTGCTGCTGCTTCAGCTGCTCTTCTTGGTTCTTCTGATGCTGAAGCTGAACTGTTTCCCACCATCTCGTCACCTCAGCTCGCAGTTCCCCCACTAAGTCCGTCGATAGCATCTCGATCGGCGTCTGTAACGAAGAACAGACTGACAGTAAACTCTACTCATCATGCTCATTTTTATTCACAACTTCTAATCAGTAGTGTTGATTAGTACATACAGGCTCACTTTTATTTTATTTTCACCATATCATGTATCAACATTCATTAATTGCAGGTTACATGACATGACCCTAGACAAACTGTCTGTGCCTTTGTCACCAAGCAAAACAATGGCATTTTTCCTGCTATGGCACCAGAACTTTAAAAACTGAGCACCTCCCCTACAAACTGTCTTGTTACAAAAGACTTTACATTTCAAATTTTATCTGCAGGTGCATATGTCATGTAGTAAATAAAGAATCACTTACTTTCTTATCACGGTAATCACTTTTTTATCACTTCTCTACTTTCACGACTTTATTTTAACACTATCAAAATTGCTCAGCTTGTCATGAAAATGCAGAGCTTTGTGCCAACATAGCATCACCCCAGAAGCTATGCATTCATTTTTAATCTTGATCCCATGATTAATGTTAACAATGTGATAATGCTAACAACATGTTATAATGTTAACAACATGTGATAAGGAGATAACAATGCGATAATGCTAACAATATATGATATATGAAATGTCAACAATATGTGATAATGTCAACAATATGTGATAAACAGTTCCCATACCTTGTCTGTTGACCCAGTGCCACACTGGAGAATGATGTGAATGGGTTGTGACTGTTTATCTTGCAGCATCTTCTGGTGGCTGCTGATGGGGTTTGAGTCGTGCTGCAACTGGCGAAGGTGGAAGGCGTAGCGCCTTCGGAAGCTCTCTAGGTGGTTCGTCAGGAGGATGAGGCCTCGTTGGATGATCAGTAGACTGCTCTCTGGATTCTGAAAAACAAGGAATTAGACAGCCCATGCAGTGATAACATCGTTATATATCCTCCAAGTGAACAATCTTCACTGTTCTCCCACTCACTAAGTGAGCAGAAGAATAGTGAAACTGAAAATTCCCTGTCAAGCCAAATAAATAATAAGAAAAGGTGACTGCTATTGTACAGCTGCTTTTGTTGCTTTTGGGGGCAAAGACCCAAGGAAAAGCGTTAAATAACTTGTCTTTTCTTAGCCATCTTTGCTCCAAAGATGGCCGCACCACAAATCACCTGTTTCCAATCATTTCCATCCTCAGTGGCCCTCAGTATTAATAACACACGATAATCTTATCCAGGAATTAACACGCGTCCCGTGTGGAATGAGGCACGTGACAAATCAGCAATAACTTTACCTTGCCTTACCAATACAAAACAGCTAATAATAATAATAACCATTTATATAGAACTGTAGCATTCTTAGCACTCTTATATACAGCGTACTCACATTATTATTATTTCTGCATTTATTAAGCGCCACTACCTAATGACTGTGCATCAATTGATGGCGCAGAGCAACTGTAAGTGAAGGACTTGCTCAATATCATTACACAGCAACCGCCTCGGAAGACGCTTGAACCCCTACTCTCCACGTCACATGCTGAGCGCTCTATGTAATCATGCCCCACAGTATACCTGCCCACCCACTGCATAATTAGTTGTGTGGTTTACATTCTCCTCAAATACTCCACACACAAACGGTAAACCTTTCTTAGCAGACACGTAAAAAAACCTTACGCTGTCCAGTAAGGACGATGCCGCTGTCAGGCTCTCCATGCACTTCTGCACAAACTGGTCTTCTTTTTCCAGAGCGCTGCTGCCATCTAACAACCAGTCAAGTTACAAAATCAACAATGCAGCAAAGTTATTTTGATATGTAAAATTTTACAGTATATGTGTATCAACTGGTTATTTATATGGGCCTATAAAGAACCGCACAAAGGTGCTAAAACATGTTTATCTAACAGATCTAAACAAGAGCGATTTAAGACAGGCTGAAACTGTTACTTGAGCTGCGTGTGGTGGAACAGTATGAATTTTTATTGGAAGTTCCAGGAAGTTCCAGTGCAAGTAAAGCATGGTCTGCCTGCAGTGTCACATAGCAGCACAGGACACTAGCAACTGCTCATGGGCTAGAGACTGTAAGGATCATGGACCTGGCTGGCTTGGCAGGTGCAAGTATCACAAGTCATTTAAATTAACAATAAACACATTAAAATAGCCAAATAGAGACAAATGGAACATGGAAGAGACTACTTAGTCTAAATGTGTCACACAATTATGTCACACAATACTTACAGTAGATGTAATGATGATTGACGCAATTAATGGCAGTCAGACTGACGTCAGTGTTCTGTGCCCTAAGGGCTATGGCCCACAAATGGTCAATTCCCAAAAGCTGTCAAGAAATGCAAAACATTTTACTTGGAATATACCATTATCTTTATCAAAACAGCTTAGCAGATTTTAAATTAAAAACAAGGGACTACAAAAACTGCTAACTTGTTGCCAATTAAATTATCACAAAAAATCAAAAATAGAAAAAAGGAATAAATTTTTTGCAATCTTTAACAGTTTAATTACAGAGGCATTAGATTAGATTAATTCCAAAATTTGGTTTGCCAATGAAAGTTGGAATTTTATCATAGTATTCCTCTATATTACCAGCTACATACAAGTAAAAGCTTGGAGACGAGTGGTGAGGTAAATAAACAAAGAAGCTTTATTTTATTATAAGGAACAAGATGATTTGGTTATCATAGTAAATATGTACTGATAATCAACAAGCTCTGTTTCAGAATCATTTGCCAACAAGCTTCAGAATGTTAAGAAATGTAATCTACTAACACGATCATCGGGAACTGGGATATCTGCTGAAATGTTGGCTATGCGGGCCAAGTGTGACAGCTGAGTGAACAGATTGAGGCCCACAATGCTCGTCTCTTCTGGCTGCAACTGAGGCATCTGTGAAAAAGGTGAAACAGATAAAGAGCGCAAATGTATGCTTTTAACCCTTAACTGACGAGAGAAAATTTTCCGCCTAGGCCCTGACGACGAGCGATTTTTACCGGAAAACGCCTATTAATTAAATAGTTTTCAACTTGTTGTATCTCAGTCAGTTCTTGACCTACAGACATGAGGTTACCATCAATCTTTAGCATTTTATCTCCTCTTCCCATCCATTCGTCTAGTTTTTGATACAAAAAATTTTGGGGTACCCAAAGTTGCCCCAAACCGTACCCCACCCCATGTTTAAAACTTTTTTCATGTTCAGGCTCCTATGGAAAAAAAATTTCAGTGACAACATATGTAGTGTCAGCACAAAAATCGTGCAGAAATCAATACCAGACAAAACCTCACAAGAATTTTGAAAATATTTTCATAAATGAAGGAGATACAGTATTTTTAGTATGTAAGATGAAGTCGTACAATTTGAAGGAAATATAAGAAAACACCTGAAAAGTAAGAAATGTCTAACTTATCAGATCTTGGTCATTCTTTGACACACAGAGTTGAGGTTAATATCATTCTTTAGCATTTTATTTCCTCTTTCAAACCATCTTTCCAGTTTTTGAGAAAAATCTTTGGAGGTACTTATAGTTGCCCCAAACTGTACCCACCCCATTTGAAAACTTTTTTCATGTTCAAACCCCTATAGAAAACATTTTCAGGGACAACTCATGTAATGTCAGCACATGATCTGTGCAGCAATTAATATCAGACAAAACCTCCAAAAAGTTTGAAAATATTTAAGGAGATATAATATTTTTAGTATGCAGACAGTAGTCGTACCAGAGGAGTAACAAGAAATGCCTAAAAAGTAAGAAATTTTTAACTTATCAGATCTTGGTAATTTTTGGCATACAGAGTTGAGGTTAACATCATTCTTTAGCTTTTTATCTACTCTTTCAATCCTTCAGTCCAGTTTTTGATAGAAAAATTTTGGGGCACTCATGTTACCTACTCACCCTATGACCTCCCAAACACATACACAGTAATACAACCACGACATCAAAAACACTGCAGCATGCACACCAACAGGACAACAGTAACATTACAACAAGCCAGGCACACAGAGAGGCAAACACACTGAAGTTTGTTTCCTTTTCAAATATTTGGTAGCTCTCAAAAGGGCCATTTTTATGAATGCCTGAGTGCACTGGATGGTCACCTTGAAGATGGATGAAGCTCCTGAATCGACTCCTCTTTCTCAATAGACTGCACTGAACAGTTCTAAGAGGACAATTTAGAATGGAAATTTTAAAATTTGTATCGATGTGCTATATTGCTTACCTTCCTTACACTCCACAGAACCACTATCTGATTTTGCTCGTTGCAAATGTGGAAGCATAAAACTTTGCACAAAGCAACTTTACATGCTTCACATTCATATTGAGCCTTCTTGGGGCAGCCTTTGGGATTCTTGATCTTGTTCTCTAAAATAAGATGCTAGAGGAGAAGTAGGTTTCCATTTTATTCTGTGGGGTTTACCTGCCTTCTGTGCATTTGACCTACTCTACTCACCATGCAGGCCTGGTCTGTTCAACTAGCACATCAAAAAGCTTATCCAAAAGCAGTTAGAAAAATTTCAAAAATGGTGCATCAGGGGCTGGTCCGCCACAGACGTTTGTAAATGGAACAGTTAGGGGTCAAATGGGAAAATCTGCTACTTGTTCAGTCCTGTCTATCTCGCCCAAGTCATCCGCCTGACCCAGTTTGACAGTCCGCTAGCGTGTATACGTAGCCGTCTAATTCGGTGTCGATGTCAGAATGTTCTTTAGCCAAAACCACTTTATCTTCTTCACTGGTAGCAAAAGACAGGCTTTTATTGTCAGATGAGTCAAAACTGTCATCATCTGATGCAAATTCATCAAGAATTTGCCGAATTTCGTCGTCAGTAAGGCCACAAAAACAACACGCCGCCATTTTGGGTTATTTAAATTCGTGATTTAAATGTCCGATTTGATTGGTCGATTATTATGTTTATAACCGAATTCTAAAAATATCTTCCACTTATTTCTGTACTTAATTATAATATCTTGGCCTAATTGATGTAAGGTTTCAAAAATATAACGTCTGCGATAGGCTGAGAGTGGTCTAGATAATAGTACATGCCCACTACCAATTACTACCTGCTCGTCGTGATACCTACACTACCAATCACTACCTACTCGTCTGTATTGGGTTAAATTAGATTTTTAGATTAGGTTAACTCTCTTACCCTGGAGACTCCATTGATTCGACTGTGGGATTACATTGGTTGGACTCTACGTGTGTGTGAGAGCCTAATAGTGGTGACTTTTCCAGTCACAGAGCATACAGTGCAGACCCTTAATGTGTGGTCTTTGATCACATGTTAATGAACCACAGGCCATGTTAAAATTCAGTAACGATTTATGTAAGTCTTAATGTGGCTAGAAAGGTCAAAGACATATGCTGTTTGATGTAACAAAACACGCACTGTAGCCTGCTACCAGGCGATTTTGTCCAATTACTTTGAAAGGCCATACTGCTGTATGGTTCGGGGCAGAAGTGGTTGTGACTTAATGCCAGAGAATTCATGTTTCTGGCCATATTAACATTAACTGTTTAAAGACAATAGTTTAAAGCATGAAGTCCCTGCATAGAACTGCCAAGCTTATTGCTACACATCTGTTATAACCTTGGCTGAGACAGCAGCTAAGCTCCTGAAGATGTTTGGTAGGGCGGCTGTGGTAGGCAAGGGCACAAGAATCACAATTTATCTCAATTACTGATCTATCACAGATCAAAATTAAGATCTTTCTCAAACACTTTCAACTATGTTAAGCATTGTCAATGCTCACACAGGTCCAATTCTAAAGTCTCATGGAAATAGTCTGTTTTTTCTAACCCATTTTTCATTTTGAACAGTTTTGCCTCAGATAAAAATCTAACCTTACAAACTCTGTGCAGCAGATTTACATTAACAAAATTAATTTACAAGGAATTTAAATCAAATGGTGTGCCTTTACTTTTTCAAGAAAGATGTACTTCAGGGCCTCTAGATCTAAGGCGTGGTGGTCTTTGCTCTTTGCCTGATTCAGGAACCAGTTAAGACAGTCATCTGAACACTGCTTATCAAGAGCCACGCAGTTCCACAGTGCATCCAACTGCTCCATGCTTAGCCCTTCAAACACAAACAAATGTTGTTCAACATTCAAACCATATGAGATCAGGATTATTAAGGTAGCAAACTTTTTTCTTCCCATAAGCAGTTGTTCTAAGGCTACTAAGACTTTTATCTAATTTCTTAAACAAATACTACTCAAATTTTTCGACTCAGTCGGTGCAATGCAGAGCAAGCCACAGCCTTTTGAAATTTTAAGTTGAAAGACCAGACAGTCTCAAGAAACACTGAAGCAGACAATACCACTTTCACAGGCAATTCTACCATTCAATTAGCTGCTTTTAAACTTATAGAAAGAAAGCAACCGTTTACTACAACCCTCATCACAAAGACCAACATACATATTTTTTACACAACACAGGAAACTCAGATTCGCATTATGTGTTACCTTGCACACATTAAAAATCTTTGTAATAATAATAACTGTGGGACCTACGGAAAGAATCTGGCGATGCACTGCTTGAGAAGCAGCATGTAAGGAACTGCAAGCGAGCCTGAATCTCTTCTTTGTGACAGTGCCTACAGAGAATAAAGACTGAATAACAGAATACTCAAATAATCATTCTTACTTTCGAAACAGCAGTATTACTCAAAGTAGGATGCAACACCAGCAACAAAACAACAGCCTTTTCCAGCTACACCAGTCAGACATTCATACGACATATTGCTCATTATTATCCCTCATTAAGAATGATGGTCCACATTTTTTAAATATTCAATATAAGCCTAACACACAGACCGATCTTCATACTTTGATATTTCCTTAGAACAAATTCACTTTATGAACTTAATTAAAACCAGATCAACTTATATAGCACTTCTTACAGAACAAACTAAGCATGATCAAAACCTTAAACTCTGGCAAAGTTTAAAACCTGGAAGTATTTTTAATTTCATAAGCTCTATCTAGCAAGCTGAGTCATATTTTTTGATAAAACTCTCGACTAGCTCTTTACTACCTAGACTTGGAACAAAACCATTTGGACCAGGAACCAAACATGACCAACCTGCCTTACAGATTTTACGTTTGATTCATCGCCCGTGAATAAGCTGTTTCCTATTGCTTAGCTTTGCCGGGCACTGAAGAAATCCGAAGATTACAATAACAATTAGCTACTTGTCTGCAAGCATATTACCTACTTCTGCATAATCACAACTAAGTTGTATTGTATAACTTACAATGAAGGAGGAGCACTTTCCTGTCGAATTGCATTCGTATAGTGAGCCAAATTATTGAAGAAGTGCTTCATCAAGTGCAAATCACGTTCAGCCCATCTACAACCAAACCATAAAAATTCATTTCATAATGCACTGGAACCTTCTTATGACACAGCCTTTAAAACGACATAAACTACCATAACAAGACTGCATTAGAACAAGTCTGTGTTCTAAGGCCGACTAAAATATTGGTTCAACGTTCCAAACTGTGCTATGTTACGACTGACATAATGATGCTCAGCTTTTACTCAAAACACATTTAAACTCTTACGGTAGCCACTACCAGCAGTTAGATCAATTCATAACTACCAATACATCTGCAATAATGAGCAAAAAATTACCTACATGAAATTACGTAGTGACAAGAATAGCTTGTTGTCCAGTAGGTTTACACAGGTTATAAAAGGTTTACCCAGATTAGAAATGAGTAAAGCTGAGCCTGGTCCTTTCCAATTAGTATTTTGCAATCAACATAATTTTTACTTATAAATTTTGCAAGAATATCTGAGGACAAGGCACAAGGTGGAGGAAAAGGAAGAAGAGTTAAGGAAGAGGGTTTGGACCCAAAGCAGACTCAGATTATGACGGCACTTACGACACCAAGGTCGACGAATCTCCTGGAGTTCTGTTGTACGTGCTGAAAATCTTTGACAGAAGCCGCAAAGATATCACAACAGACCTAAGCAGGTGAAACACAAAGCAAGTTTATCAACGATTAACAATCACAACTTAATGCAATGGCAAAATAACTGAACTCACCCAGTACGACTCAAAAAAAAAAGAAATTATTGCCTGAAACACATGGAATATATTAGTTCTTCCAAACTAGATAATGCTTTCTGATGATCATAGAAAGTTTCCAGATTTCACTATGTGCATACAAATTCAAGCAGAAGATGAAGTGACATTTGGTAACCACTAGCCTTTAACATCTCCAACTGCCGAGGTTTGATCTTTTTATATTCAAGCACCGAGGAAAGCAGGCTTGTAGTTGCTTGAGTGCATTGCCAGATTCTTTCCATAGGTCCTAGAGTCATTATTATTATTATTGTTACAAAGATTTTTAATGTGTGCAAGGTCACACATACTGCAACTTGTTTACACAATAAAACTGAACCGATAAAGCAAACAATCTCACTTGTGGGTGGCCAGATTGTTGACACATGCTTCAATGAACCTGCAGCGTGTCGGGCGTTCAGTGGTAAAACAGATCAGGGAACAAAGCGCTTTCTCAGCTTCCTGAACAAGTCCTTCAGACAACTTTCCCTGTAGATAATAACAAAGCTCAGCTAAATTATTTTATTAATGTTATTATTGTTGTTACTGGTACTAAACAGGTATTAATGATGAACATAACTAGTGAGGCTCAAATACTTTTATGATAAGCAGCGCTTACAACCCCACCAATTCATCCTCTCGTTTTTCAATAGCTTGCCATTTTCTCTCACTGTGAGACTGATTAGTTTTGGTAAATTTTCTGTCATAGTTACAATCATTAATAATTTACAGTTTATAAAAATCATAGGACACTGAACTGATCACAAACTTCTAGTGTTAAACAACTTACCTGCTAAAATATCTAAATGTTCTTTAGTACTGAGTTTTTAAAAAATGGTCAGTTTTAAACCAAGAAAAACAAACAGACTGATAAAATACAAAATTTGGTAGCACTAGCAAATAAAACGCAAGTTCATCAAAACTGACTGCACGATGGTCTTGCAGAAGGTCCCAGAGAAGAGTATTGTTGGGAAGACAGATCTCATCAAGTTTCCCAGCACTACACACATCCTGCTTGTTAATTTCTGCCTTCGTTTGAACAGGCATAACTGCAATTTCAACAAACAACCAGTTTCAAAATTCTCAATAAAATAACTCCGAAAGGCACAAATAGCTGGGCTGTCACGGAACTAGGAACAGTTTTCTTCCAAGCACAAAAGGGCCAACCAAATATTTAAAAGCACAAATAGCTGGCCTATCACGGAACTAGGAACAGTTTTCTTCCAAGAACAAAAGGGCCAACCAAATATTTTTTCCAACTACCAGTTGTACCATACTAGTGCTAAGTTTAACAATTAGGTATCCTTCCCACAGCCAGCATCACAAGTCAACCTTTGATCACAATCACACCCCATAGTCATGCACTACTGCAAATGGTACATAAAGTTAAATGATTAAAAATTAAATTATATTCTATATTTAGTAAAAGGAAAACTGCAACTGTGAAGCAGAAACAGCAAAAATGGAGGCACTGAGGTTAGGAAAAAATCTCACTAATTACTAGATTCTAAACCAAATTAGATTCAAAATCAACTAATTTTACATACATAATTTTCACAGTCAAAGACATTTCCATAATTCAAATCCCATAAACTCAGGACAGTATTTGCTAACAGAAATACATGCATAAAAGGCTTCATAATAACACAGTTGCAGGCAGCCTGCAGTGCTAAAGTTACCACTGGTCTGAGGCAGCTGCTTGTGGTAGATGGAGGCTAAACTGGCAAGCTGATGTTGCATTGGATGAATTCCGACAAAGTGCGAACGTGCATTGATGTGTGCAAGTTCATCGTCACTCAGGACGTCTTCGCCTTCAAAGTCTGACATGTTCTTGTCCGACTTGTTAGTGAACCTTGAGCTGTTGCAGCTGTCTTCCTCCGGACTGTCGATATCTTCAATCAGATCACTACAATTTCAACATGCATCGACTGTCAATATCAATCAAGTTGGGCAAGCAAAGTGCACAAAAGACAGGTCAGACTTTGACAATCAATGTCATTCAAAATTGTTTTAAATTCTGAGTCTCAAGCATGACTTGCCTTGGCATTCTATCTGAACCTGTTTGCATTCGTTCAATACAGTCTAAGTCCTCAGGAGTTACCATTTTCTGGTCCAACAGAGATGCACCAACTGCCTGGTCCATGTATTCCTACAACCATACGTCATCATTTAACATCAGCATAACCATCACTACACTGGCATCATCATCATCATCATCATCATCATCATCATCATCGCTTTAATTAAGCATGCAGTTAAATTATAAATATTTACTTATCTGATACATCCAGAATGCCAAATGTTACATCAAGACAAAGATAAATTTCTATCAACATATACCCTTCTCTAAGTGCTTGGGAAAAAGGTTGCATTTCACAGTTGTCACATCACACACTGCATTACAACAATGATGCATTATACTGAGATCACATTCGAAGGCCAAACTAAATCTGAGATTTTTATCATCCACATCTCTGTATTAGAGCTCACATTATGAGCAAGAGTGTTATAAGGAGGTTCTGACATAAAAATTTCAAGCAGAGCTGATCACTGCATCACTGTCCTTTCATTCTACAGCTGCAGAAATGTATGCATGTATGTTAAATGTATGTATGTATCTGAAATGTATGTACATGTGTATCTGAATATCTATATAGCACCTAAGAACCTCACAAAGAAATCTTCCCGTAATGGAAACACACAACACAACAACAGAAGGTGTTAATCTACACTAGACAGGAAGAGGGAGAGTACTTACTTCTACTTCGCTCGGTTCCTTCAGCAGACCTAAGCTCAGCTGCGACAGATGTCGTACCGGGCGACATTTGCCAGAAGTCAAGCTGGGAATGTCCGAAATCTTCAGCTTCTTCTTCACCGGGCCTTCTCCGTCTGACTTTGGCGAAGGCGATCGTATCAGGATAAGACCAGTGTGTTCCTTATCAACAATGATATCACCAGAAGGAATAGGTTTTGGAATGGCTCTCTTCGCAGCAGAGTTCACTCGGTTGCAGATGTGCTCACCTTTTGGACACACGTGCTCGGCATCGTCAGGACTGGAATATTCAGAGGATTCATCGTCGTCGTCCTCTTCATCATCGTCATCCTCACAGTTAGTCTGTTTGTTTGGCATGTGAACGACCTTCATGTGTTTTGCGATTTCTTCGTCGGAATCTGAGAAATCGTCTTCGTCATCTTCTCCATCCGCCTCTTCGTCTGTCTCCGTATCATGGCGTCCATGGTGATGAAAGTGTTGGTGGCACTCGACCAACTGTGCTCTTCCGATTCCAACTCGCCGAAGACCCTGTCGCAGAAATATTGGCCGTTTCCTGACGATGTTCTTCCTGCCCGGCAGCTGGCGTGACATGACAATTCCTCCGCGAATAGCCTTCTTCTTGTTGCATCCCTGTCTCACAATTCGCAGCTTGATCTTCTTCGGTTCCTCCATCTTCATCTTCTTTACCATCTTCCGGACAGTCACTGGCAGGTTTCCAGCACCACTGCCGTTGCTGCTACAGTTTGACTCTTCTTCAACCTCTGACCCGGCCTCTGACCTCTGACCTTCTGTTGAACTCGACCTCAGCCTCTGCTGATGTGACGGCATCTTCGGCCAGGCCTTTGGAATCCGCTGGGTCCGACGAGGCATCAGATGCCGGGCCTTCACTTCCCCTTCTTCGGTTTCATTGCCACTGCTGCCATCTGTGTCCGAGTGGCCGCTGCTGCTAAAGTTCGACTGCTTCAGAATGCCCCCTCCTTACAACCAAGAACACAAATAAAAACAAGTAACACTGACTGCACAAATATTAGCCATTAGATCAAAAGCTTAAATGCAGGACACTTAACGCCAGATTCCCTTGGGAACCTAAACGCTACTTTATATTTTAGTGTGCTTTTGGACTAAGTAATGAATTATTGTAATTAAGAAAGGTAAGTCATTTATGCACCACTGCTGTCATCTCCGTGCTTCCTCCAAGCAGTTCTAAATCTCCATACTACGTTTCTCAGTTGTGTCACAGTCTCATTTTACTTCAGAAACAACATAAGTCCTTTAAATTGTCATCCTGTATCTGTTGCCATAATTCTCTGATTCATCACAGCATCATCACTTCAGTTCATTCATTCTTATATCATGCTACCAAAACTGAAGGCTTTTCTCATAAAAATAACACAATGAAATACTTTAAAATAACTTCAAAATTAGTAAGATGCTAAGCCACCATTAAATTTTCCCACCCTTCCCACCTGCCACATCCACTTCCTCCTGGCTGTGTGCGATCACAGTATAGTACTGTTGTTGCTGGTTGTTGCGTCCAGCGCCTGCAATGACAGTGGCTCCTCGAATGGCGTTGCTCGTTTCAGATGCATACATCCACAGAACTCTTGTAACAGCAGATGCCAACTGCAGAGTCTGAACAGAACCATGACAGCAACACAAGAATCACTGTAATAATCTTACTGTCTCTGTGGTATGGTCATTATACTGGGGCATGGTAGCCAAGTGGTTTGAGCGCTTGGCTGGTAACGAGGAGAGTATGCGTTCAAGCCTCAACTGAGATGATTACTGTGTCATTCACTCACAATTGCTTGGCGCCTCTGTTTCTGTATGTTTCTAACGTCATAAAGCAATCAAGTGCAGCGTATTATTATGCATGCCTATTTTTTCATGTCAGAATTGGTACCACTTGCGCTCAGCAGCTCACGGAGACATCCACATTCCACCAAACACAACCAGACGACATGTTTCACAGTTTCACAGGTGCTGGACCCTCTGTCTGGAATAGTCTACCCACTCAGCATCCATGACAACCATGCCTTATCTATCAATTTACGAAAGAACTTAAAATTCCACTGTTCCACCAAGCATGTACACATGATGACTGAAGGAGCCCACGCCAATCCAGACAGTAAAGTCACAAAACTAAAATGCTGATACAACGTTAACATTAATGCTGCACCATCCAGGAAAAGAAAATGTGCAGTTCAGCAACTGTGAGCAATTCTCGTAAGCATGAGCACATGCACGCTCAGTATATGTCTGAAAAGTCAACTCTAAACTAGACACAGAATGAGACTATTTTTAGTTAGTTATTCAAGCACTAAATAAAACGTCTTTTAAGTACCTCATTAAAGTGCCACCTAAACTAACCTAAAGATTCATTATTATTTCTGCATTTATTAAGCGCCACTATTTAATGACTGTGCATTAATCGATGGTGCTCAGCAATTGTGAGTGAAGGACTTGCTCCAGGTCCCTACACAGAAGTACAACAAAAATTTCCAGTGCAGCATAACAACATTTCAGAAAACAGCTAATTTTCTACCCCGTGAGACTCTAACAACAAACTGCCAAGAGTAAATAATTACAGGATTTGTGGCAACAAATAAGCTCTATCCTGTACCTGTTCATTATGCGCAGACGTGTCCAGCTGATACATGAGGCTGTTCAGATGTTGGCACGGAACCAGGTCTAGACTCTTGGCTATGGCAATGAAAATGTCCAGGACTTGTTTGCCACAGTGTTTCAGCTGAAGAAACATACACTTAAAGAGCTGAATAAAGCTGATACAGAGAAATATATGCACACCTGTGCCATTAAGCTAGAAGTACATGCAATCTAACATCCCATCAAGACAAAGGTCACCATTAAATTATTACAGTACTTTACTATACTTACGGTGTAGAATTCATTGTTCACAGATAAGATCAGACATCAGTACACAGCTAAGATCAGACTGCAGTTTATAGAATAATTCAAAACCTCAGCGGTACCAAAGCAAAAGGCACAAAGTGCCCTACCTGAGATGCAGTCCAGATGACGTCAATATGTTCTTTCGTGATGCGATGCAGCAAAGCCAGAAAGTTCAGAACTATCTGACTTTGCTTGATTATCTACAAAAGAACGATTATTCACTAAAACACAGCTTTCCGACACATCTAAACTTCAACCTTTCACAGTGCCATTCCAATGATGCACAAGCCTGTAAGAGCATAACAGTGCTAATCCACAACGTGTATCATTATTATAATTATAATTATACTTAGAATTATTATTTCTGTATTTATCAAGGGCCAATATCCAATGACAAAGCATCAATCAGTGGTGCTGAGCAACCGTGCACAAAGGACTTTCTCAAGCTTACTACACAGTAAACTTCTCAGTAGAGGATTAGATCAACCAAGCTCAAACCCACACACTCCACATCAAAAAACAAGAGCTCAACCAGCCAGCTACCATGTCATACAATATGGTCAATACAAGGCCAGTCCTAGAATTGACCATAAGATTCAAGTTTTGAGTACCAAAAATGATTAAAATTACAACTAGTTTTTATTCTGACCAGCAAAGTACTACAAAACATTTTTGTCTTCTGAGGTAAAAGTCACACTACACAAAATCAGTCAAGGCTATAATTTCAAATTCAACAAAATCTAGTCATTTCTGTACTATGAGATTTTGTAAGGTATGTTCTGTGATGCACACATCATAATGATGTATGTTACATGGCTGAAGCCACATAGCATCCTGTGCTACAATTTCCATGCCTCAGATTCAGGTGTACTGACGTTGCATGCATCACATGTGCTTTAAATAAATAAATAAATAATAGAAACTGCTATAATTTTATGAGGATGTGTTAGAATGAGGATGGATTAAAATGAGGAAGTGTTATAATGTTATTGGGATGTTTCACTATCATTAGTTTTCTGCATAATCACTGCATTAACATAAGACTGACATCAGTCTGAAGAAAAACCTAACATTAATACTCAATCAAAAAACCTAGTGACACAATAAAACTAAACATGAGGCTATATGTCTGCCATTTCATAAGAAGCTGAACCTGAGATAATCACATAATACATTTAATGAACGACACTAGAAACAAAATCACTAAAAATAAAAAAATTGTAAAAAAACAAGATTTCCAGCAAAAAGTTTTCACTCACCTCAACATGCAGATTAGGACCGAATATGTGTTCAATGATTTTGTTTTCAATCAGCCAAGAGGCCAACTGAGCAGCAATCGGATTGTTTTCTAACTCAGTCTGTCCCAGTTCGGAGAAACAATTAATATGACTCTGGAAAAAATTAAATCAGTTATTAATAAACTCTGCATTAACATTACATTCTCTACAAAGCCAATATAATCTGAATAGCAAAAGGGATGATGTATTGAATGAGTTAGCATTGGTAATTGATAGTCATTAGTCATTTTACCAATGGTGGCCTAAATGATAATTTTCCAACCAAAACCTAAGTTACCATAAAAAGGAACTCATAAATTCGATTAAATATTCAGTATTTTCAGTCTTCATCATCATCATCTGAGGTGTTGCTGTTTCCACAACATTCAACCAGCCGTCTATTCTGTGCTCATCTCCAGGCCTTATGTAGCCTGAAGTTCAGTGGGTGCAGATCAGCTTCCACTGTTCTTGTACATGTGTGACCAAGGCATCTGACAAGTTGCTTCCAACCTCTCAGAGGGCCAGAAATCATCGCTCGCAAGGCCCTGGGATGGTCCTAGTCACCTTTGCAGTGCATGATGTGTCCAAACAGCCGAAGCCTCCTCGTTTCAGTCCTCATAATACAAGTATAACGCAATTCAAATTAAGCCACCTGAATGATAACCTAAATCCCTATTAGAAACTGATGGCAGTGAAATCATTAATTGTGGAAAGCATACATTTATCTGAGCTATGCCGGCCAGTCGCAAAGTGAGCACAGAACAAGTGAAGTATTTGAACGCCAGATCAAGGCCTTCCTTGTCATAGGAGATCGTTGTTTCCCGTGGCTCCTTCAGCGCCTGCCACATGAGGTCCGTCATGTTTCGTGTTGCTGCAAGACGCAGGTCCTTGTCCAAGAAGCTGCACATGTAATGGATCACATGACTTCGAATCTGTCGAATGTATTTGACAGCAGTTCGGTAGTTCATCCAAAGCCTCACCTGAAGACACAGGAACAACCTCTTTTTAGTTAGTGACTATTTCAAAAGTTTTATAGTACGAGTACAAAAATTCCTGTGACCAAATTCTAATTTTAAAATCGTACACTTCAATGATAACATGCCATAACCTCAAATGGCAGTTACAATAATATGCCATAACCTCACATGGCAGTTATAATAATATGCCATAACCAATATACAGCAATAAAGTAATCCTGCTGAAGCTAATCTAATCTAAATCGAATGAACTCCACTGTGCCATTACTAGAATGCAGAAGGCATCAACTGATGGTCACTTCAAGTGAAACTATAGTACAAAATTGTAATCCATTGCTAAGCAGAAAACTGATAGGTCAAAGTAAGATCAGCCCAGGCCAACGAAAACAGAATTTCAAGTGTTAGTAGAAGGCGCACAAAGCGTCCTTTGCAGATGAATTTTATTGGATAAGCAGTCTTAAGCATACAATTCATGAGTCCTGCACCATACTTTCATAACTGAGCAGAAACAACATTCATAATAATAATATTGTAGTAACAGAAAACCAGTTTTGTGTTCACTTCTTACTGAGCTGAGCAGAAATGCACTGTACATTCAAACAGGAAAAGCCCACACATGGACCTTGTAAAAGAAGATCAAACGTACGTACAAAGGAATACCATGTACATGTAATTTCTATGTAAATCATTGGCATTTAGATTTTAGACCTGGTTGGCGGCTGTTCTGAGCAATTCTGACGCTAAGCAAAAAATGTCTGAAATCTAAACGACACTTACATTTGCACAGATAGTGATAAGCGTGTGGGCAACTGAACACGGAAGAATGTCAGGGCTGCTGTCTCTGAAGCACTGAGCCAGAGCTTGAATGCCATTGCTATCACAGAAGTAGCAGACGTTTCGAAGTAGGTACACTGGCACTTCAGGATCCTGCAGCAGAATAAATCTCCATCATAATTTGATCATTAAAGATCTAGAATAACAATGTATGAATATGTATGCATGTATGTATGCATGCACATATGTATGCATGTGCATGGATATAGACAGGTATATACCTACATGTATGTTTGCATGCCATATAAAAAGCTTCACAGGCACTATTTGCTAGTCCGCTATGCTCAATGAATAGATGCCCAGCACCTCCACACAAGAATTTATGCATATATGCATGCATATTTGTAAGCATTCATTGAAGTGTTTATCATAGCACTTCTCAAAATCTCCTTTATTCCATCCTGGATTAGGGATACGCTCAGTTCCTTTTCTTAGATCTCTGAGGCAGCAAGGCAAGAATGACCATATTCAAAAGACTTGAGATTTACTTTGCAGCCTGAATGAACCTTTGAAGATCAGTGATTCATCACATGTAACATAATGTATTACTGCAATGTAACGAGGCACGGAAGCCAGTTGGATAGAGCGCTCAGCTTGTAATGTGGAGAATATGGGTTTGAGCCTCCTCTCTTGAGACGGTTACTGTATAGGGACCTTGGGCAAGTCCTTTACTCACAACTGCTCAGCGTCATCGATTGATGCTTAGTCATTAGATAGTGACGCTTAATAAATGCAGAAATAATATTAATGTAATGTGGCTGTGTTTATGCAAAGCACCACTCTTGAAACTGCAAAAATCCTCGGCAATTATATGCTCAGGCAAGTCATTTGGTGCCTATTTTCATCAACACCAGAAACTCCATGTAACACTGTCCTTGGAATCCACATCAAGAACTGCCTTACCATAAGGTAGTGCTATAACAAATCTATTTTTATAGCTAGGCTGTTGGTTACATTGGACAGGAAAGCTTCAGTCCCCAACCAAGTTATATCAGAATTCATGCCATAATCAAGCTTCTTATAACAAGGCTCCAGTGTATTATTTGAGTGCATTTCCTCACACAAAGACTTGTATAAATGCATTTTTCTTAATGAATCACCCTTTTCATACAATGTCTATACAATACATGTGTTAGCATAGTCACAGAAATCATTCACCTGGCTGACTGTTGTGCTACAATATAGCACTTACAAAGTAAACAGAATCACAGAATGCCAAACTATAGACCAGAGAGGACTATTGGAAGATTTTGCAGTTGACCCAAATGCTGGATTTTCTAAGCCATTTGCTAAAGCTTGGCCCAAACCAGCCATGCAGAAACACATTTTGAAATGATGATAGCTTTAGTGGTACACATTTATAGGCCACTGAGCTCTGATGATAGCATGAAGTCATTGTGTCCTGAAGAAACTCAGTAAGCCTGTATATTCACCAGGACAAAAATTCCTGTGACCACATTCTAATTTTAAAACTGTACACATCAATGAGAATATGTGCAAGCAGTTTCTCAACTACAAAACCCAATAAACTCTCTTCTCCAATGCAACCAACAGCCCAGCTCCAGTAAGAACCAGAGTAATACATTTATTGTTGCATTCTCATCATTCACCTTAGCTTCATACACACAGTATTCTAAGCTAAGAAGACATCCATGAATAACAACAACACAAAACAAAAGCCGAAAATAAAGATACATGAAGTGCAGCAATTAAAATAACGCACCCTACTACTGGTACTTGCACAACTCGTCTAGAGACTTTTGAAAAACATCAAAAGAACTAAAATGTCATAGATTTCAATTAAAATCTGATGTTTGACGGTGTACAGTACATGCAGAGCATCTGTGTATTAGTTCAACAAATCTTCCCTCCTCGAGGAAACACTCTGTCGCTTCCATTTCTCCCTCTTGCTCTCCTCTTCCCTCCCATGACTCCCCTCTCCCTAGGATATAGGGATATATGATACAGTCTTCCCTTCCCTGGTCTCTCCCTCTCCCACTCCTTCTCACACATGTATAAGATCCCCAAGTGCTTTTGTTTTCCCTCTCTTTTCCTGCACTCCCCTTCCTTACCGCCTCTTCACTCTCCCCTTCCCAATATCCCATTCCCCGCTAAATCCCCTCCCAATAACCTCCCCTCCCTCAACTTCCCCTTCCTTTCCAAGCCTCTTCCGTACCCATGCTCTTAGGTTCCCATGCTCTTACGTTTAAGCAGAATTGTCTGTTTCTGCCCATTATCATGGGGCCATGAAAGCAATTGCCCAAAATGTTAACTGACTTTACTTTATTTAATGGCAACAAAGGCCGTTGATGTCCTCAGATTACCTATAGATTGCCTGCTGATTAAGTACAAATCAAAACCTGAGGAAAGCAGTGTCTTTCATGTGGGACTATAATAACCTGTTGCAGTTAAGAATAATGATGACATTTGTTAAACCATGTTTATGTTGAAATTTCTGAAACGATACTTATCAACACACTTGAAATTCTTCACATTTTAGCACATCTTAAAACAAAACCTTACATTCGCTGGTTATTCAACAAATTAGCATCATTTCATTCGCCCACTCCACCACTGCCTAACCATGCATCCAATCTTTTTATTACATAGATAAATCCATCTGGCTATGTACACAGCACCTTTCATGAATCTAAAAATGGTGCTAATATCAACATCAGCCATCTTTTATTTTAACGCAAAAAGGAAATAATAACTGAACAATAACTTACGGTGAGTTCACAGTAGTTATTGAGAGCATTTGTGTCTTGCTTTGACAGTTCCTCTAGGGACGCATGTACGCAGTGCTTATACGCCATGTACAGCGGAAAGTTCATCAGAAACACTTTGCTGACGAAACTGAACAGTCTATCTTTCTCCTCCAGCGTCCAGATCTCCTCCTCTTCGCCCGGCTCTTCCTGATTCCAGGATCGATCGGCATCAGCTGGTTTATTCTCTTTTCCATCTCCACTGCCCTTGTTCTTGGCATCATTATCGCCCCTCAGATCTGCCGAGCTCGGGACACCACCCTCCACGACATCACCCTCCGAAGTGTTTCCACCCTGTTTGTTATCATCTTTTTGATCGGCCTCAATGCCTGTTACATCAAGTTCTTTTTCACTATCCAAGTCATCAGACTTCTTATCGTCTGCTGACTCCTTGGTCTGGTCCTCTGGAAGACCACTGCTGCCATCTTGAGAGCCCCGGCGCTTGCAGTCTCGTGGTAGGGTTTCAATTAACCTTATGGCCCTATGTACAATCAACTGGACCAAGTTGTTGAAACGTTCAAAGTTCTTGAATTCCTTATAACAGCACATGCATTGCCTGGAAAATAGAAACATCTCAGTTTTATTCAACGATAGCACAAACATCAGGTTGGCAGTATTTTTAAATAAACAGAAAACAAAATCTAGATTTGACCAACACAATTTGTCAGTCCTTCGATCCTGAATAGTATCTGTTTGATAGCCATATTTAGCGCACTTGAGAGGTTTTTAAACGGCTCCACACAATTACCCATATGCGTACATACATACACAAACATATATACATACCAACATCCATAACCATTATCTTATGTTAAGTCCGTTGAATTGGAGAACATATCATGATTGCATGTTAAACATTACCATGAGTTAAAGAGTTGCACATTATGGAGTCCTCACAAAGGGGCAAGCATTCAATCAATCAGCTATGGCATTACACAAGTTGTCTTATTAAAAAATTGCGAAATGGACGCTTGACTTGCCTCTGAGGCCACAGCTGAACATATAAAACCACAGCCAAAACCTCCACTTTATTCAGCTGCATGCCATCTTTCTTTCCAAATCTTGCATCATCTGTAAAAAAAAGAAAATGTCTACTAAACAACGGACAGAAGAGAACGAAGACCCTGACATCAACCCATGAGGTGCCACTGGTACGAAGTGCATGTCACCACTTTTGTTGCCAGTCCTCTCAAACTGTCTTATGTTCCAATAAGTGTAAACCAGATTATTAGTTAGATTAATTATATTTCTGTACTTATTAAACATCACTGTCTACTGACATCAACTGTCCATAAGGATTTGATCAACTGTGTTGCATGGTGGTTTATTGGTAACACATTTGATCAATGATCGTGTGGTTGCGGGTTCGACTCCATGTAACAACCTTGGGCAAGTTGTTTGTGTACACCGTGCCTCTGTCACCAAGCAGTATGATTTGGTACCAGCATAAGCTAGGAAATAAATGGCAAGTCCTGTGATGCTTTGGCCCTGTGTCCAGGACCTTAGGATTCATCCATTGCCAGCTCAAGGGCCTAAAGAAAGGGAAATGAGCACCTCCCCTATATTTCAATTGTGTGATATGGGATACTTTACTTGATCAACATTCCTACAGGATAACCATCTCACGAAGGCTCAAACCCACACACTCTGAGTTGCAAGACAAGCGCTCAAACCAATTGGCTACCACGTCATAGTTCAGCCAAATATGCTATTGGACAGCAGTATAAGAAACTGATTAAATCTCTTTCTGTTCCTGTAGGAATCAAACCTAGACTGGCAATCCTGGACATTAACTACTTGATAACAGTGCCACTCAAACACGTGTAATGTTTAACTGCTTAAACTTCTTACCACGTTTGAGTAGGCTTAACACTACTTCTAATGCACCGTTTATCTAATCTAATCTAATGATTTCTGTAGCATTGTTACAATAATGCAAAAGGTATTGGTTGACGGCCACTTTAAGTGAGATTGTAGTCAAGAATCATAATCCACATGTTGAAATGTTTAGACCTGAATGACATTAAAGAAGTAAAAGAATTGCCCTAAACTGGGCAGTGAATTCCAAAGTTTTGGACCAGCTAACGAGAATGCTCGAGAGCCCAACCAACACTGTTATAGGGCAGAGCAACGAGAGGAAAATTATCTGCTGATTGAGTAAACCGGCAAGCACCAAATGGGAAAAGTCAGAGCAACAAACTAGTTAAATTAATGCAAAGTGAAAAGTGAGAAACAGCCGGTAATCCTAGAGAAACAGCCACTTGCGATCGCCCTATTTAAAAACAATATGACTGCCACAGACTGAAAGAGAAATTAGAGCACTACCACTTACCAGAAGCAACCTCAGTTCATAAGAAAGTAAGTCATCCATAAGCAACAGAATAACAAAAAGTTTTTAAAATACCTTTAGTGGCATCAATAAATGAATAAATCACAGAGTGACACAAAGGTAACGACATATTAAGAAACTAGGTAAGTTTCTGTGATGCAGATAAGAATGTTGGAGAAAAAGTTCTTGCAAAATGTGTTTCACAAGATGAACTCTTGCTGATAAGTTGGAAAGAAATCTTAACTTATGCCAAAATGTCTTTTCAATTTACATTTGGCAGCATCCACATGTTCTCCACGTTTTGCGTGTGTGCTTCAACATCATTTAGATCTAAGTTCGGATGACATTCCGAGTCTGACACTTACAGATGACTCACTCGCTTATTAACTGGAGTGCTTCCCATAGGTGGCAGCGTTCTAATTTTTAAGCAGGGCAATAGCAAGCGGTCATTTACCAAACAACCCTGTCTGGCCTTCTGAGTAATTGTGAAATATGTGCTTGATTATAGAATCAGGACCAATACTGCAAGAACAAGCCAAAGCAGTGGAAGAAAGAAATATTAACGAGTACAAAATGTGTTGTTTTGTTGGAAGATTTTATTTTGTCGTATAGCAATCACATAAACCAAACTGCCGATCGGACCATGAAAATTTTAGTGGTATGTATACTGAGTAAACTGCATTTACCAAAACTTTCAATTCTCGGCCGATGAAAAGCTCTTTATATAAACAGCAGTAGGCTACCTTTTGCATTAAAATCGAAGGTGGTAAGTTACCTCCAAATTAGACTACGGTGAATTGCTTTCGCACTAGCAAATTCACATAATTCAGAAAGGAAATGAGCTAATCAGCTAACTCCGAGAAGAGAATAGAAGACTCTGGTGCCCAGCATTGCCCTGAATGGACTTTCTGTGCGCGCCAGTCTGAAACAATATTGCCATACACAATTGCACTCTAGCTGCACACACGCATACACACATGCATTGTCACTTCGGCAGAAGGTAGAACCTACGCGATTCAAGAAGTTCCAGTAGATCGCCGCAGACTTCACACATCTTTAAACGTGCTACTTCGACAGACTAGTATAAAACGAAGCGCTCTACAGCGTTCACGCACTCGTTACTTATTTTAAATATTTTGTTATATTGGTACACCTTTCAACCGATCAACATTCAGTCGCCATTGTACGCTTCTAAAAATACCAGCTGCAGGACTGCTCTTGTTCCGGTTCTAATTTGCAAATTAAAAAAGCGCCTTCTAGCGCCTTTATGGATACTCTTAAGATCATTCGTGAAATTTACTTCAAGTAAAATGTAAATGTATCGGTTTTATATAGCAACCGTATGGCCTCGACCCTGCTCATTTTGCAATGAATTTACCGGGTGAGATCCATCACCACCGCTGCCCGTTTGAATAGGCGCCACGCTATTTAAGGTCCCCGTGCACGGACCGTACTAACCCGAGATTTAAATCTCTGAAATAAGCCAGGTATCTATAGATAAAACTTGAACCTGTAAAAACTTGGTCAAATAATTTCTCGAGTTATAAAAACGTAACACTTGTGGTCATTTTTTAAATAATTATCACCGTTTTGACCAATTTCAGACATCGTGCTACTTATGAAGAAAACTTGCTAAATGTTACAATACACACCTAAATTAAAATAGATTTGAGAGGATAAGCCGATTCCATTCAACTCGCCCTTAATTTTAAGGCCTTATTTATCTACTGTATAGGACCTGTATTAGCAGTATGACTATGGGCCCGCAATTGAGGGGGCCTGGACCCAATTCTGAACAATAGAGGCTTGCTCAGAGCATGATGGAGTACAAACTTTAAAAAGAGGGTCTATTTGAGTAGGCTAATCTGCGGGAGGCAAGAATTCAACGCTACGCCACAGAATGGTCACTTTTCATAAAAGAATTGGGTCGCTGTCTCTCTCGTAGACTGGCCTGGTTAGCTACAGTGTTTAAAGCGTACATCAAGGCGCCACTGTGCGTGAGGATGCCGGTTCGCATATCGATAATGGCTGTATTTCAGGGATTTAAATCTCGGACTAGCACGGTCCGTACATGGGACAACAACAATGATAATAATAGTAAATAATAAATAATACAAATTAATAATGCGGCGGAAATTGAAAGAGCAGACGGGTTGTAGTGGCCTTGATAATAGTTGTCAAAGCTGCTGCACAATTAGAAATGCCGCTGTGCTGTTTGGTAATTCCCCGAGGGAAAGCCAAAAGTTACTGCGCAATTGGGAAATTCCTCAGGGAAAGCCAGAAGTTACTGTGCAATTGGGAAATTCCTCAGGGAAAGCCAGAAGTTACTGCGCAATTGGGAAATTCCCCAGGGAAAGCCGGGTTATTGCGCAATTGGGAAATACCCAGGGAAAGTCAGAAGTTACTGTGCAATTGGGAAATTCCCCAGGGAAAGCCAGAAGTTACTGCGCAGTTGGGAAATTCCCCAGGGAAAGCCAGAAGTTACTGTGCAATTGGGAAATTCCCCAGGGAAAGCCGGGTTATTGCGCAATTGGGAAATACCCAGGGAAAGTCAGAAGTCACTGTGCAATTGGGAAATTCCCCAGGGAAAGCCAGAAGTTACTGCGCAGTTGGGAAATTCCCCGTGGAAAGCCAGAAGTTACTGCGCAGTTGAGAAATTCCATAGGGAAAGCCAGAAGTTACTGTGCAATTGGGAAATTCCCCGTGGAAAGCCAGAAGTTACTGCGCAGTTGAGAAATTCCCCAAGGAAAGTCAGAAGTTACTGCGCAGTTGGGTTTTTCCTTGTTTGTTCTCTATGAATACCGCGGCAGGCTAATGCAGGGCGCGCAGTCTCAGTTTTCGGCAGAGTGTCGTCGATTCGATTTCTGCTTCGAATGTTAAGGGGCGCAGTTTCAGTCAACGTTTTCTGGAGATCGCTTCACAGGGTGTCGCCGATTCGATTCGTGGTTCGGAGAGGGTGTTTCGCGGATAGTTCAATAAGATTTCGATACCGTATGAGTGCTCAACGCATTCAACCGAAATCGAACCTGGGGATTAGTGAAGGCCGTCGTCGGGTGTAGGTCTAACGATCGGTCGATGGTTAGACACGAGGGTGCTTTTCAAAGAATCAACTTCACTCGTCATGCAGGGAGTTTATCTTCTAAGTTTCTTTTGAATAAAATTTTATAGTAAATGGAGGAAGGAGTAAATTTAAATTCTCTCGGTCAAACCGATAATTAAGCTGACGAGAGAACCTTATCTTAGTTAATTGTACAGAAATACTGTAGATGTAAAAGAGATAGGCCTACGTCTGAGTTCCGTTCTTGAATAATCTGAGTTTATCGACAAGGGTGTTTGTCTTTGTGTAATAAGGTAAAATTATAACATGACGGAAGGTTAGGTAAGGCCTACTGACTGGAAGAAGAAAAGTAATTTCGCAACAAGGCCGAAATTCCAAACCCTTGAATAGTCTGTGGCTGCCCTTAGTATGCAAATCAGTAGTAGTCACTAGCG
The DNA here is from genome assembly GCA_964023275.1 of Norana najaformis. Taxonomy (NCBI): domain Eukaryota; kingdom Metazoa; phylum Annelida; class Clitellata; order Crassiclitellata; family Hormogastridae; genus Norana; species Norana najaformis. The sequence continues at coordinate 11,258,629 of OZ029923.1, read as the reverse complement.
CTTGGAAAGAGAATTTAGGCGGCGCCAAGCAGAGCCTGATGAAAAGTTTAAAGAGTATCACATGGAAGAACGAATTCGAGGCAAGCTGATGAGATTAAAAGAAGGACTGGCACTGCACCAGTCCTGGCAGGAAGAACTTGAAGGCGAAGTGAAGAGTCTGGGGATTGAGGGGATAGAAAAGAACCCTTACTTGTCAGCAGAAGCGGTAATTTCCCATCCGGAGATCGTGGATACCACTCGAGCCTTGGGATCAAAGGCCTTACTATGGGGAAAGAAGGTTTCGGGTTCGAAGAAGCATACCTCACCCGCAGTATTTGAACTCTAGTCGTTTACCCCCTCAACGGCGCGGGAGTAGCGTCATAATAATACCAATCAATAATATTATTATGACACAATTGAATAGCAATAGCCCTATTAATAGACCTATACTAGATAGACCAATTATCACCGAGTTTACCAATGTCCTTTCGCTATTTAAGCGCCTCTCATTGCACGAAGTGATTGTTCACGCGAATGTGGCTGGACACACGGTGGCATGTAGCGGCTGATAAAGCTTCGATCGACTAGGAAAGTGTCCCCGTGCGAAAATGCAAGCTAAGAGTGCGTAGAATGAGGTTTATAAATAATGAAGGTGCATCATAAACTTATCCTACTGATTGGACTTTACTGTTCGCGAGCTCCGGAGACCCTCACTACGCCACTATTTTTCTGGCCCGATTGGCTTACGTAGTAGTGTGAAATGGACACGGATAGTAAATTGAAGCGTATTTATACGCCTCTGAGGCTTTCACCAGTGAAAGCTCCATATAAAACTGGTTAAGAAAAATATTTATATGACTTGTTGACTTGCATAGTTATCGATGTTCCCAACTTCAAATTAGGGGACAAAGAGGTAAAAGGTTTTGTTGCATGGCATCATAATAAAATTGAAAATAAGAATATTTAGACATCGAAACTGCATAAGAACTTACACTTTGGTACCTAACACAGCAAGGAATATAAATTTGTAAGAGCTGATTGTGACCAATTTTACGCCTACTTGCCTTCCGAGTGAGTTCTCGCAAATTTACTGTACCGACTTTGGCACCCTTTTCTCATGCAGAAGTATATCCTTACAAGGTCACATTTAAGACAAGCCCGAAAACATTTATCTGCCCTTGCTGCCCAGCATTGGTAATTGTCGACCAGTATAGACGCTGAGTCTCTAATCTAACGTTTGCCGGTTTTCAGAGGACTGCGAGTCACGACCTTGGATAAGTTGTTTTCGCACATGTGCTCCGTCACAAAGACGTATAATTTGATTACTGGTGTAAGCTGGGACGTAAATAACAAGAACTGCGATGCACTGGCCCCATATCCAGGGCCTTAAGTATCATCTATTGCCAGCTCAAGGGTCTAATAAAAGGAAATGAGCGACTGCCCGACGTCCCACTACATGGGAGACTATTATCTCAGACTTTCAGACATTGGGCGTCTTCAATCGGCTCTTCGACAGCGCCAAAGCAAAACGTCCAGCAGTGTACTATACTTTTAATCTGGGCCTATTATTTAAGTTAGGAAACGAAAATATTTTAATATGGAACTTATATTTTCACTCTGAGCTTCAGAAATACGGTTTGACATTTTTTGCTTTTACGTAAATAATATTGGTCTGTAATCTTACTTATTTGCTTACTTAGTCCTTCCTGTGGAGGTCTGTACATGGGGCAATGCAGCTTCTCCACTCATACCTATTCATCCCCAGTCTTCTTACATCGTCCCATGGCGTCTCTAGAATTTCAGTTTACCTCTAACAGTCTCTGGCCAGTTCTCTCTTGGTTTTCCTTTCCTCCTCTTTCCTTCAGGAATCCCGCTCATCGCTTGGTTGGCTCTTCTATCTTTGTCCGCATGAATTACATGTTCCATCCATTTCGGTCGTAATCGTAATCGTGATTTCTACAGCGCCCAACGACAGCCACGTCACGGGGACGAGCTTATTCACAGGCGCTCAGTCAAAACAAAATCGAAAGTGTTCGGTTCCAGGTCAAGATCCAAGAGTCAGGGCGAGAGACAGCATGGCAGCTACGGTGGGTGATGTTTGGGATTGGAGCGGAAAGAGGGATAAGAGGAAGTAGGGGAGTCGTACAGTCGTCAGTCATACAGTCGTTTCTTTCTGATGATATTCTCTTTATCCTGTTCTTCCTGTTGTAACTTTATTCGATATTTATCATGCCCCGAAATGTGCAAAATTCTCCTCAGCCGAAAGTCTTTTCTTGTTTGCCAAAGTCATTGGCCATGTCTCATATCCATACAGCGGTATTCTTAATATTATGGCTTCATATACACGATTCTTGGTCTTCACACTGCATCCGTTGTTCTTCCATAACTTTTCAAGTTTCCCAGGTGCACCATTCGCCTTTCCAGTGCGTATCGTTACCTCCCTGTGACAGCTGATGTCCTCTGATATTAAGCTACCAAGGAAGCACAGGTCATCAACGAACTTAGTCTCAATCTCATCGATCATGATCTTGCCATTTCATCCCATTATGTATGTTTGTATGTATGTATGCATGCATGCATGTATGCATGTATGTATGTATGTATGCATGTATCTATGCATGTATGCATGCATGTATGCATGTATGTATGCATGTATGTATGCATGTATGTATGCATGCATACATGTATGCATGCATGTATGTATGTATGTATGCATGCATGTATGTATGCATGTATGTATGTGTATATATATGTATATATCTGTATGTATGTATGTATGTATATAGCCTATTTATGTATGTATGCATCTTTGTTTTTATGTTTTTGTTTTGTATGCATCAAGACACTTACTATGATGCCTATTACTGGAGGCACCTCATAAAAGCCTACCAAGAAAGGCGACCCATCTTGGTCAAGACTTCAAAGACAGCGTCAATGAACAGGCCTGCAGTGTTTCATCAATTCTATCGTGACAAATCTGAATTTGGAGCAGAGTTCTTAGATACCTGGTGAAAAACTCATTAGCGTACGAGGCATCAATACAGTCGGGACGTATGAGATTATACAAGCTTAACGGCTCACAGTAGGCCTAGTAATAGGGCTATTCTTGCCGAAGACACCGGCCTAATCAAAAAATAAACTGGCTAGGCTATTAAGGGCGGCACAGTCACAGGATTCAGGATCGGACGTCTTTGTTATGAATCCCCAGAGGAAAAGGACTTTGAGAAGTGATGATGAAAAACAAAACACGCTGTGTACTTGCACGTTTCCATGACAACGACGTAGACGCCAACACAATAAATTACACAGGCTTATAGAATTACACAAAGAATGGACAGGGGCGCCATCTTTGCTGCGACAAACCCCATTCGGGATTCTGTACATGCGTACAAATACTTCATACTACAGAGGCAGTTTCAGTCTAAATCCAGGAAAACACTTCCTGGAAAGGGTAGACTTTCGCAACAACCAGGAAAACACTTCCTGAAAAGGCCTTCAGTAGACTTTCGCAACAACCTGGTAAATGTATGTAGTCAGTCATCCTAAAATCCGCTCGTCAGCTGTTTCAAAGTACTGCATGTATACACAATAGAGTCTTTCTTGCTGAGGCAAAGCACCTGAAACAATGTCTGGTAACAACTGAAACAATGTCTGGTAACAACTGAAACAATGTCTGGTAACAACTGAAACAATGTCTGGTAACAACTGAAACCAGTGTGACTACAGTTGCTAAGACATACTGACTTGTAACAAAGACCTGCTGCTATGACCTGCAATGATCCAGTGTTGCGTACATTTATGGCAATTAGACAAATTCACTGTTACCAACCAAATGACTACATGGAATAAACTCTCACCAGAATTACGACAAGTATCTGACCCATCCTACTAACTCACAAACACTGAATCTCTTGCAATTTCTGCCCAGGTCTTTTTCTCAAAGCTGAAAACACTCCCACGAATCCTATACCGATTCCCTCTTTTCTCCTTATCTCGCTCGCTGGTCCGATTCTAAACTCACCAACGCTTAACCTCTAGCAATTTCTGCGCAGGTCTATCACTCAAAACGAGAAAACATTCCTCTTCCACGAAACCTATCCCGATTTCCCCTCTTCTCCTTATCTCTCTCGCTGCTCCCATTCTAAACACCATTTACCGTAGCCGTCTGACTGCCTGCCTGACCCTAGGATCGTGACCTGGAACCAGATTTGACCCCTATACCTGCCTGTTGATTTCGTTTTAAGTGAGTGTCTGTGAATAAGCTGATTCCCGCGACTTAGCTTTCTTTGCGCGCGGTAGAAATCTCGAGTTTACGATTACGATTACGAAATGACGCACGTTTAGAGCTGTTACGAACCAGTTGCTAAGGTTCGTCACCTTGAAAAGTTACATAGCGCACTTTCTGCTAGGTTCAAAGGACCGTGTTAAATTAGCTGAGAGTAGGCTTATCTACAGTCGCATCGCTGAAGTGTAACATACAATGAGTTTTCTGCAATATTCAGTAGACTGTGCTGAATCAGTTGACAGCGCAGCCTATCTGCATGCAGTAGCATTGGCTAATTTTGTAGAGTTACAGTATAATATTATAACACATTTCCTGCGACATTCAGTTCACTGTGTTGAATCAGTTGACGGTGTATCTATCGGACGAAGTGGTTTCTCTTCGCACGATTTTCCTCCAGAGAAATCTCCAGTCGATCATGACGATGGCTCGACGGAACTTTTTCGAAATGAAGGCGTACAGAATGGGATTTATGGCGCTGTTCATGTAGAATAGAAGCATTGTGATCGGTGGAGCGTACATCTGTTTGTAGGAGATGGACTGGCCCGGAAACCAGATGAGGTGCTGGACTCGCACGTGGTTTGGAAGCGTGCAGACGGCGAACGACACAATGATGGCGATTAGGAGGCGTATAACCCGGCGCCGGCGCAACTGGACAAGAGGGGCCTTTGTCGGGGTTCGACGGTTGGACTCAGTGGATGTACTCGCGACGCTAGACACCACGGCGTGGTTGAGCCGACCGTTGTGATAGGACGTCATAAGGATCGGTCGACCTTGTTGCTGCTTTGTTGCTAGCGACTGGTTAGATGCGTTTAATAGCTGATGTTGTGGGGTTTTGAGAGTTCTGAGACGACGTATTTGGTATGGGTGACTGGACGCCTTTGTCGCTACTGCGTGCGATGTTGACGCTGACGCGGGAAGCGCATCTTGCGGATGTCGCTTTGCTGATTCAGAGTCCATCTGATTCATCTGTAGTTCGTTAGTCCACTCGGGACGCAGCCCGTTCCTCAGCTGACTGAAGACCGTGCCTGCGGTGGCTGCAGACGGATCCGTATTCTTCAGTTCTTCATCCGGACACTCGGCTTTTAGCGCCATCGATTCCTGCCAAGGACTCTGACCTCGTTCAAGAGAACCTCCACATCCGCGAGTGCACCACACCATCGGACTCTTCCATCGACCTTGCCATCTTTCTCTCGTCGAAGTCTGCGCCGGAACTGACTCGTCGCTGACGGAGCGTGTCCTCACGTCGAGTTTGCTCGACTTCCAGAGGACTACGGAGATCCTGACGTAAACGGCGGTCATGAAAAGGAGTGGCACCGCGTAGAGGAGTGTCATGTCGACCATGGCGTACGTCTCGTAGCTGAACAGGTGATTGGATCGAACGCAAAAGTAGATCGTCTGATTTGACTTCGAGACCTCAAGGAGGTCGAAGGAGATGAGGATGGGAACGGAGTAGGCGATGCTGGCCAGCCAGACGATACAGACAACGGTTGAGCGGATGTGCCAGCCACCGCTGAAGCGCCTGTTCCAGAGCGGATGGCTGATGATGACGTAGCGCTCGGCGCTGATGACCGTCAGGATTATTATCGAACAGGTGTAGTTGAGGCATTGGACAAAGTTGTGCATCTTGCAAATGACCTGAAAGAAGACGCCTAGATGCATACAAACATATGCATGAAACATACATATATATATATATATTCATGCATAAATACATACATACATACGTACATACACACATACATACAATACAATTCATACATACAAACATACATACATATATAATCCATATACACACACAAACATATACATATACATACATACATACATGCATACATTAGTACATGCACACATGAAATTATATTCACATACATACGTGCATTCTTACATACATAGATACATTCATTTTTACATACATTCATATTTATATATGTACATATGTATGTATGTATGTATTGTATGTATGTATGTATGTATGTATGTATGTATGTATGAATTGTATTGTATTGTATTGTATCGCATAGATAACGAAAAGAGTCACCGTTGGTGTTCTCCTGCAGACACGCAGAGCTGACAGCAGACACCACGTGTTCAGAGTATCTTGACTACGAAGCATTAAAGAAATGAAGCGACGCCAAGCGACGAGACATGCAACAGACGAACCCAACGTCAAGCAGTGCCATTCAGATGGTGTAAGACCCTGCTAGCGGACACCCCTCAGCCATAAGGGTCATGAAGGATGACGTCATTCTTCAGCAGCTGGCCAATTGGTCGTAGAGAGTCTTCGCAGTAGAACGATCGCCATCAATTCAAGGACTCTCTTGGTATTTCCAGCTGGAGCTTGACATTGTTCAGCTAATAACCTGAAACCCCTCCGGGCGGACGAGTCGAATGACGGCGCACGAGACTTCGATAACAAACGTACGAGAACATCGTCCAAAACACTCAAAACGACGGCGAAAGAGATAAATAATTTCAAGGACGCAGACTAGGTCACATTAGAAGTCCGAACGAACGGAAATTATGGGAAAATATGTTCATATGTACACACACAAATTTACACATACACATAGTGTGTGTTTAGATACACACAAATAAACATGTATGCATGCATACATACATACATACGTACATGCATACGTACATGAAGATATAGATACATACATACATGAAGATATAGATACATACATACACGCATATATAGATACATATATAGATACATATATACATATATACATACATATGTACATGCATACATACATACATACATACATACATATATACATACATAATACATACATATACAGTATACATACGTACATATATACATACATAATACATACATATGTACATGTATACATACATATATGCATACATACATACACACATATATACATACATAATACACACATATACAGTATACATACATACATATATACATGCATACATACATATATACATACATACTTAATACATACATACATATATACATACATACGTACATACATACATTCATACATACATACATGCGTACATACATTTACTGCCATTGTCTCGTCGCCTATGTTTTTATAGCCTACTCTGTAAGAAAAAGTGTAGACCACTTTGTCTACATCTAATGTTGAGCGGATTTTGCAACACTAATGTGGATGTTTGTGCAACAAAGTGTGGACATTTTTGTGCAACACTAAGTGTAGCAAAAAATATGCAACACTCAATGTGGATTTTTAATGCAACACCAACGTGGACTAATATTTCTTCTTTAAAGGAGGCATAAATTTGTTGCTAGAAAATGGATCTTTTAGTATGTTAATATAAGGCAAACACAAACATGTCACAAAATATGCAGTTTATATAGTTAAACTGTTACTGCCATTCAGAGACACCCAAAGTGACCCCGAATTTGACGTAAGTATACAATGTCCGATTTCAGAAATATCCTAGACGACAGTATGTGGCTCGAAATTTTTGGAGTCAGCTTGACAGTCCAAATCTATAGGTTTACGGATTAAGCACATGGAAAATACTGGTCGCTCGATGCAGTGAATTTCGTATACGCATGAATGAAATAATCGAAACCAGTGAAGCACACGATTTCGGTTGACTCAGTAAAGTCAGCAGAAACGGACTCGAACGGAAAATGTCTCTTAAATTTTAATATCTGACTGAACAAACGGTTTAAATCCCGGCTGAAATAAACATTTTTTAGCATTAGATTTTGTGGTAATCGTAAACGCTTATATGAGCCGCCAGCGAGATGCCGACCCGATAGCACCATTCACCAATTGTATAGCCAGTTTCATGACTTCATGTCCTATGCGCAACGAGCTTGATTTTTCCGACTTCTGAACAATGGTGCTCTTTCATGTGTCAGTTAATTTTTGTTTTCTATGATTTTGGTGTTTTCTGCGTTAAGTAAAGATGTTCACTTTTGGATCTTGACCTGGAACCGGAGCCTTTTTGCCTATCGATTTTGTTTTGACTGAGCGCCTGTGAATAAGCTGGTCTCCGCGGCACGGCTTTCGTTGGGCACTGTAGAAATCTCGGAATTACGATTACGATTACGATACATGATGCATATTCATTTTACAGTAGAATAATATGACGTCATGCAGACGGGCGTATCTGCCGCAATCTGTCGTTTTCGTTTTAGCCACGCGTGGTCCGGCGCGAAGTTTCGTTCTTTTGTGTTTGGTGCTCGCCGGATTGAAAGCAAAACTATTTAACCGTAATTCTTATTCTGTTTTTCTTCAGATTTATGTTATTGTGTTTTTAAAATGTTTGTTACATATGTGACATTTGCGAGCCATTTTACCCACTTTTCAGAGCCCGTTTGCAAAGACAATAATGTTGGCGAGCTGCGAATCCATGTGCCTTGTAGGCCGTGCAAAGTTCTTTCCGTAAACTATTCAATCTGTTTCTTCACATTGTAAGGTCTCATATAAAACCCATGGTGCATATAGTTTCCAGATCTCCAGTAGGCGTTAGAATGGAATGTGAAGGTAGTTCAGGGACTGTTGACCCAAATCATTCCAGTATGGCTGAAATTAATCCCAAACCTGATGTGTGATTTGCGTGATAAGGGTATTGTGAAATAGAGACCACTAAAACCTTTCTTTCAATATCATGTAGCTCTGCCTCAAATACCGGCATACTTATAGTATCGGGGACCGTTAAGTAAATAAACATGGATTCTAATGCTTGGTGTTTAAAAAGGGTTGGGGTAAAAGTAAGGGTTATTGCGGCTTTGTAAATTTTTAATAACGTTTAATTGATGTTTGCAAATAGTGCTTAGCTTGGAGAAAGTCATTTTAGCAGAAACTACAACCAATCACAGTAGGCAGAAGCCAGGCCGAAAGCCTCGTCCCAAATTAGAGCGGTCCCCGATACTATAAGTATGCCCAAAAACCTTGTCTTTATTTTGTTTAGGCATGATATTACAATTAAAGACGTGATTTTGAAATACAAATTTTTTTACCGTTGTATTTAGACAAGACCGGCCAGGTAAAGAGGAGAAGTTTGCAATGGCTAGATCCATTACAGACTCATTTCCAGTTTTCCGTGATGTAAGTACTATTTAGGACAGTTTTTACCTTGCTGCTCTTTGATTTAATTTTTGTTTTCTACTTTATCCTAGAAGGTTATAGCTTACTTATCTTAATCTGTCAATTTCAAGTTTTTCAAAACACTGAAGAGGTTGCTCATTTCATTTTTTAATGTGGCAAGTGCTTGGTGAGGCATATGGGGCATAGAATACAATGGGAGATAATACTTATGGTATTGAAAGCGATTGAAGAGGAGAGGAAGTTGGGAGTGAATATGTCCAAGACTGCAAAACCTTAACATTGGCAATACTTCCATGAACACATTACTTTTTTGCACGTTACAGAAATTTCTTCTGTACTGTTTCACAGGAGAGGTTCTGTAATCCAGTGTCGCATACAGGTCATCTTGAAGCATCCATTCGATCCAGGCGGTCAAGAAATCCCTTATTAAAAACGCTGTGGACTCATCCACATAAAGCTGGGTTAGTTGTTTTCCTTTTTAAAATAAAATTAGGGGTGCATATTACATGCATTGCCATTCAACCTGAACTGCTGCTGGAGGACAGTGTGTAGTGCTTTGTGAAGTTTCAGTAGAGTGGTGCTAAATGTCTTCTCAACTACTGACTTGTGTAGTTTTTAAAATCTCAATTGCAGTTGTATGTGTAAGGTTAGATGGTAAAAAGAAAGGGTAAGATATGGTAAAGTGAAAAGGACATTTTTATAGCAGCTTTTAACAGGCTGGGAGTCTTGCTTTTCTTTCAGTTACATCCATCACTTGAATTTCAGCAGATGAAGGGAAGGATACTAACTTTAGCTGCTTTTCTTTCAGTTACACAGAGCATGTTTTTAAAATGCCAAAGGCCAGTTGCACTTACTAGTCAGTTGCTGCAAATGGCAATTAGGCAATTTGTGATGCTTATTTCTCAAGCATGACTGTGTTGTTTTAGATTGGAGAGGAATTTTGGCTGTAACCTCTGCTGAAAAGTCGTTGACTGTTGAATTTCAGCAGATGAAGGAAAGGATACTAAATTTAGCCGCTTCATCGACTTTAACTCGGGACCTTCTTAACAACATTACTAAAGACTATGATGAAGGTATGTTGATGTCTCAGTTCCTTTTAAAGTTGATAAATGTTGCCATTTGCAATGTAGCATGCTTTTTAGTCTCTTTTAGTCTATCCTGAGTTAGTTGGCATGTTACTGTGTTTTAAGACATACTTGTCATTTCTGCGCTGATCCAGTTCACAATGCATTGGCCATTCTTTGGATGAGTATTCTTTCACATGCTACCTGTTTCTTGGTTGTATGCTCTGTTTTATTCATTGCAGCTGAAGTTAGCATTTTATTGGTTCTTGTAAGTTACAAACTCATCGTGCCTTGGTTTACACCCATTTAGAAATTTATGCCGGCATATCCATTGAGAAGTTAATAAAAGGGGCTATTTATTTCTAGAGTTTTACTTACCACACTGCATCCAAGAGAGATTGAAGAAAATATTTAACAAAGTGAATCTTTCAATTTTTTAAAATAAATACAGATTAATACAGTATAAGATTTTACTTTATCAATAATCTGATAATTTACATTATAAGTAATTGACCCTGGCTGAGCACCAAATTCCATGTGTTGCTTCAATTGCTGTATATTGTGGCATGTGTGGACCTGGTTTCTAGTTGGCCAGACTACTGATATTCACTTTTCAAAGGTATCACGATGAAAGATCTAAAAAAACTTAATTGATTTCCAAATTCCATGACAAGGGCCATGACAAATACTGCTTACCAACACAATATCCCTGCATTACAGTCACTGCACTGGCTTTGAACAACCTTAAAATATGATTTTGTAATTTTGCTCTTGTCTCTGTAGGATGAAACAGTGGACGGTGCACTTGAGAGAATGGCCGACGAAGGGAACCTCAGCCAGCTCTATTTCGAATACAGAATACTTGTTATGTGAAGATGGATATCGCGGCAGCTACATTGGCTGCCTGTCAGCTCCAGAATCGCTTACAAGATAGCTCTCCTCACACGCAAGACTCTCTCGACCAATCAACCAGCTTACCTGTCATCATCCTTACATCGCTACCTACCATCCAGGTCTCTGCGATCAGCTACACAAAACCTTCTGTCTTTCCCTGACATCCGAGACTTTCGGTCTGATTTCTCACGACGCGGCTTCAGCAACTCAGCACCAGCCATTTGGAATAGCGTTCCTGTTTACATTACTCACGACAATATCTCGCTAGACACATTCGTAAAGCGGCTAAAGACCTATCTGTATCGTCTTGCTTTTGTTGTCTGACATGTAACCCACCCACACCTACGATTCCTCGCTCAGTCGATGGACATATGGCGTGTTAACAAATGCATTACTTACTTACTTACTTTGCAGTGATCTCCAATAAGCATCATACTATATAATAGTGACATTCATTTTACTACCTCAAATGGACCAACTTCTTTAGTTACAGTCACTGACCAATTCTGTTATGTGCAACTAGTCATCCTATCAACAACCATCGAGTCCTCTGATTGGATTGTAGAAAAAGTTTCTTATATTGATTACTTGCTATCTTAAGGTTTCGGCATTTATTACTTTTAACTGTTTACCATGTTCATTGATTGATGCTTTGTTTTTAAGCTTTGTGAACTGTGAAAACCCTTAATTTGTGATTAAAAGTTGTCATTTAACCTAATAAATTGTAGTTAATGATTTGCTTATTATGTAATGAGTTCAGCACGTTAGTACGTCCATGTAGTAATAATTATACATCGTGTGTAAACATTGCTGCATATAGGTAGATACAACAGTAAATCAATGCAGAAAACGTATAACATAACTGTACATGCAGCTCCACAAATGTAGCAAATTCCAATCTATAAATTTAGCTCCTAAACCACTAAAATGTATTTGCAGCACCACATAAATGTGGACACGACCGCTACATAAATGTAGAGATGCCACAACACAAGTGTAGACATTACTAGTACATAAATGTAGAGATGCTGCAACACAAATGTAGACATTATTAGTACCTAAATGTAGATTCCGCACTACATAAATGTAGACATTATTAGTACATAAATGTAGATGGAGAACTACATAAATGTAGACATTCTTGCTACATAAATGTAGCCAAAATGCAACACTGATGTAGACCTCGCTCTCTACAAAAGTGTTGCAATTTGTGTCTACACTAGTGTAGACTGCCGGCTCGTCTACAAAAAGTGTTGCATAGAGGTCCACACATTGCCGATGAGCCAGACCTCAACATTAAGTGTTGCATAGAAGTCTACACTTGTAGACCGATTCTCTACACTATTTTTAAGAGAGTATAAAGCAACGGTTATCAATCTGTGTTCTGATCGGCCTAGATTAATTATTATTCTTGCACTCACCCGGCCGAGCAGCCAGATCTGCGAGAGGTACTTGAAGAGCGCAGGAAGTACGCAGAAGATCCCGACGCAGAGATCGGCGATGGCGAGGTTGCAGAGGAAGAAATTGACAGCACTTCGCATCTGCTTATGACACAGGATGACAACGATGACCAGCAGATTGCCTGCACACACACACCGAAGATGCAGCCATAATAAATGTACAATCAACTAATGCACTTTCTGCCCTATTTAACGCAAAAAATAACATGAGTGGAATAAAATTGTATGTAATATAAAACGTAGGCCATAGACAGAATTATAGTTTATTATTATTATTATTATTATTATTATTATTATTATTAGTAGTAGTAGTAGTAGTAGTAGTAGTAGTAGTAGTAGTAGTAGTAGTAGTAGTATTTGTTGTTGTTGTAGTATTTTTGTTGTTTTTGTTATCGTTGTTATTATTATTATTATTATTATTATAATTATTATTATTATAATAATAATAATCATCATCATCATTATTCCTGTATTTATTAAGCGCCACTATCTAATGACAAAGCAACAGTCGATAGGCTGAGCAATTACTGTGCGTAAAGAACACGATGCTTAATATCCCTGCACAGTAGGCAGAACCGTCTCAGGGAAGATTCGAACCGGCACACTAGGCATCATTTCAAGGCGACGTTCAGTATGTCACGTTAAAGAGCACGTAGAGAGTACGGAGTACGCAAAAAGCAGTAATAACAGTGAAAAATCAGTATGCGCATACTGGCGGATTCAGAAGTATACTGGTTTTTCTTCTTCGTTTTGCATCGGTGGAAAATATTTGACGACGGTTTTAAAGCGGTGCGTAGACCCATAATATTCACGATCTTCGATTTATCAGTTTTTGATGACACCTTCTTAGATTTTCTTTGTGACTTTTTCAGATTTTGATAACTTTCCCAGAATTTCCTATACTGTTTTAAATTAATTTTCAATATTTTCATGATTTTTTTTAGTTTCCCGGGAGTCTTTTAAAGAAAAGAACCTTCACTCAAACCCGTTTGAGGTCAATTTAATGGCGTGCCTCAAATGAGGGCATAGCCGGCTTGACACCTTGATCGATGCACACAATAGAGTGCATTGGCTTTTCACTGTTAGCATCTGATTGCACTTTACAGGTAGCAGCTCATTTCCTGCTGCTAATGGGCAATTGTAATTTAATAGTCTATACCAATACTGTTTGTTGGAGGACTTTAAGATGCTGGCGCTTATTTACCTTTGCGATGCTAATAATTTCTTCCCACGAGAAAAAGAAATGAACCTCTTGCTCTTCTTAGCATCAATCGTTTCCACATCCGCCGCATCTTTCTCGTATCCAGTATCAGTCTCATCTATCATCTTCATCGCCTGCCACTCCTTTTCTTTGCTCATTTTCCTCCTCATCCATCCCACATTTGTCTTGATTTGCATTTCTTCCTCCTGCCTTCATCCTTCTCTTCCTCTGCCTGTCTTCTTATCCTGCTCACTCTCCTCCTTTTCCTGTTTCCTCCTCTTCTTCTTCATACTGCTTACACTCTGCTTCCTACTTCTACTTCTTTTCCAGTTCTTCCCACAAAGTAAAATAAGATGCGTCAACGTAGGCCTACAGCTGTTTCTGTTTGACTAATACAGGTGAGAAAGCAACTCTTGGGAGTTGATCTCACCACCATCACCACCACCACCACCAGCCGCAGCAATCAGAGTGAGCAGAGTTTAGTCAAGCTGACCCGCTAGAGCCTGGAAAGGAACCTGCTAGGCGTCGGGTCAACGGGTGGATGAGGCTTGCGAATATGACCCCCTGGCTTTTTAAATACATTGTGGATTAAAACTAAATGTCATGCAAATTTAAGGTCACTTTCTTGCCTCTGTTGCTATGTTCTAATCCTGAATAGATTCATAATCCTTTAGTCTGTTGGATGTTGGGGAATTAATGGTGAACGGGACTTGCCACAATCATATCTCTGCTCTAGTTACAACCAGTAACCGATAGAACTAGAATTAAAATTAAATGCCATGCTACGCGCTGCTATGGACATACAGGGTCACTTCCATGCCACTCTCACTGATTTAAATCCCGAATGAACAGCATGATCCTTTCATTTTTTGCTTAGGTGGCATCGCTTTTGTCTTATGTAAAGTCTGGCCAAAAACCAGGCGTCTCTACACGACTGGAAGTTTTGAGGTCGCCTCTATAGAGACATGCATGAACGTGGCGATAAATACACCTTTATGAATGACGTCAGAACCACATACCGGTTCAAAGGGTAAAAAGCTGCTCTAAGGCAGCAGTGGAAGCCGCTTAAATCGGCCGGAAAAGGAGACATCGATCATTCACAGAAACTGTATGCAGGCCATCTGGCGGCGATAACTTCGTTAATGGAGGCTTAAGTGGTAACTTAAGTGTAAATGCACGTTTAAAAGGATCAACGACTGCAACAGGTAAGTGATGACGACGAAAGTGATGATGATGATAATGGTGATGATAATGATGACGACAATGATGATGATGATGATAATAATTACAATGATGATGATGATGCTGATGCTGATGCTGATGACGATGATGATTTTGATAAAGTGCACTTTGATAGTTAAAGATAAGTGGTTGATGCATGCGCAGTTTTCGTGGCCAAGATCGCCGATGTTTTTTGCCTGTCGTTTCATTTCGAAAGATTTGTTCATGTGCAGATTTTGCATGATTCATGTACGTTCGAACTTCTACTGAGTGTTCGTTTTCGAAGTTCATTCTTTGTTCGGTCACGGATGAACTCGCTGCCTACGATGAACGATGTTAGTAACTAAGACAGAAGTCTTAGTTACTAACATCGTTCATCGTAGGCAGCGAGTTTTGTAAGGTACTTAAAGGCGCAATATTAAGTTTTACATACATGCATACACACATAGGCCTACATACGATGATAATTCCGGGAGGTAAGTTGTATGTGGACATAACACTGCAAGAAGAACAGAAAGAAGGAGGAGAAGAAGAAGAAAAAAGAAGGATGACGAGGAGGAGGAGGGGAAGTGACGGAGGTGATCAGTCCTCTCCTTCGAGGCCTGATCTGCCCATCAAAAATTTATGGTCAGTGTAGTCATTTTATAGCTGCTTTCGCTAGGGGAAAAAATGGACCAGAAATCAGGAAATATCATTTTGCTCTTGGCTGATTTGACCGACCTTTTTGGTGGACGGTCCAGTCCACTGACCCCTAGACTACCGCACACCCAGATGGCAGAACCAGCCCAAAATAGAATGTGTTTGACGTAACAGGACGTGACGTAGCCAAGGCAACACAGCATGCCAGACCCCATGAGCCTGAATTTACAAACGGCAATCGGAGAAGACGTGGGGCTCTAAATACACCGACAGGGGCTTGGTCTGGATATGTAGTATTTTGCTAATTGCGGTCGAGTGGATGGATTGGCAGGTCCATAAGAGCTGTAGGCCTTGTCTTTCCCACCGCTGGTCGTCTCGCATTAGCCGCTGCTTGTCTCGTTACGCCGTCTATCTTCCAATGAATTGTCGCAGTCCGCAACTAGCCGCCATTTTGTCGGTGCGACAACATCTTGCAGATAAACTGATCTGAATTAACTAATTCCCAAGTGCAGTTATACGTAAAGAGGGCCCACTACTAATTTGATTGTTTCAATTAGTGATGTTTCTAGTCAGTCTATACATGTAGTCGCCATACGTCAAATAGAAAACGGACTTGGGCTTAAAATCCTACTCTACAAAAATACTGCTTTTTCACGCTTCAAATCGAAAATATTGCTGCAAAAATCATTTCCAGAGTTGAATTGTAAGAGATATTGGCTTAGATTTCGCCCAAGCAGAGTGAATTAACATAAAAATTTTGTGTACCAAAATCAGGCCTATCAGCATTTAGAAAGACCGTTAAGAGATCATAGGCTGTATACAGCGTAATCGAATACCGCGGCGAATTATAAAGCAGCAAATATTAACGCGTATTGCGTCGACAAGATACAGTATTCACCACCGCATTTATAGTGCGCCATTACAGTGACCAACAATGTCTAATGAACACGTCCTGACTCTTAGAGGATGATCCGAGGCTATGTTCTCCATCATCACCTGCTTAATATTTGGAGGAACTTTGCCGTCAAAGAGGGCCTACCCAATGAGCTATTTAGACAAGTGGCGAAAGCAATGTGCAAGCTGCTTGCTCGCGACCAGAGAAAGAAAGGATTGCTGGTATGTAAGAAGTTGGTAAGAAGTGGGGCACGCAGGCCGATTGTGGGACAATGTAGTAGATTATGGGGCATGGTATCCGATTGTGGGACACGGTGGCCGTTGGATAGAACGCTAGGCTTGTAACGTGGAGAGTACGGGTTCGAGCCTCCTATGAGACGGTTACTGAGTAGTGACCTTGAGCAAGTCCTTCACTCACAATTGCTCAGCGCCATCGTAGTCATTAGATAGTTGAGCTTAATAAATGCAGAAATAATTTTAATAAAAGTTGTCCTATGAACTTAAAGTCATTTATTGATGCTTCTGTAGCCGGTGGTGCAATAAACCAAGCCCTCAAACTTAATCTTAACGGCACCCATTGCCACGTCATGAATTCCTTTTTCTTCTTTAGTCGTTATCTGGAACTGCCCACGGAAGATTGACATTTAGTGACATAGAGGACCGTTGTTATCCATCTTGCATGATGCATGGCACGTGGAAGTTTGCAATGAATGCCATGCAAAAAGAAGAAATCACCGAGAAAGACAAGAGATAATTCAAAAAAAATTCTGTAGTCATCATGGAATATTTGGCTTCCAGTTCTGTTTGTGCAATGTCCGCTCGAGAACTGGACACCATCACTTCCAGCAAAAGATCTGTGGATGCTAGCTAGAAGTCGTCAATCTTCAAACTGCCTGCAAATTGTCCTTGAATCTTTTTAATATGAGAACTTCTGGTCAAATAGGTATCCCAAAAAAGTCTTCTCGAAGGCAGCACCTTCAGTCAACTTCAACACATGTTGGCGACATGCCATGAAGAGCAGGTCCTGCTGTAACACTTGCTCAATGAGGAACCTAGCACATTAAAGTAATGACAGGTATTAGATGCTGTTTGGTCAAATCACAATGCCACAACACTGTCTGACAAACGCCACTCCTTCAGGCAACAAATGACTGCAGCTATCTCGACTTTCCCTGTTCCTGAAGACAACATGGGCACTCCAAGTAACTGCTCTGCTCCAACAGATCTTAGATGACGATTGGGAGCCGATCAACATGCTCCTGGAAAGTTAAGTCCTCCATAAGTTTGCCACCCCAATGAACGGTCAGTAGGACTGAACTGTGAATTCTTGCTTACTGGGCATTTATTATTTTTCAGTTTATGCCACAGATCGATGAATCGAGTTTCAGCTGACGTTCAAGGAACTGATATCAAGTCAAAAACTGGATGCCAATTCGATCAAAGCAAAGATGGAATTTCTGGATGAAATCTTGGTGTGTCCAGGGGTTAAGCAGATCCAGGATGTAGGAAAATAGTATTTCTGACCCATTTTGGTTGTCATGAGTTGACAGCGCCAAAGGTTTTCTTATCTTCGGCCGACTCTTCTTTTGCGCTCGTAAACGATGAATCAGACTCCAGCTGTCTTCAAACACAACCCGCCATCTCCACATTCCACCTGCGCCACCGTCTTATGTCTGCTTCCAAGCGCTCCTTGGCTAGCTGTCTGTAAAGTGTGTGGATCATGTCAACAGAGCCAGTCGACCCCCGGAAGCCTCTTCTGCCTCTAAGAAAAGTCTTGGGTGGGAATGAGCTTTAGGGTAATGTTATAATCTGGCTTAATGCCAACTACAGTAATCAGTAAGTAAAATCTACCAGAGTCAGTGGCTCCGCTTAACACTATTCAACCCCAGTATAATAATACTGAAGAAATGAAACCCGAGGGTTACCTCTATATATTGTACTAATGAACAGATTTTTGCACACAGTGTCTCCATAAATGGAACAAATTGAGGGAATGAGGACTACCATAACGAGCTTTATAAATATACATGTACATAAAGACATGTCTTTTTAATTACATAAGCCTATCACTCGACGCAAATTGCTCAGAATAGCATAGCCTGGTATGCTCGATAATTTATGACGTGTCTTTACAACCAGGCGTGCTTAATCGTGCGAGGAAATGCAAGCGACGCGTGTTGGCTGCACCTCACTGAACACGCCGCGGTATCCATTGCAGAACGACGGATTGGAACCGATCGGCGTAATGCAACCATGGGACCCATCCATTGGATGCATCAATAGGATCCATCTATGGATGGATCGTGGCTGAAAGCGATTACGACCAGTGAGCCCGTCTGCCAATGCACCTCAGTCAAAGCCACACACGATGATGTAATCGCGTTCTTTAAAGATCTGTTACTAATAGTCATGGTTTACTCTTATGTGAGGTTCTTAAAATGCGCTGCATGAATAACCAAATACATACATATATAAATACTTACATATATACATACACACATATTTATACATACATATGTACATACATATATACATACATACGTATACATATGTGCATACATACATACATACAGTACATATATATACATATGTACATACATTCATACATTCATACATACATACATACATACATACATACATATATATATACACACATACATACATACATATATATATATACATACATACATATATACATATATATACATAATCTCTGCTGGTATTCGGTCTATTTTTAAAACAATAATTAAGCAAAGTCATTATACGCATGCAACTGACCTACTTTCATCAAATGCTAGGCAGAAATCGAATATTGGTACGCTGCAGTGGTCAGAGGTAATCGTTTTCCTGACTATTTATAGCCACTCGCGGCCATCGGCTTAAATAATGTCCAGAGCTAAAACTGTCAGTATTCGATCGATTTAGTTTCCAATGTAATCGACACTACATTAGTTCAGGCCGCGAATTTTATGGGCGTAGACATAAGCATATATGTGGGTATATTTACAATTAATTATATATATATTAGCAACTGGATCAAATTTGGATCATGTTCTTCACGTATTTCAAACAAGCAGTCCAACGAAACAAGTTTGAATTTTCAAACATTTTAATTATTATTTAATTATATGTAAGTAATTTTTATTTAATTATATATAAGTAATGTTGTTTTTGTAAATGTTCACGGACTCTATAGCGACCGTTTGACCTCTTTGACCCTGCTCATTTTTCAGTGAATTTATCGGGTGAGATCCTTCACCACTGATGCCCGTTTGAATGGGCACCACGTCATTTAAGGTCCCCGTGGATGGACCGTGCTCGGCCGAATTGCAATTGTAATTTGAAATTTGTATAGCGCCTCTTCGAGGTAAACTGCGCTAACGATGTTAAATGTCATTAAGAACGGAACATTCATCCATTAGTAAACATTGCTCAGATGACTAGAAGAATCACCAGTGGCAAGCTCGAATATACAACTGCAATGATGGTAATATGCAACAAGGCTTGGAATAATGTGGCAGACAGACAGAGAGATATATAGAAAGACACAGGCAAAAAATATATATATAGATAAATATAGAGAGACACAGACACACATACACACATACAGACACGTACAGACACACAGACACACACAGAGACAGAGTCGTTTGCCTTGCAGTACTACGCCGTGCGACACGAATAAAAGCTTATCAACCGAGGGGCTGTTCCTGTCGTGGGTTGACCAGGCCGACTCTCGGGCGACCATCTTCTGTTACCAAACGATATAAGCGCTATACGACATGATAACCCCATATACCGAGGTCAAGAAAACAAAGTCGTTAGCGTCAAAACATTCTCATGACCACCTGAGGCTGAAAATGATCATTTCAAATGTCACGCACTCGGCTCTTTGCGACCTGACGGAGCTCAAGTGATTATTATGTTCAAGGAATTTTGGTATATGGGGTTAATGTTTTGTGCATTACGATAACGGCGCTATAGAAGTTTCTAGACTAAATTCGATCAAGTCAGATTAGATTAGATTAGACGCACGATATAACACGGAAAGAAGACGAAGGCTTAAACTGGCTTTGTGTCCATTAAAACCGGCAGCTGAGGTGAAGAATCTCACCTTGTAAATACACCGAAAAAGTAGAAGAGTCGGGGCAATGCGGTAATAATAATAATAATAATAATAATAATAATAATAATAATAATAATAATACGATTTATATGGCGCCTTGGTACCGCAGAGGCCGAAAAAAGGCGATGTGCGTGTGCAGGTTTTTGCTGACTGCAGCCTGATGCGGCACAAATGTCAGCAAATGTTTGCACTTTGAAAACAGTTACCGGTAATTAACAAATCAAACTGACGTAGACATGAAAACAATGTTAACAGAATCTGGCCCAAGGGCGCAAAATACTCTCCCACCCTTCGGTCTTTATTTCACACTATCCTTGGACCCTATCCAAATTACCCCTTGCGCCAGAACACTAGCAGTTCCAATCCAAAACTAGTTTAGACAAAGAGCTAATGACGCATTAGTATAAATAGTGAACACCCATTAACATATACATATACACACTATTTCGGCTAGCATAATCGTAATCGTAATCGTAATCTCGAGATTTCTACAGCGCTCAACAAAAGCTAAGTCGCGGGAACCAGCTTATTCACAGGCGCTCAGTCAAAACAAAATCGATAGGCAAAAGGGTTCGGTTCCAGGTCAAGATCCAGGAGTCAGGCAGTCAGACAGTCGGACGGCTACGGTGGATGATGTTTGAAATTGAAGCGAGAAGAGAGATAAGGGGAAGAGGAAGAATCAGGATAAGATTTTTGGAAAAGAAGTGTTTTCAGTCTTGAGTGAAAGACCTGCGCAGAAAATGAAAGAGGTGAAGTGTTGGTGAGTTCGTATGATTGACCAGACAACTGTCGCAATTCTGGCAGGAGTTTATTCCAAAGGGGTGGGGCAGCTATGGCTATGGAGCGGTTTCCAAATTTTAAGGATGAGGTGACGGGAGGGCGAAGAAGTGTTAAGACAGATGAGGAGCGGGTTGAACGGAGTGGTTGGATAGTAAATAATTGACGAAGATAGGAGGGTTGGGAGGATTGAAGTGTGCTGTAGGTGAGGGATAAGACTTTGTACTCTATTTGTTCTGGTATTTTAAGCCAGTGCAGTGATTTGAGAACAGGGGTGATGTGATGGTGTTTGGGAGTTTTGGTGACACCACGTACGAGAGCATAGAGCGCCTGATTAATTTTTCTTGAAGCGGCGCTATATAAATGCCCAAATACAATTACAGATACAATATTTATATAATTTTGTTTATATATTTGTTTATATATATGTACAAGTATATGCATAAGATCCTTCTGTACCTCCGAACCATGTTTGGAGCATGTATATTGTATAGGTGCAATCAAACATCAAGTGTTAGCCTACCTTTATCTTTTAACATACCATATATCATGAATATTCCGTTTGTAAATATATAATATTGTATCATAAACTGTATTTTCATAAATATCTAAACATAATAATTATTATTATGATACTAACCGAAAACAGTAATAATTATTATTTTGACATACTAACCGAAAACAGAGGCAATGAAGACGAGGCTGTAGCTGACAATTGCAAACGCTTTGAACCATATGTTATCCTCGAGGGGGGTTCTGTCCGGGTAGATACCCCCAAACGACGCGTTCCTTCGTGGCCCCTCATCCCGGTCGATCGCGAAGATGCCTGGAGTGGTATTCAGAAGATCGCCGAAGTCCCAATCCGCCATTTTCTAGAACTGCGCTGCTTTCAAAGGCAGATGAATCTTTGTCGTAACACCCGCATGGTCAAGCATAAACTTTAGGACCTAGAAACAGTCCCCAGATTCTGTCATACCATCCTTATATACACGTTATAATTATCGGTCAAACAGTCGCTTTCTTCGATTTGTAAAAAGTAAATGTAAATGTAAAAGTAAATGTAAATCTCTGAAATTTCTCAGCGCCTTACAAAAGCTGCAGCGTCGGGTAGACCACCTTGATCACCGGCGCTATATCAGTCAAGTCCGCACAAGCCAGGTGGTTGGGTCAGTTAAGGTGTCAGGTCAGAATCCCTGCGTGGGGTCAAGACGGGAGACAGCGTAGTGTTAAGACGGAAAGCACTTATGATGGCAACGGTGGTCGTAGAATGATGGTGCATGAAACGTCGATGACCTTTCTCTCCAACTATGAGTCTGTTCCAGCTTCAGAGATAGAATTTTCCAAGGATAATCAGAAAGGATCTTCGCAGAAGTCGGACCGTATTTACCAAGTGTAGACTGTACATAAGTGGCTGAATCCGGCTGTTTTAGCAACAACCAACCGTATGCTGGCCAACAAAAGCTAATCACTTGCGCAACTTAACTGTGACGGCGTTTAATTATGCTTCTGTCGAACGTCGAGCTTTTATGCCAGCATCCACAATCCCATCTTGGTGCAGAAGACTCCTAACCAGCATCCAACAGATGCAGCAACTAACTGGCTCGATTCAGGCTGCACAATCTGGCTACAACTGCCGCAGTAACCGCCACTGCATCAACTCACTCCATCCGACAGACCACGTAGCCAATTGGGTTTGAATGCGAACGCCCGCAGGTCCGTATACATGTACCTAGGCCACGAAGTATGTCACACATATATAATATATATCCACACAGTATCCGTATATCACATATTCGCTATTACCATATATGTATATGTATGTGTTTGATTATATGGATATACACGAATCATAATTGCACTAAGAATATCATAGACATTATAGACTTACACAAGTAGTTTTCAGAGTGCTTTCCAGCAATAATATAGGATATAGACTATATATATAAACTTACACGTTGCAGGTATATATTGGATATATACATACATATCCAATATAGTTATAGATGTGAGGCGTTGAGATGGTCGATCGTCGCAACATAGAGAGGCTTAATAAGCAATGGCTTAACATCAAAGCAGCTGCCAATTCAACATAGACCTACATTGCTTTATATCACACATGCATCGATGTTGCTCACACCCACATTGCGTAGTTCGGGCGGTAGATGAATGTCCCCCTTTCTGGCTTCTCCTGCAGCGGTTCGGGAAGGTCGGCCTCTCCATGTTTGCCAATAGGCCCCCGTCCCATATGAAAATCTGTGAATACATAAATACATACATAAAAAACATAGATACACCCATACCTTCATAAATGCATTCATGCATATATGCATATACATAAATACTGTGATGAACTCCCACTAAAATATATTTCCTGGACTCGTCGGGTTCAAACTCCCGATTGGTAGAGTACAAAATAGAGCCCAAGTGCCGTCATGGTCGGAAAGATCCTGCATCCCAGGGTAATATATATATATATATATATATATATATATATTATATATATATATATATAATGCCCCTTTATTTGATGATGCAGAACCGAATTCAGCACTAAACTGAAACTGTTCGACCCTGTCCGCTGTAGTTCATATATATATATACACCATATATATATTATATATATTATATATATACGCCATATATATATTATATATATGTGGTGTGTGTATGTGTGTGTGCATATCATATATTTATATCATGAATAAGATATGCATTATTAGCACATGAATGCTATGCTCGAATATTTATATGCTACGGTCAGAGGCCGGAGGAGGAGGGCGCTCAGTATCGATCACCTCATTACTCATCACTCCAGACGTGTTTTTTCAGCAAAGAAAATCAAGAGATGTTATCGATGTAATTTTAATCGTAGACCGCAGCCACAGCAGCTGAAAGAGACAGGAGCCCATGCTCAAGAAACAGTGACGCAAGTGATTGATGGAGAGACGAAGCGGAGGGATAGAGGAGGACGGGAGGGAGGGAGGGAGGAACAGTCACGTGGACAGCGGTCAATGTAGGGCCTATGTATGTGACGCAAAGGAAATACAGGGTTGCATTGCTGTATTGGTAGTACAAGACAGACGGACAGACAGGCGAACAGATAGACAGACACTGATATACGTAGACAGACGGTCAAGAGGGCGGGCGGACGGACAAGCGTGCGTTGGGATGAATGGACTGATTGCCTTGTGGGTGGCCAGACAGACAGACTGACAGATGGACATACAGACAGCCAGATAAACATACATACATACAGGCAGACAAACATACAGACATGCAACAGACAGGAAGTCAGACAGACAGACAGACAGACGGTGGAACACATTATGCAGACAGTAGCTGCTGCTGTATACCTCCAATATATATTCCGCCTCTCGTGGCCTTGAAAATGCAAAGCAAGTCTTCTGAATGCCGCGCTTCAGCCATTTTGTCGCCGCCGCCGCCGCCGCCGCCGCTGATGCCGCTAATGCCAACCGTTTATTTACATGACTGGCAAACAAAATTACTCTGTTTACGATGTAAAGACTGACAAACGAGGTCTTCCGATGCCAAACGTCCCATCAAGAGGATATATCTGCGCCTCTTACAGTAAACGAAGAATCACGGGAGAGGCTGTGTGATCTTTTTGTACGAACTAAACATTCATATAGCTCCTTTAGGACGTCTCATTAGCATGCTAGACAAATACTACTGTAGGCCAATGTTCGATTTCATCTGGAATCGAGTGCAACAGTGCACATCTAGCAACAGGAACAATTGCACTGAATATGGTAGTCATATATATATATATGCCTATGTATATATGTAGACTATATATGTGATATAATATTCAAGTATGGCATGTGTGACACGATTGCCAACTGGTTTGAGCACCCGCCTTGTGAAGTGAAGTTTTCGGGTTCGAGCCTCCCGTGATACAGTTACTGTGTAGAGAGAGACCTTGAGCAAGTCCTTTACACACAATTTCTCAGCGCCATCGATTGATACTTTTTCATTAGACATTGGCTCTTAACAAATACAAGTAAAATATTATGCAAACAGACACATACATACATTGAACTGTATGCATGTTCTTCGACATTTTATAGGTCTAGATATTTATATAGGTATTATATAAGTATAAATTAGGTATAATATATAGGTTTTGCAGAGATTGTGTTCAATATTCGCTGATATCGATAGACGACCGTTCTTCCTGATACCCGACCGAGAAAGGAAGTGACAGCAAGAGTCACGTATTATTTTAGTACGATTGACGATTACTAGTTTGCAATTTATAAGAATGTAAAATATAAAATATGTAAAAATATAAAATGCAAATATTGAAAAGAAAGTTTCAATGTCAAAATGTTCTTAAGATTTTAATTCGGGCTTTCTCGACTACCTACGTATGTATATACGCCAGAATCGATGCTTATCGGAATTTTTCTGATTTTTTTGTCACAATCGATGCACTTCGATTGTAGAAATACTATTAAACAGCCATGAACAACATGTGGACTATAAACGTATAGACTAGAGATGACAGAGCGATTGGGACATACTGATACAGTTCACGTACGTATATTGTGCTCATAGGTTGTAAGTAGATCAGGTCAGTGAGTAGATCAGGTCAGTAAGTAGATCAGGTCAGTGAGTCATTGTTTGTGAGAGCCAAAATAAACAGCTGCTAGTGTTACAGGACCTATTTAAGAAGTTTGCACAGATGTCTCAGTAATCGTAATCGTAATCCCGAGATTTCTACAGCGCCCAACGAAAGCCACGTCACGGGGACCAGCATATTCACAGGCGCTGTCAAAACAAAAACGATAGGCAAAAGGGTTCGGTTCCCGGTCAAGATCCAAACGTCAGGCAGAGAGAGCGTGGCTGCTGTGGGGGGGGCGATATTTGGGATTGGAGTTGTTTCCGTGTTGTTCACTTGTTCCTCTGGTGATGGCTTTTCTCGTTTGCTGGTGGCGAGAAGGCTTGCTAGGGATAGACGGTCGTTGTCGTTGGAGAGAGACAGGACCTGTGACTCCAACCGAGCAGCAAACAAGGGCGAGGAAGCCAATCAGTATGTCCTCATGTTGGTACGACCACGTATTGCATAACTGAGTGTAATTATAGCCCCATTGCATTAGTCCTGTTTGACCTTTGGACCGGGACTTGGAGCGGAAGCTGACCACTTCTACATGACTGCTTTTGTTTTCGACCGAGAACCTGTGAAAAAGCCGTCCCACGACTTAGCCTTTCGGACTTTGAAGAAAATTCGGAGATAATGATTACAAATAACCATTACGATTACAAATACCCTTCGATTACAAAAACCCTTACGATTGCAAATACCCTTACAATTACAAATACCCTTACGATTACAAATACCCTTACGATTACAAATACCCTTTTGTAATGTAGCCAAAACCATTCAAGCGTCTGTGTATATGCATTAATTCTTTCTATTGTCTTCAATTTGTTAAGAGAGACAGTACGCACGATTGCACCAAACGCTCAGTCAATGGCACTGTGTTATGCTCGTCGGCGCAAATCCCTACATTAACCACATCGACTATGACTCCTCGTTCGGCCGATGGAGATATGGCGTGTTAACAAATGCTTTACTTACTTACTTCCTTATCGCCCCATCCAGGAATTTAGAAATGAATACGCTGTAAACGCATAGAATGAAAACTGTGCCCGTGTCTGTCTGTCTGTCTGTCTGTCTGTCTGTCTGTGCGTAGATTTCATTCATCGTGATTGCTCTTCCATTTTCATTAGATCCTGTTGCTGCTGCAAGTGGCAGAATTATCCCGACAGCCGATGCCTGCACAAATGAAGCTGAATATATATCTGTGGGCTGCCTGCGCGCAATACAACTTTCCGTATGGAAGAACAGCGCAGAGCAGTTAGCTTCACTAAACGACTGTGTGACCTTCCCAGGATTTATACGATCTGCTGATTGCTTTGAAAGACCCACGGGCAGGGCAAATTAAAAGGCAATGCACCCTTTTCGGTAAATAGCAGGGACACAACCTTTCTGGCCAAGAGCCAGATGCATTTTCGAAAACCATTCGACAGCAGGAAACGTTATGTGTTGTATGCTTAGCACCGACTTGGTAAAGGAAATAACTTTCGTAAATGTTGCAATAAACTACTGCTCTCTGTACAGGTTTTATGATAATTTAATATATACAGGTTAAGAGTTAAGTTTTTAAGAACTGACTTCTTTCTCTTGAATTTATCCAGACCTGTTATACGTCCTTGCAAAGATACTAACCATGGAGCATGATAGGCGATTGGTTAGAGCGCTCAGCTTATAACGCGGAGAGTACGGGTTCGAGCCTCCCCTGGGAAGGTTACTGTGTACAGAACTTGAGCAAGTCCTTCACTCACAATTGTTCCACCGCCATCGATTGATGCTTAGTCATTAGATGGTGGCGCTTAATAAATGCAGAAATAATTATAATAACAATAACAACAAAAACAACAAAAACAACAAAAACAACAACAATAATAATAGTAATATGTATAGTATATCTCTCGTGTAACCGGTGACATGAGAGAAACCAGTTATCTTTTCCTGCGCATTGCTAGCACAATTCAACGCTTCGACGCTATTGCCTTCCAGGGCGTTTTTGCTCCGCCAGATCTTGACGATATCTAGCTGTCCTAAAAATTTTCATTCTCCTGGGAATTTTTTAAATCCTGAGGGATCATATATAGGCCTATCTCGGTGTAGCGGACCTCCTTTAGATTTTATTTGGGTTTTCTGCTTTTCTTGTACATACTTATTACAGTCGAGTTTCAATGTACAGATTAGTTACGGCAGTTAATTAAGATTTTGACTTAAGCTTAGCCGGTCTGCTATAGAGTAGATAGGACTTCAAGATTACTGCAGGCCACCTTAGGCAGTTAATTAGATTTAGTTAGTTAAGATGGGGATTTATGCTCTCCTGACTAGGCGTTTTCTGTGCAAAGTAAACGTTCAGTTGAAATATTATTGACGAAGAATCGGCAGAATTGAGAGTCGCTGTAAATTTAACAGACGACAGTTTATCATGGACACGGATCGGGTGATCGTGTTTTCACTACGTTTGGTGCTTACGTCACGGTTTGAGCAGACGATCTGTGAGATGCAATTAGTCGATTCATAATTTCGGCAGAGGTAGCTGAAAAACTTATCGATCTGAAGATAGTTGAATTCGATCGCTAAGCGAACTGTGAAAAGAAATCTGTAAAGAAATCCAAGACGTGGCTGAAAGAACTGTGAATCTTTATCGCAACGTCGTTGTCTAACTAAAATCCGTTTAACTTGTCGAAAGTTAAGTTCTTGTTATCGATAGAAACAAGTTGGAGGTCAATGAGTTGATCAAAATGAACTATTATTACGAAGAAATCACGAATCAATCGTTGATTTTCTGATTTTACGTCTACTGTGGACGACTCCATTTCAAAAACGAATCGAAAGAAAAGAGCAAAGTGCACGCGGTCACGCATCAGAAAACCAAACTGTTTACGTTCATCCAATGGACAGCGAAAGGAACCGAGTTTCAAAGAATTTCTTCAAGTGACAGGGAAGTCATTAAATTATTCCTAAGTCTAGTAATTAGCTGCCCATAGATAGGGAAGCTTCGACATTCTTTGGAACTTTTGTAAATTAATTTCTTGTTGAAAATATCTCTAATATATATCATCAAGACATTCATTGGCTATCTATAACGAGCCAAGACATTAGAATAATCAAGGAATGAACAAGTGCCTGACACGGCGCTGCTCAAGTGTTTGTTGCTATTCATATAGAGCCTTCGACTCACCTCGGATACAAAGTAGGGAGCGCCACACGCAGATTAAAAATAAAAACCGGGCCAATTCCTGAGTTGAATCAAAACTACTCTTCACTGCTCATTCAAAAACTAAAAGCTGTGCAGTGTTGGTATTATCATTCAAAGCTACTGAAAAGTAAGTAATTGCAGCTAGCATTGCAGCCTTTCAGGCAGCTGTTCAGTGATGTCATTTGCAAGGTCCTTGATTCGACGCTGAATTGTCATTCTTTAGAGCGGGACTTTGCTGAAAAGATTGACATTTCTTGGACATTATTCTGTGCAGCTGCTTTTAAGACATTCTCTCGCAAAATCGACCTCTGTGAAAGGGCAAGATGACTGCAATTATCTGTGCTACTTCGCAGCTGGCGTGCTTTTAAACATTTCACATTGTGCAGCTTCTTTGCAAAAAACTGTGTTCTGCCGCCAGAGTCTTCTTTGACTGTTTGATTTTCTTTCTTCTCAAGTCACTTTTCAGTTCGTTGCAAACAGCGGCATGTTTCATTTCTTAGAGTCGTCTGCATAATTTTTTCCTTTTCATAAATTAAACTAAAAATTAAAAATTAAATACTAAGGTGCCCATCATCACTGATTTGACGATTTTCCTCTTCAATCTTGCGCTTTTTAATTGCAGTCGTAGGCATCTTTGCCTTTCGTTTGGTGAATTTCAATTTCAAATGCACGGTTTGTATGAATTACCACTCACGCTTTGACACCAATGAAGTAAATATTCTCTGAGTCTATAGAATGGCTGATGCATAGACCTATTCCAAGATACGCAAAGGGCTACTTAGTAAAGATAACGGGCTACTAAGTAAAGATAACGGGCTGCTAATTGAAGATCTTACTGATCTGCTTAATTGAAGATCTTACTGATAAACTTGAACATTGCTGTGTCAAGTTGTCATATATATAGATCGTAAAATTGTAAATAGTCCAATAAAGTTCTGTTTTCTTTCATGTAATTGCTGTCTACGGGTCAGTTTCATTGTCAATTAAAATTGTCCCGAGAGTCTCATGCACAAAACAAGATCGGGGCCCTAAATGCGACCGGCGGGCCGCGGGTTGTGCACCACTGGGAAATATGTAGTCTGATCCAGTTACCCAGATTGATGAAGTTTTCTCCAACTCCCCCTATAAACTGCCCTCTCGGACATTGAAAAGGATGGGTAAAACAATGCTATCGATCAGCTGCGAAGCCATTTTCAGCCATAGTCATTTCAGTGTATACACCCTTTGCAATCTGACGCGTTGTTATGTAATGTAAACATTGTAATGTGACGTAATCGAATCTAGAATAGTGTAATGTATACGATGTTACGTGATATTAAGCACTATAATATGTTGCAATGGAATTTAAGATATCGTGATGCATGTGATGTGTTTTGCTGAATGTTTTCGTAATCTCGCAAAGTCTACAAATCCCATTTCCTTTACGTGATGCAGAGTGCAACGTAATGCTACATTGGCTACTATATACATTTATGTAGCGCCTTAAGGTCCTCTCCAAAAAGCAACATAGTTTGTCTTCGTTACTTTCTGCTCTTGAGCAATTGTTTTGGAAGCAGCAACGACAGCCTATTTCCTGGAAACAGAATGTCGAAAGCAATCAATAAATATGCCCGATGTATGAAAATCACTCCAATTGCGAAATGCGCACCAGAACTCTACCAGATATAGCGCAACATAATGGGCTCTGTATTTTTTCTGCTTCTTGTCTTCTACATGCTCAACTCGTTTTCCTAAGAGCAATTTTACAGGAGACACCTACATAATATACATGCCGGTACCTACAATCCTACATGTCGATATATATCGGTATTCGTATAATTATGTATATATATATATCGGTATTTGCATATGTATATAAATCGGTATTTATATATGCGTGTATTGGTATATATGTAGCATAGCCATTATATAGCGCTTTTTAAGAACCTCTCGCAAGGAACGGGGTAGGATATATATTATATACCGGATCATTTACATCATGCATGTAATAATCTGTCGGGTTTTTTGATGGCTGTTGTCGTGTTAGTCCTTCATCCGAAAGATTCTTAAAACCAGGCCTCAGACTTACACACAGTCACTCCTGAGCAGTCTCTACAGAGGCGTTTAAACAAGTGTGACCTTTACCTTTAACCTTTACCTTAATCCTGTACCTTAACCTTCACCTTTAACCTTTACATTTAACCTTTACCTTTAGCCTTTAACTTTGACCTTTCCCTTTTCCCGATGTCCTCAAAGAAACACGATCTTGGTTCACCGATATTATCTAAGTAATAATATCCTCGGAGTGTGCGAGATCCGGTCGCTTCTTTGTGATGGTTAACGCTGGCGCTTTCTGGCGAATAATATGAGGAAACAGTTTGTCTAGAAAAGACGGTTCCTGAGACACGGTTTTCAAAATCAGGACAGTTTTTGGCAATTGCTTTCATGGCCAATAACTACATCGGAGCAGCAGAGAATATTTCCCAGAAAGGATATTTGACCCGATCACGCTTTTCGCTTGGCAGCAAGTAATGCATCTATTGCTTTGAGATTCGAATCCATGTTCTCTGTGACA
Source organism: Norana najaformis (assembly GCA_964023275.1). Taxonomy (NCBI): domain Eukaryota; kingdom Metazoa; phylum Annelida; class Clitellata; order Crassiclitellata; family Hormogastridae; genus Norana; species Norana najaformis. Next base: position 11,226,664 of record OZ029923.1, on the reverse strand, counting down.
CTGAAATGTTGTTGTTGAGCTTTACAGCTTTTATGACACGGTTGCTCGATTGCCGTTCATTATTTGCGCTTCAGCCAAAAAGATCCATCGACCCAACATACAATACGCAAGCGGGCCTCTAAAAGCTACTGTTAGTAGAAGCGTGCTATAAATTATAGTGATTGCCTTCCCTTGTCTTCTCTTGTTTCATCTGGCATTCCCTTACCTAAACTTATATTGCCTTGACCTGGCCTGTATTGCCTTTAAATTGTATGACCTGACCTCAATCTTGCATTACTTCGTATTGCTCTGCCTTGCTTTACCTTGCCTTAGGACTACATTCCCTTGCCTTGTCTTATTTTACACTATTTGACCTCAGCTGACCTTTGCCTTAAACCCTACCTCGCCTCAACAAGCCTTGCCTTACCTTGTCTTACTTTACCCCAATTACAAGAAGCCGGTACAACGCGGTAGCGATAAGCAATCTCAGAAGTAATGTATACTAAGAACAGACACTACTGTGGCTAAAACGATTCTAGAGTTTAGATTCGTTTTAGCCACACTATAGTTCTGTAGAATCCAGACATAACTGCCTCAATCGTATTCATAGTCGTCTGAAGTCAATTTTGTCTAGTTTGGCCTACGAAGCTAATCTAATGACTTCTATAGAGCCGTTTTTATAATGCACAAAGCATCAGTCGATGGACTCTTCAAGTGAAACCGTAGTCAAAATCATAATCGGTTGGAGAAGCCGATTCGAATTCTGATAGGACAGGAAAATCAGAAGCCCGGATACAGCGGGTAAGCAGGTTGAAAGGCCTATGTCAAAATGCTACACTTAATGTCTGGATGTGCTTTATTACTAACCAGGGGATGTCATTGAGAGTCGAGACTCCATTAGTGTCTGCTTCCTCAGACATGACTTTGAAGAGACCTCGGCTGTCCTTTCCCGGATGAGATCGGTAATTGTCTCTTCTCGTTTTCTTGTGATATTGAAGTGATGTGTCAGCAACAGTTTCGGAAGACGATGACAGAAAGTGTCTCGGTGGGTGGATGGGTGGGTAGTCGAGTGGGACAGAGACACGAGAAGGAAGAGGGTGGGGCAGGGATAAAAGCCGATCGAGTGGGATGGGGGAAACAATTTCTGCCCTCGGTCATTTGTTCGTAATTAGACGTTGAGACGTCTTCTCGTGTGTCCAGGGTAAGACGTCATCGGCGAAACGGAGATGAAAGCAACAGATTGGGTCCTTTGTCTCCAGATGACGATAAGAAGATGCAAGAGGAAGAGGAGATGGAGAAAAAAGAGGTGAGAAAGAGGAAGAGGAGGAAGAGGAAGAAGAGGAGTTGGAGAAGTAGAAAGATGAGAAGTAGGAAAAGGATGAAGCGGATGAGTAGGAGTTGGAACAGGAGGAGAAAGATGAGAAGGAGGAAGAGAAGGAGTGGAAGAAGAGGAGATGTAGGAGGAAGAGGAGGAGCAAGAGGAATAGGAAGAAGAAGTGTAAGAAGAGCAGATGGAGGAGGAGAAAGATGAGAAGATGAAGAAGAGAAGGGGAAAAGGAAATGAAGAAAGAGCAGTATAAAGTAAGAAGATGAAGAAGGAGTGAGAAAGGAGGGGGTAAGAAAGAGGAGGGAGGAGGAGAAAAATAGGAAGAGGAGATGGATGAGAAAGAGGAAAAGGATGAATAGTCGGTGCAGGAGGACAAGAAAGAATGGTATACATAGAGTAGTGCTCATGCAGGAAGACGAGGAGGAACTGGATGCAGAAGGGATAGAGGAAGAGCCAGATGCAGGATGGCCGCACGCAGAGAACGATGACGAGAAAAAGAATGAGGATGTGAAGAAACTTGATGCGGTCAAGACGATGCAACGCGGGATCAGTTGTGAAGCCAGAATAGGAGGAGGAAGAGGAGGATGACGACGACGAGGAGGAGATCGAGGAAGCGGAGAAGAAGAGAGAGAATACAAGAGGGAAGAAGAGAAACGTGAAGAGAAGCAGACAGAAGAGTAAGACTCGAGAGCAGGATCAGCGGACGAGATGAAGGAAGGGGAGGAATACACGAGGAACAGGAATTATGGTAAACATGTATCATGTGCTCGGTTATACGATTCGTGATTGCAGAGAAAGCTTTTTAAGGTCAGAGCATGCATGCAGAATCTCAAATGCATCTGTACAATACATGGATACAAATAGTGCATGAATATACATACATATATATATATATACCTGTGTATATGCTCATATGCATTACCTAATGTATATAATATATATACCTAATATATATATAATACATATATATATATATTAGGTAATGCATATGAACATATGCTCTCTATATGCTCATATGCATTACCTAATATATATATATATAATACATATGCTCTCTATGCTCATATATATAATATATATATATATATTAGGTAATGCATATGAGCATATACATAGATATATATATACGTATATAAACATGCATACGATCGTATATATACTTATAGAAAAGGAGTTGAGCCATTCTTCTGCATGCTTTCGTTTTTTTTGCCTTTTGCATGGAAATGCGACTACATCTGTCGGACTGAGTTCTAGTCCTGTAGACACAGTCGTCCATAAAGGACTCAACAAAGCGGGGAAGAGGGAACCAAAGTTGGTTATTTTTGCGGATGTCCTGTATGGTCGACCCATAGTTACGCCAAATTGCTGTGGTCGCCAATGACGCACAACACCACGCGAAGTAAAGGCTTTGGTGGTGGCCAGCGCCAGAGAAAAGCCAATTACGTTGACGTTGTTACTGTCTGTAAGGGATGTAAGAACGAGACCAGGCGCGGATTGTGGAACTGATCATGAATTATTAGTGGCAACAGTGCAAACGAAATTGAAGAAATTGAAAAAAGGAGAAAGACTGAACACGTATGACTGCAAAGGAATTACACCGGAATACAGAACGGAAATAAGGAATAGGTTTGAAATATTAGAGAGGGACGAGACGATGATAGATGAGGACACGAACCACCTGTGGGAGAAGGTGAAGGGAATAATACTAGAAACTGCTGAGAAACACATTCCGAAGAAAAAGAAAGTCACAACAACTCCGTGGCTCTCGAAGGATGCTATCAACATAGCTGTAGAAAGAAAGGAGGCAAAAAAAGAAGGAGACAAAAACAAGGTACGAGAAATGAATAGAGCATTCCAAAAGCAAGCACGTATAGACAAAGAAAAACATCTAAATGCAATGTGCAAGGAAATGGAGGAAGAGGGAAAGAAAGGAAGAACTAAAGAAATGTTTTCAAAAGTGAGGGAAATAACGAGAAAATTCACACCAAGAATGGGATCAATGAGGTCAAGGGATGGACACATAATCGCAGACGAAGAGGAAATGAAGAACAGATGGAAAGAATACACAGAGGAGCTGTACAGTGAAGATAGGAGAGTAATGAAAGAACGAATCGATACATCAGAACATGAAAAGGAACCGGACGTTTTGGAAGCAGAGGTGGAATGGGCAATTAGACAACTGAAGGACAATAAAGCACCGGGTCCGGATGGGATACCAATAGAAATGGTAAAAGCAGGAGATGGCACAATGACAAAGACAATAACAAAAATGTGCAATATCATATGGACAACCGGAAAATGGCCAGAGGATTGGAAGAGCTCAATCTTTATCCCTATATTCAAAAAAGGAGATGCGAGAGAGTGTGAAAACTACAGGACCATAGCAATGATATCGCACACAAGTAAAATACTACTTAAAATAATACATAAAAGAATGGAGAACATAATAGAGAGGGAGCTTCCAGATAACCAAGCAGGATTTAGGAAATCCCGTGGAACTCGTGATCATATCGCCAACATGCGGTGGATAATGGAGAGACAAAAGGAGTATGGACAAAAATTATACATATGCTTCATTGACTATAGTAAGGCATTCGATTGCATTGATCATGAGTTGATGTGGAAAACCTTAATAGAAATGGGAATACCAAGGCACTTGATACAACTTCTCAAGGGATTGTACGAAGAACAGATTGCGGTAATAAGAACTGAATTTGGAGATACTGAAAGAATCAAAATAAAGAAAGGAGTGAGGCAGGGATGCATTCTGTCCCCATTCCTATTTAACCTATATGCAGAAAGGATAATGAGGATGGCGGAAATGGATGGAGCAAAAGAGGGAGTAAAGATAGCGGGAAGAACACTGAATAATCTGAGATACGCAGATGACACAACACTATTAGCAGGTAAAAAAAACAGATCTGGTAGAACTGATAAGAAAGCTGAAGAGAGAGAGCGAGAAAGCAGGACTATACTTCAATATAAAGAAAACGAAGATCATGACAACAGCTGAGGAGGGCAGTTTTATGGTGGATGGAGAGGAATTAGAGACGGTAACAAGCTTTACATTCTTGGGATCAGTAGTAGAAAGAGAAGGAAAGTGCGATATGGAAATAAACCGAAGGGTGGCGATTGGAAAAGCCGCAATGAATGGACTAGAAAAAATATGGAAAGACAAACATGTGAGCACAGACACGAAAAAAAGATTGGTGAGGGCCTTGATTATACCAACAGTAACATACGGCAGTGAGACGTGGACAATGACCAAGAAAATAGAGAAAAAAATCAATGCTTGTGAAATGTGGATATGGAGGAAGATGCTGAGAACATCAAAAGGACTAATGAATGGGTACGCAAGGCGATTGGAATTGAGCAAGATGAGACGTTACAACAAACAGTGCTAAAATCAAAGCTGAGGTTCTTTGGACATGTTATGAGATCAGATGGATTGGAAAAAGAAATGATGCTGGCTTGTGGAGAGGGAAAGAGAAAACAAGGGAGACCAAGGAAAAAATGGATGGACAAGATACACGAAGCAACTGGAATGAACTTGGCACAACTAAGGGACGCGACATTGGAAAGAAAGAAATGGAGAAGATTGATCATGACGGTCGCTAGAGCTCAAAGAGCTGACAGCACAAGGTGACAAGGTGTTACTGTCTGTCTGTCTGTCTACCTGTCTGTCTGTCTACCTGTCTGTCTGTGTCTATCTATCTGTCTGTCTGTCTGTGTATATGTGTGTATATATGTATGTATATATGTAAGTATATGGATATTGATAGCTAACAGCCTTCCATAGCCTCACAAGCTGGCTAAACATGCTATCTAACAGATTTAATTAGGTACGATTTAATGTTAATGTTAGTTGAAAATGTTTCTTGAGATGACTGTCTCGGAAAAGTCAATATTGTCTATAGAAACAAGATCAGATGGTATATTCAAGTAGGTCAACGAACGTGTGCCTGTGTGTATGTTTGCATGTATGTGTGTATGTATGAATGCATGTGTTTGTGTGTATGTGCTAGATATGCCCATACGATGACAGCATATTCAACATTTATCATCAAACTGTGACTGATCTGTGAAGTTTATAGTAATTAAAACTATAACAGAAAGGACGAGACAAGAGAATGTAGAGATTATCATCAGAAAGAAAAGACTGAAATGGATGGAACACGAACAAAGATAGAAGAGCCAACCAAGCAATGAACTGGATTTCTGAAGGAAAACGCAGGAGGGGAAGACCAAGGAACAACTGCAGAGACGATCAGAGACGACCATGGATGTTGGGAGATGTCGTGGAATCAGGCAGGAATACCGGCGATCGACAGAGTTGAATGCATATGGAGAAGCAGCGTTCCCCGATGTGCAGACCTCCACATTGCAGCAAGGACTAAGTAACTAATTTTGACTGAAAAAATCACACAAATTAGAATTCTACATAGCAGTGACGTCATACCGAAAACCCAGAGGTTATATCGTCAAGGATACTGTAACAAAGATACTACGACATTAAAACTAAAACACAGGTAATACTACAACTTTTCTGTAACAGGGTACAAGTATGTATATATCTGAACATTTATATAGCGCCTTATATGGACCTGATTAAGGCGGGTTGTTTACGGAGTAGGAAAATGAATAATAAGAGGTCTTGATTTAGCTGGTGTTTCACGTAAAAAGCATAACTTATTACGTGATTATGACTATGACATATATATAAAGGGAATCTACGAAAAATTCCTATTTTGCAAGAAGAAAACAGAATGCTCATTTATTGCTAATAAAGTGAATCCTACGCTTTGCATGCTGCGCAGTCTCATCTGTCACCAACACAAACAACATGGCCAGTGTCAATGTCCTCTAGACATGTAAGTATATATATATATTATATATATATGCAGGCATATATGCCTGTATGTATGTTTAAATATATTTAGATATATATGTATTTATGTATATATGTATGAATGTATGTATATATATATGAATGCATGTCTTTTTTATGTATATGAATGTATGTAGGCCTATTTATGTGTTTGTGTATTTAGGCATCTATGTTCGAATGTATGTACATACGTATATATGTATACACGAATGAATGTATGTATATGTACGTACATATTTATGTATGTATTTTGTGTATGTATGCTTGCAATTGTGCACGTATGTATGATTGTATGTATGTGACTGTTCATACAGCACCTTTCAGAACCTCGCAAGGCGATATATGTACATGTATATGTATATGTTTATGTACATGTATACTTGAATGATCTGTCTAGGGGAAAGCGATGGAAGCACAACTGACAAGGACCAACTGAAGCGCGTTACACTCCGGTTAACCCTAAGGCAAATTATTCATGTGAGAGAAAGAATAGCTAGAGCTATCTTCGGCCTCGGCCGTGTTACGGCGCTATATAAATTGTCTTATTATTATTATTATTATTATCACGTGATGGCTCTATAGCAGATATAGTCAGCTCCTCCAGAAGACGCAGTTTTCTGGTCAACTCTTGCCGCCTCCTGGTTAAGGCAACTGTTCTCTTCGCAAGACAGAGCACTCTTTTACGTTATCCATTGTACGAATTAAAATTTTCAAAGCTAGTTTTGTGCATGACCATCGACCATTATCTGTAGTCTACCTGAGCTACGTATGTAGTCGGTCTCTACCATGTAGTGCATGTGCTCATTCTATCAGATGCATATAAAGGCAACTTACTTATCATCCTTGTTGCGAGTTGGAACGCAGCTCTAGAACAACACCGCCCTTTCCAGATTCTTCCATGCAGTTCTTGGGCTTAGGGCATCGACCTCTTGCAAGGGGCTCGTTTGTTTAGGAATTTCCACGAACGACTCCAGTGGCCTATATATATATACGTAGATCTTTTGACCCCAAAATAGCAGCGAGGCAGCAATTACGTCACTTGCAATTGGCGCCGAAAAGCGCGAACAGCATCTTTGCCGCGGAAATAATTATCGAAATCGGCTTTCCAGATTAAATTAACCTTTTAAAGCCATTCCGCGCATCAGATCAGTCTGGTTGCCTATAGAGACCGCGATCCGAGTCTTATCCAACACGACTGTCGCCTCGGATTCACAAATTGCTGTGCAAAATATTCATTATGTCTGAATGTAGCATCTGTATATACTGTATAGAGTAGGCCTATATTCACACATTATATATTTATACAGTACATAAGCCTATATATTTGTATTATACTGATCGTGACTTCTTTCCATCTCTGCATTTTACATGCAGATCTGTTATGTGATGTTTAGCCCATCTCTCTTGCCCTACTATCTGTATGTATCTGTCTCTCTCTTTCTTCATCTGTCTGTCTGTCTCTCGATCTCGATCTCACTAAGCTCTCGCTTTCTTCTCTCTCTATATATATATATATACTCTCTCGTTACCTCTTTGTTTCTTTGGTTGTCTCTCTCTGTCTCTCTGTCTGTTCGTCCGCAAATTGCCATTCATTTCCCTTGTCTCTCTTTGTTCCTTTGCCTTTCTGTCTCTGTCCCTCTGAATTCTGCTCGTCAGCGTATAGCCAAATTGATCTTTGTTCAATCGGTTAATCTGTGACTTTGCTCCTTTCGTTCGCTTAATCCGAATAATTATAGCGTAGTCTATACTACACAACGTCGATAAACCTATCGATCATCGTCTTGTAAAATCCTAGCTTGCGAGGCTAATGTGTCTACGCACATACGGCTACAACTCATATTCCTATAACGTAATTGTAATTGTAATTTGAGATTAATAAAGCGCCTCTTAGAGGATAAACTCAACAGAGGTGCTTCCGACCCGAAGGAGTAAAATCAGCGTTAAACAGCACAGTCTTCAGGCGCCTATACGGAACACTGAGAGGGGAGAGAAAGGAGCTCAAGCCGCAATTCTTGAGGGAGACGATTCCAGCAAGTGGGACCAACGTAGGCGAAGCTTCTGGACTGGGCAGTAGCGGTGCGAATTCGAGGGACAAACAGGAGATCCTGAGTGGCCGAGCGAAGTGTGCTACGGCCCGGCAACGAGGAGATCAAAATGCAGAAGTCAACGAGGTATACTGTAGTATAGACAGACTAGATAGTCTTGTTCATATAGATTATTCTGTCGTATTAACTGCTCTAATTTGCACAGGCTTTATATTTTTACCTTCCACTTCTTTGGAATGTCCTTGTCTTAGTCCACTCATGAATTCGATAATTTTAGTGTTATTTTATCCTTTACGGCATGCAGCTTCCTCCTTTTTTGGCAGCTTCCTCTTCATCTCCTCCATCCTCCTTCTATTCCTCCTGTTTCTCCTCATCCTCCTTCAACCCCTTCTCAAATTCATCACTGCATCCTTTCACTTGTCAGCCACGTTTGTTACATGCATATTATATATATATATATATATATATATTTGTGCAAGATATTTATATGCAGGGGCAAAACAGACAATAAGACCCACTTATATATATTGTCCCTGACTATTTATATATGTATATATATGGAACAAATATATTGTATACATACATATATATAAATATATGAACATATATTATATATACATATATAAAAGACCCCTACAATTGTGATTGATTGCGATATATGCAGGTCTTATTGTCTGCACCGTGCCTGAATATTATATATATATATTGAGCAAATATATATTATATATATGCATATATAAATATATATACATACAGTATATAAAAGACACCTACAATTGTGATTGATTGCGATTTATATATATATGTGTAGGTCTAATTGTCTGTTCTGTCCCTGAATGCTCTGTATATGAAAAACTGATAATCTCCACAAGAGGTAGAAACTATTGAAACGACCTTGCCTTCACATATTTCCGCTGGCAGAATGCTAAAAATCTGTACGTACAGATGTCCACCTGAATATAAATATAATTAGAAACTTATATAGCGCCTGTAATCAAGGCACAAGACATCAACTGATGGCGCACCAAATCAAGCCACAGTCAGGTCAATATCCAGAAAGTCAGTCCGATGAATGGGGGAGGCAGCCTTACGTTGAATAAGCCGACTGAAAAGGCAAGTCTTAAGTTGAGACCAAAATGACACAATTAAGGGACTGAGCGAAACGAACAGATACAGGAAGTGAATTCCAAAATATAGGTCCAGCAACCGAAAAGCTCCCAGAGCAATACCGTAAATAGTTTCTGACGCAACCAGAGAAAGACAATCAGATCATAACCTGGTTGAATAATGATAGGTTTGGGGAATTAGGATTGATTCTAAGTATTGCAGTTGGTCTGAGTTAAACTTTTTATAAACAATTATGCCCTAATCTGAAAGGAATCCTTAGCTGAACAATAGCAAAGTATAGCCAAAGTAAACAAAATAGGCAAAGATTTAAGCACAGGGTTATATGCTCATATTTTGACGTATTAGTTAAGGTTCTGGCCAAAGAGTTCTGAAATCTTTGGAGTTTCTGCCTGCTTGACTTTGTGTTAACGGTAGGAAGCGAGTTATAGTAATCAAGTCAACCCGAGACCAATGCATTTGCCAGATATATCCATGTGGACAAGGGAACATAACTCCTCGAATATACATGTATGCCGATATACAGATGCCATTTATACAGTCGGTGAGAGAGCATACGGCATCAAAAACAATGCCCAAGTTACGTATACTACGTACTTCGTCAGTTAACAGAACAACATTGACAGCACTTGTTCTTTTTGACTTGCCTGCTGCTCTGGATAAGGTGGACCGTTCTCTACGTTTTGCATCGTCTCCAGCACTAGTTTGGGGTTTCTGGTCCTGCCCTGCACGTGTGAGGGCACGTATGTATGTATTTATGTATGTATATATGTGTATGTACGTACGTATTTATGTATGTATGTATTTATGTATGTATTTATGTATGTATGTATTTATGTATGTATGAACGTATGTCTGTATAATTACAAGTGTGGATAATACAGACACAGGGATAGCATAAAAGTGCTTCTACTGCCATGCAATTCTCCTCTTATAATATACTGTAGGTCTGCATTGCGTAAAGCACATTAAAAACTAGTAGGCATTGAGCACTTATATACTGCAGAGAGTCTAAATGACTGTGTATATTATAAGTAATTGCATCCAGTATACTTGCTAAAGGCTTTTGCATGTATGCTCTATATTTGTATGTTGGTTTAATACATGCACATCGCATTTTCTGTCGAAGTCTTAATGCATATTTCCTATTAAAAGCCCATATACGGGCAAATTTATGCGCCATGTTTGACACAAACGTGTATCGGAAATTGCCGGACAGTTGACTAATTTCCGAAATCTATTATACATATTTATGAAGCTGACGTGCTTTGGGGCCACAAATATATTTTACGCCACATAAGCCTGCATGCGTAGGCCTATATCGTAATCGTAATCACAAATTTGTATAGCGCCTCTTCTGGAAAACCTATTCAGAGGCTCTATGTACCTGACAATACAAGACCGTGCACGATCAAGAAGAATAGTTTCTCTTGAGGAGATGCTACACAAATTTCTGATTACAAATATAATTACAATCATTTTACATGTAACTTGTAGTACACAACATAATCAGTAATTAGTTCCTGCTGGCGACCTTGTAATGCAACCTGTAACCAATCCTTTATATACAGCCATTTGAGAGTGAAGCTCAACGCAAGAGCACAGACAGCGCACTTGGTATATGCATTCAAGTGCTTACGGAAAGGAGGCAGAGAAAGATCAAGGAGCCCATGTTGTATACGTTACTAAGAAGGTATATTTCCGAAGTAAAGACCGACCGATGAACCTATACACGAAGTGTATAGCCAATAAAACTACTGTTAGAGCGTATAGTAGCTGTAAGATATTTAGGCAACATAGGTTGGTCTACATCCAGTGCTTCGGGCGATGCATATATATATATACCAATGTCTGTGCTCTTGCGTTGAGCTTCACTCTCAAATGGCTACATACAAAGGATCGGTTACAGGTTGCATTACAAGGTCGTCAGCAGGAACTAATTACTCATTATGTTGTCCACTATAAGCTACGTGTAAAATGACTGTAACTGTATTTGTAATCAGAAATTTGTGTAGCGTCTCCTCAAGAGAAATAAATCAGAGGCGCTCTGATCACAGCAACAAATCTAATCTATTGACTTCTATAGCGCCGTTATCATAATGCCCAAGGCATAAGTCGATGGTCGCTTCAAGTCAAAATCGCAGTCAAAAATCGTGAACCGTTGGAGAAAGAAGCGGGGTCGCATTCCGATAGGTCAGAGAAACCAGAAGCCTGCATGCAGGCTGTGGTACGTATACCGTATATTTGGGTTCTCTATACCCAGATAAAGAGATGGTTATAAGTTCGCTGCAGCGAAACAATTGAAAATGGTTCAGGGCGTGCTTTATTGGCACAGGGACAATTTTTGTACTGGATTCGAGGCCCTCAGATTGATATGAGCGACGCCAATTGCATTCTGCGATGCCAATTATTTGAAGATTGAGGAGCACTCCGATTATATGTATATATGTATACATATCGCTTGCGTTACATATGTGACATAGTTGGGTCCTACCTGCAATGCTATAAGTATATATACAATATATATAAAACATACTTAGTATAATATTATTCTGATATATTTATAACAAGGCAAGGTCTATGCTACATATATGTGATAGCATATGTTTATCAGGTATGCGTTATGCAAGATCTGTGCTATGTACATGTATAATATACATAACATGCTATGTATAATATACACAACACACACATGCATATACATATAAGTGCTGTGTATATTATGTAATAGTATAATATACAAGGACTTTCATCTACATTATATATGCGAGATAAGGGGCTAATTTATGTTTCTAGGTCAATTGCATTTCTGAATGCACACGATGAGGCAGAGAGTCTTTAAAAGCTTATATACACCCATGCACCAATCGGATACACAAGCAATGAGGAAACGCTAGGTCGATGGTCTGCCAAAGCAATGGGTAGTAGATATGTCACTGATATCGTTGAGTATGCGGCCACAGATGATACGAATGGCAAATTCTCTCGTATAGTCTTAGAAAAAGATCGACACTCTGAGCCGCATTGTTATGTTGATAGCTAGTTTATATTCAAGCGAGACTCTGCTGAGATCCGGTTCTAAGACTATTCTTATGCGTTCAAGTCAATGCAGCGAATCATATAGGCTACTTCAGATGCGTCACGTATAGCAACAAGCAACCATGGGCGAAACCAGTGGCGGACTTAGCTATAGGCTTCGGAGGGCGCGGTTCCCCCTCTTGGTTATATGCCGGCGCCCCTCAGACCAGACTCGTGTCTGCATGATGGTCTGCCTTGCAGAACGTGGCGCCCCTCTGAAAATGCTCATGCTCCCCACGCAAGCAATCATGGAGCCGCCACTGGTCGGAGCCAGGCTTCCAATATGATCATACCCCCCATTTGATTCCCCAAATTCCCAAACAGGTTTGAAAGACTACAGTATGTTAAGAGTTCCTGTAGCACGTTGCATCGGGGACGAGGAACGATGATTGGCGAGGTGTATGGTTAGCCGCCGATGGCTCACGTGTCTTGTGTACCGTCCTCATCTATCGTATACATGGAAGACGACGTGGGGACTTATGGGTAACCCTCGAACAGCCAGATATGCACAATTACCTGAGTATTGCTTTTGCTTGTTGATTAAATTTCTGTGTTTATATACTGACACTTAATGTCGTTTTGGAGCAGACGGCGTCTGATTAGTTTCTCTTGAATCGGCGCCATCGAATTTCCTATTAACAAATTACAAATTATAAATTAAAAAATCTCTGCTCCCAATACTTTCGAGTTGGGGCGATGGTCTCTAGCCTCCTGCATGTGCCGGTGCCCTTGTACACCCTATAACACCTTTATTTTCTCCTGTTAGGTCTCTTGTTTATGTCTTTAATCTTTGCACGTCATCACCTGTGAAATCAAACACGTGGTCGAAGGATTGAAAGCACCACACAAGTCATGACGCACACAATGCATGCCAGGCTCTTTAGTCTAAGATCTGAGGGATGGTGTACAGACCCCCATATGTAGTTTATGTGTTGATATATATACTGCTTATTATCTGCAGTGTCTGCATGATCCACGGTCGGACTGTTGAATATTTAGCCGTGGGTCTAAATTTCAGGTTCAGTTATACACGCCCTAAGTCTTTAGGTGTATCTGTACTGCAGCCTAAAGTTATCTGGAACTTTATGGTCTATTTATATGCAGTAAGAAGGCTGTTATAAGCATATATAGCATATATGTACGTACTTGTAGTAGCTTAACCTACATTATATATCATGCAATGAGCATTTACACCATATAAGCCCGTTATAGCGCGCTCCGATATTATGCATATTCGGTTATAACGCTGTCGTGGTAGTGGTTCTAATTTTTTTCCATGGGAAACACTAATTTCTACCACAATAGGTCTATACATGCTAGCGTTCAATTGTTCTCGCTGCAGTGATTCACTATTGGAGAGTGACTCTGCTGACATTTTCAGACGCTGTCCTCTCTGCCTTTTGTGAACGATGATAGGCCTACATGTGCTAATAAATTTTCGCATTTATATAACGGGGATATTTGACTCAAAGATATCTCGCATGCATGCAGGCAAGAACGTAAAAATACGGGCGTAAACACAGTACACTAAATCGATAATAGGAATTCTGATAATTCTCGTATAGAAGTAAAGTTGGGTCTTTTAAGAATAAATCAGACGATATTTTTTGCCACTCGCTTTGACAGTCGCTGGTGATTACATTTCCTTAGAAGATGTGGTAACCAATGAAAGCAATATTTAGACAAATTATTCGGCCGTTGCGTAACTTTTTCACTGCACACAAGGACGACCATGCAATCGTAATCTCGAGATTCCTACAGCGCCCAAAGAAAGCTACGTCGCGGGAAACAGCTTATTTAAAGGCGCTCAGTCAAAACAAACTGGATAGGCAGGAAGGGTTCAGTATCAGGTTAAGATCCAAGAGTCAGGCAGGCAGACAGTAGACCGATATACAGTGGATGGTGTTTGGAAGTAGATTTTATGTTACAAAAACCTGCAAGTGTATAAGCTACACTAAAACACAACTGTAGCCCATGTTGAATGCAAAATATTTACAACGCGGTATTCGATATAACGCGGTAGCGAACATAAATCCCAAGTTACGCGTTATTACGGGCTGGTGGTGTGTATACTCAAAGCTGTCTATATATAGGCCCATGTCTTAAAGTTCCAGGTCCAGGGTGTTAAAAGAAGACTGATAGGGCTTCCTGACAGATAAGTATATAATATATATGTACCTATATGTATGCATACACACTATATGTGGATGACTATATATATATGTATATGCATTTGTATATCTACAGATGTTTGTGGCAGTGTGTAACAAGATCTTTGAAATATCTGATGAAACATTAAGCGGCCTCATGCACAAGACTTTGGATTCTGATGTCGTCGTAATGAGACTCGCGGTCGAGGAATTTTTCCCGCTTCGTGCCGGCAGCCTTAGAACAGCGTCATATTATAGAACGCCCTTCATCCAGGCCACAGGAGAACGCGTATTGATCTGCATCATGTACGGACGTGTGTGTTCCTCCGCCAAGGAAAGAAGGGCGCCGAACAAAGGAGATTAATAATTGTAATCCAATGCCTGTTTTCGCTCAAGTCGTCTGTGTTTACGGAAATTGTTTCATACTGGCTGCATGGAAAATCAAAGCATCATGCGCAAGATGTGGACTATCACATGATGACAATTGCCCATCAAAACGAAGGGAAGAAGTCATGACCGTGAATGCATATGCATAACAGAGTCCCTTTGAGATGATTATAATCAGCAACGTATATTGACTATGAACTTAGTGTTTCAACAGGTATTTTAAAGATATAATTGCACACTGACTCACACCTGTTTATATTCATATACAGGCCTACAATGCCCTACATACACTTATACGTATATATAACAATACATATATGCATGCATACATATAGATACATGTATATTATATACTTATCTTACGTATATATATATATATATATAAACACGTGCATGCATACATAGAGATAATGTATATATAGGCCCTATATATTCGTATATACGCTTTGAGAATATATAGCTGTTAACTTGGGTTGCGCTTTTTTCTAAGGGGAAGAGGGAAGTGTACTTCTTACTAGCTCAGACTATTCATATCCACTGACATACATTACCTTAATTTATTATGCAACCCCTTCAAAAAATCATGCATTTTACCCCCTATCTTACATGCCCATAGTGACATATATATAGTGGCATTTTGGGTCTATTTGTGTAAATACAGATAGAGCTTAGGTTTATGACCTTCCCATATCTGCACATACCTACGTAATCTATACCTACCTACCTACCTACCTACCTACCTACCTACCTACCTACCTACTTACCTACCTACCTACCTACCGACCGACCGACCGACCTACCTACCTACCGACCCACCCACCCACCCACCCAACCACCAACTACCTACCCACCTACCTATCTACCTACCTAGAAGCTATCAACCAACCTACCTGTCTACATACATACATACGTACGTACGTACGTACAAACATACATACATCTGCTCCAAAAATTCTTAAATGGGTCCTTCTTCTAGTTGATATAGAGCCAGGGCGTACTCCGGAGACGACGCGCACCGTTGCCTGGGCCGTGTGAGAAGTGAGCAAGGGACTGCTAGGGCGTATACCCCGTATAAGCGACGAATTTAGAATTAAGATGGCCACCTGGAACGTGGGAACCCTCACGAGAAGGTCTAGAGAGATAGTCGACGTGATTCAGAGAAGAGCAATAAACATTCTGTGCCTGCAGGAGACTATAGCTGAACAGTACAGGGAGCTAAAGAACTGGGAGATGTATATAAGTTGTTGTATAATGGAGGTAAAAACAGGCAAAATGGAGCTATAGGAGTGATTCTAGATCTGGAGCTGAAACAGAAGGTGGTTAATGTCTCGAGACACAGAGATAGACTCATGGCGATAAAACTAGTGCTACAAGGACACATATTCATTGTGGTCTCCAGATACGCATCATAGATCGGACGCACGGAGGAAAAGGACTTTCCTTGAGGATATGGAAGCAATGATTACAAATATCCCAAGCACGGTGCACAGAGTGTATACAGGAGCTGATATGAATGGACATGTGGGAAAGGATGCTGCGGGTTATGAGGGAGTACACGGAGAACAAGGTTATGGAGATAGAAATGAGGAGGGAGAAAGATTCCTGGAGATGGCACAGGGATTGGATTTGGCCATCGCTAATACATACTTCAAGAGAATAGAAGAGCATCGAATAACATACCGCAGTGGAAGATGTGCAAGCCAGATCGATTACCTGTTGGTGAGACGTGAGGATAAGAAAAACATACGAGATTTCAAGGTGATTCCAGGAGAGGCAGTAGTCAGCCAGCATAGAGTCGTGGTCATCAATACAAAAGTGCAGATTTGACACCCGAAAAGAAATTAGATCAAAGAAAAAGACATGAAACATATTAGAACATGGAAACTAAAGGAAGATAGAAGAGATACCTACAGACTGGAAGTGCAAACACGGCTTGCTGAAACAGAAGTGACATGGGATAAACTGAAAACAAGTATGATAAAGGCAGCAAAGAAGATATGCGGCATGTCAAGAGGTCAGAAGAGACAAGGACGAGAAACCTTGTGGTGGAGGGAGGAGATACAGACAGCGGTAAAGAATAAGAAGACTAACTTTTAAAAGTGGTAGGCCGATCGGCAAGATGATACTCTAAAAGCAACATAGAAGATAACGTGTAAGTAAGGAAGCAAAGAAGGCTGTAGCAATAGCCAAATGCAAGGCATTGCATCATGTGTATACGAAGAACTTAACAACAAAGAAGGAGAGGCAATATCAAGACATAGAAGTAAGCAGGATAAGCAATCAGTGAATATAATTAAAGATAAATACGGTAAGATGCTAGCTAAGTAGGATGCTACCAGAGCCAGATGGAAGACATACTTTGATGAATTGCTAAATGAAGAACATCAAAGGAAGCCGCTAGAGAAGGCCATTCCTGTGGCAGGACCGGAAAATGAAATTACCCGCAATTGAAAAGATGAAAAACAACAGAACACCGGGACCATCTGGAGGAATGAGAGTCGAAATGTTTAAAGTACTTGGACATCGAATGGCATCGAATGGCTATACATCATTTAAACGACTTTATGAAACAGAAAAGGCTGCCACAAGATCTGAAAGAAAGTGAAATAGTAGCAATATATAAGCAAAAAGGAGACGTATTAGAATGCAGTAACTACAGAGGAATTAAGCTGCTGGAAATTGGACTGAAAGTGTACGAAAGGGTGATCGAAGGGCTCATTAGGGAACGGGTCAAGCTACATGTTAACCAGTTTGGCTTTAGATCGGGTAGAGGCACAACGGATGCAATATTCATATTTAGACAGGTGCAGGAAAAAATACTAGAAGGAAACAACAAAAGATATTGGGCTTTTGTAGATTTGGAGAAGGCTTTTGATAGAGTACCAAGAGAGGTCGTATATTGGATTCTGAGGAAAAAGGGAGTATCGGAGAAAATAGTGCTACTGGTTAAATCAATGTACGAATATGCACGGACTTCAGTGAGGAGCAATATAGGAAACAGTAAAATTTGATATTCGAGTGGGTGTACATCAGGGATCCTGACTGAGTCCTCTGCTGTTCGTCATAATAATAGATGGTATATTGGAAGATGTGAGAAGTACCATGGGATATGTTGTATGCTGATGACCTCATAGTGGCAGACGACGCAGCGACAAAGATACAAGGAAATTGGCAGAGGGCATTGGAGAGCAAGGGTCTTAAAATAAATATCAATAAAACAGAGACCATGGTATGCTCCAAAATGGATGAGACAATTGTGATCAAGGACATCGCAGGAAATGGATTGAAACAAGTAGAAACCTTTAAATATCTTGCGTCGATAATGACTGCTAAAGGAGAATGCAGATTGATGTTTAGAACAGGATTAAGGCAGCGTGGCAAAATGGACAAAATCTATCAGGTGTATTATGCGATATCAAAATGCCGCGTCAACTCAAAGGAAATGTATACAAAACAATGATAAGACCAGTGATGACCTACGGAGCAGAAGTCAGGACATTGACGAAAGAGGAGGAGGAGAAGCTGCTGGAGAGACCAGAAATGAAACTGCTGCAATGGATTTCTGGAATCTCACTGAAAGACAAGAAAGGGACTGAGTATATCAGACAGAAATTGGGAGTGGCATGCATATCTGACATGGTACGAGAAGCCAGGTTTAGATGGTATGGTCATGTGACGAGGAGACAGGAGGAAAGCTGCATTAAAAGAAAAAGAATTATGAGAGCAGAGGTTTACGGACTGAGCCGTGCAGCAGCTAAGGACGACAAAAGAAGAGATGGGGAGACATGATTCGGCAAGACTAAAGCTCTTCAAACTGAAGAAAGAAGATACTGGAAATAGAAACAAATGGAAAAGAAGAAGCCGTGTGGCTGACCCCTCCCCTAAGAGCGATTAATTCCAGCCAGAAGGAGAGAGATACAAAATACATACATACAAACAAACAAACAAACATACATACATACATACATAAGTACATCCATAGATACTTGCTTACACGACTGTATGTGCAGACGTACACACTGATCTTACTCCAGCCGTATAGTGATGAAGCAAATGACTTACAGTGCAATCTGTCTCTTTCACGTTCACGCAAAATCGATCGGTTCACTTAATTCGCGTAGCGACTAGTCAGATGACACAAATAACCTGTAGCAAGTATGGCTACGGTCGTCAAAAACAGCACCAACAGTGGGCCTAAAACAGAACATCAATAAATGCAAATGTATACGGTTTTATATAGCGACCATATGGTCTCGACCCTGCTCATTTTGTAATGAATTTATCGGGTGAGATCCTTCACCACCGCTGTTCATTGAATGGGCGCCACGCCATTTAAGGTCCCCGTGTAAGGATCGGCTACTCCGAGATTTAAGTATCTAAATTAAGGCACAATCGGTATGCGAATCGGCATCCTCGGGGACAGAGGTACCTTGACGTACGCTTTAACCGATGTAGCTAACAAGGCCAGCAGGCCTTAAGCATTTGCTTTCATCTGTTTCCTTCGTCTCTTGCCTTAATCTCTCTTCATATATCTGTTTCCTTCGTCTCTTGCTTTCATCTGTTTCCTTCGTCTCTTGCTTTCATCTCTTGCCTACGTCTATTGCCTTTGTCTCGTATATACTTTCACGTTTCATCAGCCACAACTGATGCTTATGTGACCACCACGTGTTGTTTAGGCATTGTGTTTAAGAAGGCCAAAGTGTAGAATGCATGGCTTTCGGGCGTTCTGTTATGTATCATCATCCTCATTTATCTTTGGTGTGGTCGTCATCTTCGTCACCCTCGTCATGCAGCAAGGTTATGACATTGCTTATGACTATAACGAGACACACGTCTCGTTTGGTTCATAAATTGGCGAAGATCAGCTCATCACTGTTTGCACCGTTCAATCATAAACTTAGCAAATCGATACTTCTGTAATTTCTTGATATAAAGACTTTGCTGGCAATATATAAATTATTTATAAGCTCAAGTTAAACCTAGGTCTGAAATAACAACAGTTTATAGCTCATAAACAACGCCATGTCAAAGTTATATCGTGGTAAACAAAATCCCAGGCAGCGCACATCAAAGTATGAAATTATACGAACTCACCAACACTTCACCTCTTTCAGTTTCTGCGCAGGTCTTTCATTCAAGACTGAAAACATTTCTTTTCCAAAAATCTTATCCTGATTCTTCCTCTTCTGCTTATCTCTCTTCTCGCTTCAGTTTCAAACACCATCCACCGTAGCCGTCCGACTGTCTGACTGCCCGGATCTTGACCTGGAACCGAACCCTTTTGCCTATCGATTTTGTTTTGACTGAGCGCCTGTGAATAAGCTGGTTCCTGCGACTTAGCTTTCGTTGGGCGCTGTAAAAATCTCGAGATTACGATTACGATATGGTGTGCGTGCATGAGGCGCGCATGTGAGCGTGTATTGGGAGGAGACACACGGACGTTGTTTCCATTTGAACGTGCGACTGGTCAGCCTCCATGTTCCCTGCGGAGTTGGTTGCAGGAAAAGGGGTCTACCGGAGCTATGCAGGCGTTAGTCTGGCTGCAGAATTTAAAGCTCTAACATCCCATATAGACGAAGTCAAACTGTTGCTCGTGGCGTAGTGTATTTATCTGGCCCGGCTGTTAGCCATTAAGTGTAGGCCGCTCCAGACTCATAAAGTGAATGGCCATCCCCTACGCAGAACAGACGCACAGCTCTCCCCTCTTCCTGTCGCTTTTCGTTCGTCTGTTCATTCGCTCGCTCCTCTGTGTCTCTGTCTGACTGTCAATCTGGCTGTCAATGTATGTTTGTATCTCTGTATCTGTATCTCTTTGTATCTTTGTATATGCTTGTCTGTCTGCCTCTTTGTCTTTCTGCTGTCTGTCTGTCGCTTTTCGCCTGTCTGTCTGTTTTCTGTCTGTCTGTCTTTCTAATCAGCCATGAACCACGGCCTCCTTTTGTAACTCTGTTTCTGCCTCTATCTCTGTGTTTGTCTGTCTGTCTGTCTGTCTGTCTGTCTGTCTGTCTGTCTGTCTGTCTGTCTGTCTGTCTGTCTGTCTGTCTGTCTGTCTGTCTGTCTGTCTGTCTGTCTGTTCTCCCCTCTATCATTTCTTCCACTACAATTCCACTCAATCAAGGCGCCTCTGCTAATGAGGATGCCGGTTCGCAACCCCATCGTGGTTTATTTCAGAGATTTGAATCTCGGGCTAGCAGGGTTGGTACACAGGGACCTTAACTGGCGTGGTACCCATTCGAAGGGACAGCGGTTGTTGTTGTTGTCCATGGGTTTAACGACATCTTATGGCAACTAAGGCCGTTGACGTCTTCGACATGAGAATGTTGTTGACATTGTCCATAAGTTCATTTCTTTCTTCTTATCGTTTCCTTTAAGATTTTTGTTTTCGTAGGTAATGTATGTATTTTTTTTAAACTGACTGCAGCACGACATGGAAGAGAGACCAAATGCAGGCGAAGGGGGGTTTTGTTGACTGGTTGATGGCACCTTTGTCGACTTCTTGTTGGTTTTCTTCTTGTTGGAAGACTGTCCACTGTCCATTTCGGCTCTTTTGTGTCCATTAAGGGTCTTCTCAGTTGTTATAAAGCCATTTAAGGCTCTTTTGTGGCCATCAGGCTCTTTTGTGGCCATCTGGTTTTTTTGCCATCAGGCTCTTTTGTGGCCATTTAAGGCTCTTTTGTAGCCGTCAGCCTCTTTTGTGGCCATTCAAGGCTCTTTTGTAGCCGTCAGGCTCTTTTGTGGCCATTTAAGGCTCTTTTGTGGCCATCAGGCTCTTTTGTGGCCATCTGGTTTTTTTGCCATCAGGCTCTTTTGTGGCCATCAGGCTCTTTTTTGGCCATCAGGCTCTTTTATTTAACGAAATCAACAAAGACTATATACAAATTAGGTAGGTGTAACAATTACAAGGAGCAAGTTCTAGGCCCATATAACAGATTATTTCACTCTTAAAAACAGAACAATATATTTTTACATATTTACATATAGAAAATTTTCAGATAAAATTTTTAAACAGGCTAAAACATATTAATTACAGATTCAGTTTTATTTACATCACAGATGTTTTGTCAGGGAGAATATCACACATACAATCGAAAAATATTTACAGATTATATTTACATTGGTATAATCCATTTTATTTAAATGACTCTATCTTTGTTGATGCTCATCAAGATTTTATAAACCTCTAGGTAAAGATAACGGTTACACAGTATGTTTTTTACAGTAAAGTCTAGTTTCTTTTCCTGGCATTTTTGTTTTAGTATATATGAAATATTCTGTTTTTTACAGTTTAATAATACATGTTCAATTGTATCAGGTACCTGACATTGTATACATAAGTCTGTTAGGCTCTTTTTAATTTTCTTAAGCCAAGTGTTAGTTAGGATATGTCCTAAACGCAGCCTAGTAATTTGAACTTCCTGTTTCCTAGGACAGTCCATATACTTAATGTCAGTGGAAACCAGAGGCTGGATGGTTTTATAAAAACTCCCTCTAGTGTCTTTATCATATTCATTTTGCCACTTAATTAAAATATGATTTTTAATTAAAGCAAAAACTTCACTCAATTCTATATATTGAGTTGAACTGATTTGTGAAAGTTCTAGGCCTTCCTTTGCCAGTGAGTCTGCCACCTCATTACCAGAAAGCCCAATGTGGCTAGGAATCCATGCTATTACTATTTTACTGTGCTTCAATAAATTAATTTTTTCATACAACTGCATTACAAGATTTGGTCTAGACTCAGATTTATTTTCTTTTATAGAGGTGGCTGCACTTAATGAGTCAGTAAAGATAACAAATTTTTGCAATATGAGGTTTTCATTGGTCAAAATCCAGTTAAGCGTTTCAATAATTGCAGACAGTTCAGCAGAGTACACTGACGAGCTATTGACTAGTCTAAAAATTTTATGAATTTTGAAGGATGGGATATAATAAGCTGCAGCCACCTTATCTTCAAGCTTTGATCCATCAGTATAGATAGGAATATAATCATTATATTTATTAATAATTTCTAAGGATAAGTATTTCATATAATCTTGTAGATCAGTTTGTTTATTTATTTGTTTCTTTAACGAAATGTCTACTTTTATAATTTTATTAAGCCAAGGTGGTGTATTTGAATTAATGGGAGATTTAAAAGGCTGATGCAATGCAGAAAAGAATTCCTCTGTTCTTTTAAATAAAGACTGTTGTTCCCTATGCCATTTGCACTTTCCATAATAATTTGCCCAGTGATCTTTCATGGTCTTCATTGCTGGGTGGTCTTCAGAACCGAGTATCTTAGACCCAACCTTGAGCGAGTTGTGCAGCCGACGGAGGTGAAGGGGCATCTCACCACACTCGTTCTGTAGGGCCAAAATCGGTGTACCCTTGGCAGAACCACAGGCGATTCTTAAGGCCTCAGACTGAATATTTTGTAATTTTTTAATTTGAGAATTACTAGCGATGGTATAAGCTACATCTCCATAGTCAAGTATAGATCTTATTAAGGCTCTATATATGGCCAAAAGGGCTTTTTTAGATGCCCCCCATTTATAACCAGCCACAGCTCTCATAAGGCTAATTCTTTTCTTACATTTGGTTAAGATATATTCAATATGGGGTTTCCATTTTAATCTTGAATCAAAAATAACTCCAAGAAATTTAGCTGTTGTTTCTACTTTAATTGAATTATTGTTTAATTTAATAGATAATTTCGGTTTTTTTAACTTTTTGGTAAATAGGACTGCAGTAGTTTTACTGATAGATATTTTGAAACCATTTTTATTACACCAAGTGTCGATAATGTTTATGGCGTTTTGCATTTTTTCTTCTATTAATTTAATATTTTTATTTGCATAAAAAATAGCACTATCATCTGCAAAAAGTGTTATTTCTATATTATCATTACCCGGGTTAATATCATTGATCATTAATAGAAATAACAGAGGAGATATTATTGATCCCTGAGGTGTCCCATTTTCTTGTAGAAAAATGTTTGAAAATTCAGACCCCACTTTCACTTGAAAGGAGCGATTTGTAAGAAATTTTAAAATCCAATTAAACATTTTGCCTTCAATTCCTATATTTTTTAATTTACTTAATAATGTGGGCACATGGAGCATATCATATGCCCGTTCAAAATCAATGAATATAGCCAATACATTTTGTTTAATTTTAAGTTTTTTAAGAATAAATTCTTGTAATCGCAAAATATGATCTGTAGTACTTCTATTTTTTCTAAATCCACTTTGGTTTTTTGATAAAATGTTGTTTTTTTCAGTGAACCACTGGAGCCGTGTATTAATCATTTTCTCCATTACTTTGCAAATGGTGGAAGTCAGTGATATAGGTCTGTAGGACTCAGGGGATGTAGGATCTTTATTTGGTTTCAAGATAGGTGTTATTATTGCATGAGTCCAATCATTTGGAAGGGTTCCCTCATTCCAAATTTTATTGTAAAATTTCAAAAGAACTTTTAAAGCATATTTATGAAGATTTTTAAGAAGGTCATATGGAATCCTATCTTCTCCTGGTGACTTGTTCTTTTTGACGCTGTCAATTGCCTCTTTTAATTCTCTCAGGTTAAAAACAGTATTTAATGCATCTAATTCATCATCTTTTATTGCATAGTTTGAAATTTGTATAGTTTCATTTTCATTTTGCATATTTTGTAAATGATCCAGAAATTCTTTCTTGTAATTAGCACTACTGCTGGTATCTGCATATGTCTGGCCCAGTAGGTTAGCTTTTTCTAAATTCGTTTCAGCTACAGTACTTTTATATTTGAGGGTAGGGATGGAAGTTTTGGAAGCTGTCCCATTCATTCTTCGGGCCATATTCCATACAGCTCCCAACTTCGACTGGTTGGTTAGTTCATTGCAGTAGGCTTCCCAGCTCCCTCTAGATTCCGTAGCAATAGTTCTCTTAGATACTGCATTCAGTCGCTTATATTCAATATAATCATTTAGATCCTTTGACTTAGCCATTTTATTCCTGACCCTATTTCTTTCATAGATAGCATTATCACATTTGTCATTCCAAAATGGTAGGGGACGATGTCTTTGATTTTTGCTTTTAATGTACTTTTTAGCTGGAATTGAAGAATTTGCTATAGAAGCAATTTCAGTAGTTAAATTTGTAAAAGTTTGATTTATATCATCAACCAGGAGGGCTTCTGATATAACAAATTTACTCTCTGATTTAAAGTTTTTCCAATTTGCTTTATCTAGTTTCCAGAGGTTCATCCCTATTTCATCTTCCAAAACTATTTCTTCATTTACCCTGGTAGTAGTAACTAAATGATCAGATCCTAAAGTTGTGTTTTCAACATAGTGATAACAGTTAAGGGCTAAATTTTGCGTTACAATTGATAAATCAATTACAGAATTAGTGCTGGATTGATTTGATATGACATGTGTGGCCTGTCCTGTATTTAAAACAGTTAAGTTATTTTCATTTAAAATTTCTTCTAAAACATTTCCATTTTTATTGTTTGTACTGCTTCCCCACAATTTATTTTGGGAATTATAATCCCCCGTTGCAATAGTTCTTTTGTTTTGGAAAATTGTTTTGAAAGATTCTTTATTAATTTCAGTTTTTGGTGAAATATATAGATTAATAATTTGAAGAGGCCCTGTATTTGTCTTAATTTCTATAGCTTGAATTTCAATACCAGGAATTTCAGTTACGTTTTTAAAAGTAAAGTTCAGACCGACTTTGACCAATATCATTAATCCTCCTGTAGCTGTAGTACCATTTTTATCTTTTCTAACCATAGCATATCCTTCAATTACTGGATTTTTGCTTTTTTCTCTTAAAAAGGTTTCTTGGATACAAATTACTTCTGGAGGTCTTTTAGTTTTCCCTAAGAAATTTTTTAGTTGATCTTTATTTTTCATAATGCCTCTGGCATTCCACTGCATAATGCAAATATCCATATTAGAGTAAAAATTTAAACAAATAGTGTTAATGAAATTTATTTAATTTTCTTATCAAATTGAACTTTGTAACTTAGTATTTAAAAATAATTCTGTTATTAAAAAGAATCTGACTGGCTGAGGTGGAAAACGTATCTCTAATTTCAGAGACGGATTTCTTTGAGTCAAATAGAGCAAGGCAGCCCAGAATGAATGAAGTGGTTTTAAGTTCAGTTAATTTTGGGTGTTCTGGTAAACCCTTCTGTTCAAAGGTTACGACTGTTTTGTATTTAGATTTATCAAAATCTAGGAAGTCTTTAGTGTTCTCATCTTGATATTCATGAAGGTTAACTTCTAAGGGTTCTTGGTAGTGATTTGGTGTTTTTCTTTGACTATTTATTTCAGATGTATTTGGGTTTTTTCCTCTTACTATATCCGAGTAAAGAATTCTTTCTTGAGCTTTCTTTTTTAAAAACTCTTTGATTTCCAAAAATCGAGGACACTGTTTATAAGCAGCACTATGTGCCTGCTTACAATTGGCACATTTAGGTGTATCTGTATTAGGGCACTCAAGAAAAGAATGAGGGCCACTACATTTGCTGCAAGTAGTTTGTCCCTGACAGGTTATTTTGGTATGACCGAACTCTTGACAATTGTCGCATCGTTTTGGTTTGGGCACATAGGGCCAAACCTTAAAAAATCGTCCAGCAATAGTTATTGAAGGTGGAATTAAGGTACCTTTGTTAAAAGTAACTAATGTTGTCTTAGTTGTATCTGGATTACCTATTTTTTTCATTTGTTTCAGGCCTAAAGATAGGGCTATCTCTGTGAGATTTTCTTCATTTTCCTGTAAGCCATATATGACCCCCTTAGGTTCAAATTCTCTTACAGGCTTATTCAAACTGATATACTGGTTTGATGGTAGTTTGTTTTTCTTAGTAAGGGCAAAGGGTAAAGTAGCAACTACTGCTTTGCCGTCTATTTGTTTAATGTTTAAAACCTTTTCCTTCTGTAGTTCTGTGAAGGCAATTATTCTGAGGCCTTCACCAGCCATTTGGATTTTTTCAACATCACCTCCAATTTGTTTTATCAGCTCTTTTTTAAGTTGATAAGGCTTCTGCTTAAAGTAATTTTGTAATTCCCGTTTACAGCTTGAGAGGTAAACTGTTCTAGTCATTAGATCATCTATTTCTTTTTGTTTTTCAGGACTGATGTTTTTAGTCTTTTTATTTTTAGAATTTTCAAATATAATCAAAGTATTTTGCTTAAGATTTTCAATAGGTTTCCCTTGATTCAATGGTTTACGTCCATTATTTAAGCTCATTTGGGTAAAACTGGAACCAGACTGCCTACATACAGAAATTCCACCATCAGCCTCACCAGTCAAAGGAGCAATGCTATGTGCAATTTTTTCAGGGACAATTTGCCCTGCACCATGACAAACATCATTTAACTTAATCACATCATTTACACCAATTACAGGTGATTCAGTTTCCATTTCAATTTGTTCTCCAATGGCCGAGATATTTTTACCTTGCCCTTGAAGTGCACATGCATCACGGGCATCATTTATAGTAACCACATTGGTTTCACAAACATTTTCTTTTGTTTCCATTCTAGTTTTTTGGGGGAGATTTTTGACAGAATCAGAGATGGAAGAGGTTTCCCCCTTCTTACCCAACATGGTGTCGTTTGATTCTGAAGGCGGTTGACGTCGGAAGTCGTCTTTTGTCATCACCTTCGTCTTCTTCTGTTCCTTCGTCTTCTCCGTTTCAGGGTCGTTGTCTTTTTCATGTTCGTTTTCATATTTAGTTTTGCAGAAAATTTCTTTCGTCACCTGTTTTCGTGTTTCAGTTGTAGTTTCCGAGTATGTCTTATTTTCAAGTTCTACTTCATTGTCATCATTTGATTCTGGGTCACTCCTTGTGTCGTAATTGTCCTTGTCATTGTCGTCCATTTTGAATTTTCCAGTCGCACACTGGTAATTTACAAGAGTTTCTTTCACAGAAGTAGAAGAAGAGATTTCCGCTTTGTCATCTGTGGGAACATTTCCAACCCTGAGCGCCGTCTTCTTTTTTGTATTTCTCGGCGTTTGCTTAAAAGGCATGACGATTTGGGTCGATAACGTCTTTTAAACCATCAACTTTCAACTTTTCAACCGTAAACCTCAACAACGTTTATGTGATTGTTAAAAGAATCAGATCTCAGTTCTGGTCTTTCAAGTTTTCTGAATGAGCGCAATTTATTTATTTACATACGTAAAAGTATTTACGAACATCCGCCATTATGACCTTGAATCAGCCAAAGACGCGGTGTATGAGTCTTACAAGCATCAATGATACGAACGAACCTTCTGCTTCCAGCTATATTTCCGCCGTTTCTGCCGATTTTCCATGTAAAGATCGTTTAAAGATCGTTTTGAGTTTTACACTCCAATCGGCAGGTTCTAATCGCGATAAGAACTAAGAATTAATCGCAACAACGGGTCGCTCGACACGACGTCGGCCATAGCTCTGGCAGCCGATTCAGCGGTGGTGAAGGATCTCACCCGATAAATTCATTGAAAAATTAGCAGGGTTGAGGTCATATGGTCGCTGTAGAAAACCGTGTAGCCCACATTTACATTTTACCCAATCCATACCTCATCTTTCGCATCTCAGCTGGATACCTGAAACGGATGATCCAGGAATTCGATTTCGCTTTGAAGCGATAATTGACTGTTTTGTGAATGCGCGTGCGATGATAATTTCTATTGCGACCGCATTTTTAGGCTCACCTTCAGTTAATAGGAAAAAGGCAGGGGCGTAGCAATAGATTGTGCAGGTTGTGCAAAGCACAAGGGCCCACGAAGCCAGGGGCCGCCTGGGTCCCCAAGGGGCCAAGCCCCGGTTGCTCATTTACGCATAATAGCCAAAGTTCAGTTTGCACAAGGGCCCTCGGAAGGCTAGCTACGCCACTGGATAAAGGGGTCAGTGATAGTCTAATGGGTGGCGTGCTAGGCTGTCCCGTCGAAAGGGCGGGGGTTCGAGTACTTTTGAGAGATGCTTGAAAGGCGCTATATAAATGCTTGTTACGTTACATTACACTACAAGGGCAGAAAGACGCTTCGAAATTTCTGTTCCACTTGCGCTCCAAAGCGAAGTCATAGAGAAAATGAGCACACTGACAGCACACTGTGGGTAGGAAGTTCAGGCGGCGAATGAGAGAATTGGCCACGCGTGCTCGTATGCCGATGTTAAGAAAAATGAAGTTGCTACCAGCTCATACTTATGGCTGTCTCTCTGGTTTAGATTAAGGGACAGCTCTCTTCTCTTCAGTCGGATAAGATCTTCACCCGTAGGAAGGGGCGTACTATATGACAAAACAGAACGAAAAGGATAAGCAGAAATATAGATACAGGCATGGGGCGGTTAGTCCCCCGCCCCCTCTTGGTTATATGTCGGCGCCCCTCAGACCAGACCCGTTTATGGTGGGCTGCCAGAATGTGGCGCTCCTCTGGAAATGCTCTTCCCCCACGCAAGCAATCCTGGAGCCGCCACTGATAAGCGCGTATCCAATCAGATCAGTTTATCAGATAGAATCAGATCAGTTTATCAGATCGAATCAGCAAAACATCTTAGCAGGGAAAAGAACTAATGGTAAACAGCCCCAGTAACGAATAAGGCAACCCATTCCAGACTGAGGTGCAGTCTTAGAAGCAGTGGCGAAACTATACAGGAGACCAGGGATCACGGCAACCCCATCCCTCAACTAAGCCACTGGCCTTCAGGTGCCACTCCCAAATTATAGGTCAAACTAAGTCATAAAATTCTAATATGGTAAAAATTATCATCAAAATATGCTACCTACGTATAACTGGTCATTAAAATTCTGATAGCTAAAAGAAGGTTGTCAAATACTGTTACACCATTTATACACAACACATAATACAACACACCACACCATTATACAACACAATACAATACAGCGCAATACAATACATTACAATACAATACAATATAACACAATACATTACAATGCAATACAATACGATACAATAAAATGCAATACAATACAATACGGCTGAAATTTAACAATGCTTCCCTAACAAAGCTCAAAAGTTAAGAAGGTCCTTGTTTATTTACTTGGTCGTTATCGTAAACGTAAACTCGACTTTTCTAAAGCGCTACTTAATAGCTAAGCGCAGGGCTCGAGCTATTCACGTGCGCTGCGTCAAGTCAGTGGGGTTGTCCAAAGATGCCATGTCAAGGACCAAGTCCGGTTGCCAGAAGACCAGAGAGAGGGGTAAAGGAACTGTTAGGGTGAGTTGTGTACGCTTCTGCTTCGTCAGTGGTCATGAACTGAAGATAGTTTTCCCCTCCGCCTTGTAGTAATAGTTCCAATGTTTAAGACATCTTGTGGCTTCAAAGGTCATTGACATAGCCCTCCTCCTTTATCCTGGCTTGGGACTGGCACGATCCCAGTACGGCAGTACTTTTCAGTGCGTCCAGTAAGAGTGAAAATGTTGTGCTGGTACTGCAGATGGCCTGGTTTAGTGAGATAAATCAGGTTATTTGTGCTTAATTAGTCGCAGCCGAATAACATGCAACATCCCGTCTAGGGAAGTACGTTCCTGAGAGAAGTCTTAAATCTGTACCAGTGCATTTGTCGAGGAAGGGGTGTGGCCCCCCGGAAGCAGAGGTTTCTTTTCAGTCGACTGATCCATTTCGCTTCAGACGATCCTGCTGCCGTTGCTGCTCCTGCAGCTGACAGATGGGCGTTTGATGCCTGACCTTCACGTCACATGGAGCGCTTAGGAAAACGACCCCAAGGGATTAACGACGGCCAGGTTTCCTCTCTGGGAGTCTCTGAGCCTGGTCTTGTCGTCTACACTCATACATACACTTAGACTACCTACTTATATATACATACATATACATATATATATAAATATATATATATCAGCTCATTTCCTTCCCCCTCTCAGTGTTCCGCAGGCGCCTGAAGATTGTACTGTTCAACAGTGATTTTACATTTTTTGGGGTCGGAAGCCCCTCTCTTATGAGTTTACCCTCTAACAGACGCCTTATAAATCTCAAATTACAATTACAATTATAATTACAATTATACAATTATTTATCATTTGTGTGTATTTCGCGTAAATGTAGGCTGTGTACTACGTATGTAGGCCTAGTTTATGTCCAAGCTTACAAATATCTTAAAGGTAATTGTAATTGTAATCTGACATTTATAAAGCGCCACTTCAAGAATAGGCTCATCAGAGGCGCTCCCGACCCGAACCAGTGAGACCACTGGCAAATAATACAGACTTCAGGCGCTTGTGAAACTGCGGAAGAGACAAACTGAGGAATGCAAGCCGGAGCCCTCGGGAAAGGCGATTCCAGCTATTGGGTCCAACATAGGCAAAGCTTCTAGACTGAGTGTAGCAGTGCGCATAAGAGAGACAGTCAGGAGTCCAAGGAAGGCCCACCGGAACCAAGGAGACCGAAATGCAGAAGTCCCTAAGGTATGATGGAGCAGAGCCAACGAGACAATTACGCATAAGGATTAGGATCTTGAACTGGATACGCTGCTGATTGGGGAAGCCAGTGCAAAGTGTCCCGCATAAAGGAAGTTATGCGGCCATACCGGGGGAAGCCTCCAATAAGACGGGCAGAACAGACTGAAGCTTGGAAATATTGGCAAGTGAGAGTCCAGCAAAGATGGCATTACCAGTGTCCACCGTGGTGCAGATAAGGGAGTGAATTAGAGTAGTAACGGCATGAAAGGAGAGGGAGCAACGGATATATATACATATAGGTAAATCTTGCATGATTGTTTGATTGCTTGATTGATTGACTCTTTTAGTGATCCTAAATTCAGCATATCAGGTGACACATGAAACGTACAGTTTACCAGGATACAAAAGGCACACACAGAGGGACCGGAATTCCGCTTAATTAGGGTCGTCTATTAACACCGATAAAGTAAGATGGCAATCGAACTGTAAACAAAGCAATTTCCTGTATATAAGCAAACTAAATAAGCTAAGTACAATCCGTACTTAAATGAAGCTTAAAATAAAATTATATACAAGTTATATACAGTTGGTTTATATAGCTCATATATATATTACATGTCATATATTTGGCCTACCCTATAGATATCGTATATATATATATATATATATATATATATATATATATATATATATATATATATATAAACAAGCTATGTGTATATATATATGAGTGTATGGTAGCAGAGCAAGAGGAATCGAATTGCAATCGGTGAAATCTAAATTAAGAAATTAAGCAAAGCCAAGAAAACAAGACTGGACAGACGACCATCGAAAACTCTATTGAATATAAATCCTGGTGGCTCTCGAACAATCAGAAGACAGACAGATAGACAGACGCAGACAGACAGAGAAAGAGGCAGATGGGCGAAATCCTACCCTAAGCAGATTAAGGGAGCCAGACGTGAATGGCATCTTGTGCTCTTGGAATATAGTGCTTGTTAACAAATGCATTACTTACTTACTTGCTTTCTTATTTACTTACTTGTCTGCGACGATCTGTAGAATTCGGCGTACGGTTAAGCGGGAAATTCTATTAACCTTAGAAGGTATGATCGATAGATGCCGCCATTTTATCCGTTCGCCACTGCACTTAACTCTTGCTGAAATGGAAGCCTAAACTTATAAAGGTCATATTGCCTGCGCCGTCGTTTATCCGCAATCCACAAATTGCTGAATTGCTAGCAAAGTCGCCTTCAACACTGGGCTAAAAAATGTTAAGTGTAAGTGTACACGTTTGTCCATAGCGACCGTATGGCCTCGACCCTGCTCGTTTTGCAATGAATTGATCGGGTGAGATCCTTCACCACCGCTGCCTTTGAAAGGGCGAAACGCCATTTAAGGTCCCCGTGTACGGACCGTGCTAGCCCGAGATTCAAATCTCTGATATAAGCCACTATCGGTATGCGAACCGGCGTCTTCACTCACATAGACGCCTTTACGTACGCTCTAACCAATGTAGCTAACCAGACAAATTAATTGCCTCAGAGGAAGGTCAGCGTGTGTTAAACCAGTCAACCATTTCATGAAGTACATGACGACGATCGTTGAGCTGTGATGAGACGCTCAGTGCAAAATCTGACATCATGTACCGCCAATATAAAAATGGTCTAAACCAGTGGTCGCGCTATTTCTGTCACTGCCTCAGAGTCCCCTACTCTGCTACAGAGCTCACTCCGAATCAGTTGCACGAGCTCCACTTTCACGTTCCGTCCATTTTATTCGATGCGCATGCGCCGAGACTGCAGGCGACGTCTTGACAGCTTCAAGCAATGGTGCTTTTCACAGTCAATTACTGAGCGTTATTGATCAGGACTGGTCCGCTAGGATTATAGTTACAGACGATGCGTCACCTTTGAACTTTGACCGACGTCATAGTTGGCTCCAGTCTCTGATCGACTGCACGCTGGACGAGTGTCTAGCTCAGCAGCGGAGCAGACGAGCGATTCATCATGCGACCAGTCGTTGCAAGGCTCTGGTCGTTGCCGACGATGACCATCGGTCTTTTGGACGAACGGGCGTCAAAGTGGATCACGGAGTGCAGTGACGCTTCCTCTCCTCCTTCTGCTCTGTCTTCCTCTCTCTGCCTATCCCTCTCCTTTCCTCATCTCTCCTTCCCTCTCCCTCCAGGTCTGTCTTTATCTCTCTCTCCCTCTTTCCCACGTTCCTCTCTCTTTCTCTCTTCCGGAAACACTGCTCGGGAGGGGTCACCTTCCCTCGCTCTCTCTCTCTCTTCTCCCTCCTCCCTAACCCGCGCCTGTCTTGTCTCAAACAGTCATATATATATATATATATATATATATATATATATATATATATATATATATATATATATATATATATATATACAAGCAACACAGAACAATGTCCACAATGGCATCTAATAAATCTGCAGATAATTATCTTACCTAACAGACTAAGTTAAATTTCCATTTGACTTAAATGGACATCTAGTTTGTAGCCTCTCTTCAGTTTATCTGTCTGATAGCAATGTTTCATTTCCTTGGAAACGTCCTCAAAATGCACCACATAACACATACAATCGAACACAGATCGACGCATACACGCCTGCATAAACATGGAAAACTTGATGCCTATCACTTATGCTCACTTATGGAATATCCTATATCCTGCAAGTGAGACATAGGGAAAGCGCTCATCTCCCTTGGGCCCTTAGCCGGCAATGGCCGAATTCCAAGGTCACACGGGGCCAGCGCATTACAGGACTTGCCATTTACTTCTCAGCTTCTGTCGGTACCAAATTATACAGCTTGGTGACAGAGGCAGTGTGTGTAATCAGCTTGCCCAGGGTCGTTACACCGAGTCGAACCAGCAACCGCATGATCATTGACCATAACGATAGCCCGCCATGCTGCACTCGTTGGCAATACCTTCCCTTACTCAACAGCAGTTGTTTCTGAATGCACTACCATCAAAGCAAACCCTACCTCACAAATCTACCAACTTCTCCCTCACTTGTCGTTCTGTTTTGCAAGGACTGGGCTGGGAGTTCTTTCAAGTGGATGCCTAGAAGAGGCGCTACATAAATTATGTATTACATTTCCCTGAACTGGTGTTATATAAATTTCAGGTTACATTACTAGATCAAATAGGAACTGCACGTATTTAATACACAGACTGAAACAAAACAACAAATGCAAAGCATCATCCGTTATTAAATCGATGATTCGTGCCTCAACAACTTACGTAAACGAATCGGACGAGTTTTACAAATTTAATTAGGAATTTTGTTCCACAGCTTCCCTGATTATACTACGATGCTAACACAATGAAACACAAAATCCAGAATGAACAGGAGTCTGCCAACTTGAGTTATTTAAATTATTTAATTATTAGTTTAATTATCACTGCTGAGTGCAGACCCCATTCCGCATAACCACCTACTGGTGCTGGTGTGAAATCACAACCTGATTCGCTGCTGAAGCTCTTGACCTGTCACCGTCACAAACACCTATCCACCTGTCTATTGTCACACGTGATCATACAATAATCTATATTCTTGCACCTCATTTAGAACCACTTATATCCAGCAAGTTACACAACTCAATCTTGCCCGACAATCAAATTTTTTTAGATACATACAAAATAGGATAGGTTTACTTGAAAGAAACTACCAATCAAATGGCATACATTTCGGAAGAAAGCCAATGTCACTTTCAACAACCAATAACCACTAGAAAACCGATATTTTCAAAACAGGATTACTCAAAGAGCAGAACTTTCTGCTAAGACTGGCCCCTCTCACCTTTATACAACATGACCGAAAACACAAAACTGCGTAAAGAGACAAATGATCTGACGACAATGACCGCCAAGTACAAAGAGTCTGCAAAAGCTGAAGACGTGATACTGCCGTTATCGCGACACAAGTTAGATGGCATTAGAAAATTACTCTAGATAGAATGGTCAATTATAGGTCCTCGTGAGTGGGATGGTCCTTTGGCGGTTCAGGCTGCTGGCTGCAGATAGCCGGAGTGTTGAACACGAACCGATATTCGCAGCGGTTTGGCTCCGAAACCGAGACCAGTTCATTCGTTATGCCACACTGCAGATGAACCTAATGAAACATTCATTTGAAGTCTTTGTTAAACACTGTTACATTGCTCAAAGTGTTTTCTAGTAATCTGAGCATCGTTTGCTTACTGACGAACTCTTGTTTTCAAATAAGTTAACATCATTTAGGTCAGCGTAGGCAGAGCTTTGGCGAGGTACTCGTAAGGCTATATTCTCTTACTTCATTTTGTAAACAATTGAAGACTTATCTTTTTCCAGCTACCTGCTCTTCTGAGGCGAACTCATAAATTATTGCAACATAAATATCTTAATAATAATAATAATAATAATAATAATAGTGTGTATCTGTACATTTGTACAGCATGTTTTAAGAACCTCAAAAAGGTACTGCGGAACAATTATTTAACAGATCTGAAAATATCACTCATTATTTGTGGCAGTACAGTTAGATACTTACTTATTTACTGCATATACATTAGTATAATCAAAATAAACCACAAAATACAACAGTATTGAAGAAGTGAATATAGTGATGACTGATAGGATACTAATTAACTGTAAAGTCAAAGGTCAACATGACAGATGTGCTGACATAAGAAATCATCCAAAGCATCAGAACACTGGGAAACTCAACGATCATAATAATTTGTAAGTTACAAAGGTAAGAATCGATGCCTGTAGTACCAGACTTTGTACCAAGGCTCCTGATAAAAAGACGAAATCAAATCTTTCCACAGAAACATTACTTGGCATGTATGACGGCAGATACTCAGCCAATTCTTAAAAAGGTCTGAAGCACTTTTGTGATGACATCAGAAAAAAGACACTAAAAACAAAAGACAATTGGGATGATATTTATAAAGACAGAGGGGTTACCGTGGCTGATCGATCCGGTCCATTCCAGCAGTTCTGTCCTCGTTCGTACTTCATCACAGCATATTTAAAGTCAGACGGTCCAGACCACGAACCCCAAGACCTGGTGGCAAATCATGAAAATTCACTAGCATTCTTAAGCAAAGTCCTTAAAATATGATATGATGTATAGGCTTAATAACATTTTTAAACTTAAGAACTCCAACGTATTTCCCCAAAAGGCTCACATGATCAACAAATTGACAGACAGACAGACAGACAGACAGACAGACACTTACTTATTTACTGCATTTACAGACAGACAGACAGACATTTACTTATTTACCGCATTTACAGACAGACAGACAGACACAGACAGACGTTAACAAATATGGACAATTTTACATATTGGCATAGCCATTGTTTACCTCAAATGATCTGCATCTGCTAAATAAACAGCTGTAGATCCGTGAAATAAATCTCATACAACATTTGGTATAGCTGCATAGTTTGACCACAGTTCAAGCCTTTCACCGAGGCCACTGAGGATTGTTTATAATCCATTTTTATTTCCAACAGGAGTCTAAATACTACACAACGTGGCATAAGCTCCTACCCAAGACTTGTCTCAGAACCTCCATGTTTGTTCCTTTGCGATGCCTTTTCGAAAGGACACAGCGAGTAGACGTATTCACGATCAGTGAAATCAAAACATTGTCCCTTCAGAGGGTAGAATTCTTTTTTTGGGCCCAGATCAAACTCCAGCAGCTTCTTTATATCTCTGTCAAGTGTCAAACAAAATACACGATCCACATGACTCTAGACTACACAAACATACCAGTAATAAACTTTGGTTGAGAAAAATTTATTGTACATAAAGAAATTTATTTTGCTGGAGTTTAACCCATGCTAAAAGAAAAGCACTTAACCACCTGATGTCAAACAGCAGCTTTTAAGGCACAGAAGCAGAAGAATTATGGAATTTGGCTAAAAGTACATATAATATTTAATAATTTCATTTAGTGTTTGCAATTTTACATGCAACGAAAAATAAACAAACCCAATTTCACTTTCGACCGTGCGATACTTTGAATCCGCAGCATTGTACTCACTTCTTGCAGCATCCGCAGCTGTGGTTAACATAAGCATAAAAATGCATCATATACAGGAAATGGCTTACCTAACTTCTCACTCAACTGATCTGTGATATTGAAAGACTCAAAAACCAACTTCCAAAGACAAATCCTGTTCGTGTATTATAGCAATGGTCCAGCATGGATTTCTCAATTGCATCCAATCCAGCAAAATCTCAACTGATTCACTTCCCAACTGAATCGAATAAATAATATAAATAGCCAATTATATTCTCGTTCATCTCTGTCATTACCGAAATGTTTAATCACCCAACTATATCACTTCCCAACTGTGTCACAAGTCTGTACCACTTACCAACCAAATTGTTATGCATCAATAACATTATCCAAAACCAGCATTACACAGCTTCTAACCAACTGCATCATTACCCAATTAAAACACATAACACTAACAAACTGTATAACTGAACTGGACCACATACAGCTGAACAAACCAAGGCAATGATTTACTGCTACCTATCAAATATAATCAAACCTGCAATAAGTTGTTTCGTGGATTCATCGTAATCGGGCATTGGAATATCTTCCTCTTCTGCAGTACCACCTTCCTTTTTCTTATCTTCTTTGGGACGATACTGCAACAAGCAATCAACATGCCATGACTCTAAATCTAACAAAATAAATCGTGAATCGCAAATAATAGAACTAAAAAATCATGTACCTGCAACAAAATAGTAACTTTAACCAATGTAAAGCTGGTACATTACA
Source organism: Norana najaformis (assembly GCA_964023275.1). Classification (NCBI taxonomy): domain Eukaryota; kingdom Metazoa; phylum Annelida; class Clitellata; order Crassiclitellata; family Hormogastridae; genus Norana; species Norana najaformis. The sequence continues at coordinate 11,188,484 of OZ029923.1, read as the reverse complement.
ACAAACTGACCTCTTCATCTTCCTTGTCTTCTTCATCATCTTCATCATTTTCCTCTCCATCATCTCCATAATATCGTTCCTCATCCTCCTCACCCGCAGCCGCTGGGCTTTCAGTGGTAGGTGATGCTTCTTCATCTTTTACCTGTTCAAATAACAAACAAGTTTTCTGGCACATAAGCAATTGCAGATTTTTAGCCGGAAATTCAGCTTTTTAAATGGAACTAAATTTTGAATTCTTCTTTCTCCCCCCCCCCCCTCTCTTTTCCAAAAGCGTTTGAAGACCGTATTATACCCCATTAGTTCTGGGACATCAGGCCGGAAGTGTCTCTGATGAGTTTAATCTTGAAGTGGCGCTTTATAAGTTTCTGATTATGATTGCAACTGAAGTACTTGTACTAAACAGAAACACCTTGCAACATTACATTACACTCTCAGTCAGTGAACTCCATTAAATACATGTAGACTACATACTTCTGTAGCTGCAGAGATTTATTCTAAACAAGCAATCATTTAAAAAACATAAGAAACAAGAACTTAAATAAATATTTTCAGTAATAATAATATTGGACACACCAGTAGCTACACTATTCTAATGCATAGGTTATGCAACCTGCAAAACCTGTTCCACCGTTTAACGCATAAGTCATGTAACCTGCAAAACCTGCTCCGCTGTTTAACGCACAGGTTATGTACTCCGCAAAACCTGTCTCACTGTTAAACGCATAACTCATGTAATCTGCAGACTGCTCCACTGTTTAACAAGTAAATTATGTAATTTTCACCTGGTTATTTTGCAGCATGTCTGTGCGTTCTGTGCACACTCAGTAAATGCCAACAGAAACTGCATACAGGTACACAAGAGTTCAGTGATAAGCAGTTGCTAGCGAGCGTACCTCTGGTGTTTCTGGTTTTTCAGTTCCCGGTTTGCGGTAGATTTGATTAATGTTGTCCCAGACTTTGGCATAGAAGTCTTCGAAACCAATCTCTTCATTATCTTCCAAGTACTCCTGATTGAAAATGATCTGAAAATCACTAAGTCTGACATGACTTGTCCATTAGTAGCTGCCTTAAGTATAAAGCAAGGAAATTTATGAAGGCTAACTACGTCATGCTAACGGTTTTATGACTTCAACTCTGGACACCTTTTATCATCCATTTGACAACCCTCTGCATGTCATTTTGACATGGTCGTACAATGTCCTACTCGATACATAAATGGGCTGTTACATTACATTGCTTAAAAGTCTTGTATTTTACAAAACTGCAAACTGAAATTGAAACATTTCAGTGATAACGGAATCTCATAAGCATAAGTGAATGATAGAAAAAATATAGCTTTTTCAATTAATATAATTTAATAATTATAAAGATTTTCATTTTCATATGTCAAATTGTCAGATTATTAATTAACAATCAAATAACTTATGATTTCAATAAGATTTGTAAAGATCAGTTTAATTAGTTATGATAAAGGAGTATAGATCTTGGCAAAGAGTAGGCTATTTAGGTAAAGAGACAAAGTACAGACCTTCGCTTCATCAAGCGACACCTCTCCATTGGAATCAATGTCAAACTCCAATCGTGTCTGAATCTCTTGTACAGAAACCCTTTGACACACAAACAGTATTAATCTTCAGTTACAAACAGCAGATTCTTTGCATCACTAATTATCCACGTTCAGCAAACAGCATCAACACCCAAACAATGACAAGCCATATTGTTCAGTAGCAATTCTGAACCACCTTTAAGTAGAATTCTTGAAGAGACACTATATAAGTAAAGTTACAAATACGATTAAAACCCAAAATTAAGACACACCAACAAAAAACTGGCAAAAGCAAACTCTTTTGACTCACTAGTTTCTAGTTACCATAAATCTGTTGTAAACAGCAGCCCACATACATTATTTTGAAGCTGTCAAATAACAGAAAAACCAAAGGAAGATGTCTGTCCAAAATATGCACTTGCTGCGTTTCGACTCTCATAATGACAACTCTCTGTTTTGTGAGATTTTTTAATCCTGATCTCTTCCTTAGAAACTTTGTAAAAATCTGTCTCAAACACTTCTTAAGATCTCACCTGACTTAAAAACATACACTTAATAATATTCTCCAGTGTAACAATACCTGTAATAAAAATAATGACAATAAAGTTGATACAATTAACATTTGAATACTAAAAATTAACAGCATTAGAAATAGAAATAAATTCATTCTGCTTCTGATGAATTATTAGGTCAAAAAGAAAGAAACTTACATGCTATTCTGGTCTTTGTCGAGATCATTGAATGCTTCCATTGCTGCTATTTTCTTCAATTCTTCTTTTCGTTTTTCCTTCTCAGCTAGAAAAGAAATAAAACTTAAAACTACTGAACAGATTCTGTGGTGCTCCACTAAGCTCAAAAGAAAATAATAAAGCAAAATACACAGCAGGTTACCTAAACAAATTATGATATGCATCAAATGACAGAAGTTAATTCTTGCAAACAAAACCACAATAAATGTATTTACATATGAACTTACACACGAACTTATAAAGAATTCCAATACATGCAAGAAGTATTTTCAAAATTTTTTTCTTAAATCTCACCTTCCCACTGCTGTTTGTGAAGTTCTTTAGCTTCATTTTCCGGTTTTTCCACCTCATTTTTAATCTTCTCGAACTCTGCCCGCTTCAGATCTAGTTCTACTTTCTCCTTTTCAAGTTCCACAAGACGACTCTAAGTAAATTACCAAAACAAAATACACATTACAAGTTATAAAAAATCTGGTTGCTAAAATAATGATAATGTTATACACCAGCATCTTAAAGTTCCATAAATGGTCTGATCATTACATTACGGATTATATGACACATCAATATTTTCATCTACCAAATATCCACAGAGCTCCATAATTCTATGAATAAAGGACCAAAAATGTCAATAAATTGATCCAAAAAGTCAATAAATTGATCTAAGAAGTCAATACAATTAATCAATGTAACAGCTGTTGAATTGGCCTTCAAAATATTGAAACAAGTGATGAGTCAGAATTCAGGTACGATGCTTGGTCACTTGAAAAATCATTAATTGAAGCTTTGTGCATAATAATAATGGTGCTATAGAAGTCATTCAGTTGGATTAGAAGTCAGTCTGAACCGACATGGAAAAACGCATTAAGAAAGTGTCCAGGACAAAAGAAACCACACAGCCGAGTCATAAATAAGATTGGAAACGAAGAACAGCAGACGTGTATAAGTGGCACAGCACCTTCATACAGACAGACGCAAATTTCTCACTGCAACTTTATGTAAGTGTACAAAAGTATGTAAAGTAATCTTTATTAAAAGTAAGCTAAGTAATTTTTATTAACTGTAAGACAAACACCCAGATAAGAGAATCCCAGCATGACAAAAAGTGCTCAAAACCACTGCACACATGACTATCTAACTGATCTTAAAAATGCAACTTAAGGTACGTAGACAACATATGCTGAACAAAGTGAAAGTGATATGATATTAACGAGCATTTTCACTGTATAAATTAATTTAAACAGTTTACATTCACAGCTTAGTCTCAAAATAACCCAACATAACAATAAAATAAGAACAAACTTCTTTTTCTGTCACAGACTGCTGGCCACGCTGGCAATACTCCTCATAGATTTCATGGCCTTCAACAAGTAACTGGTGTTGCTTAAGAGCCTCCTCTTTCATTTGCCGCCCAAGTTCTCTGAAAAATGCATAACCGGCATCAACAGAAATACTGATATTTTGTGGGTCAGAAACCTTGATTATGACACCAGATTAATCTAATCTAGGCTAATCTAATCTGATCAGTCTTTAACTTAAAATTAATATTTTATAAGAGCAAACAACACCACTTGTTATATTTTTAATACTAACAGTTTTAAAATAAAGAAATACACTGCTGCAAAAATAACTACAAATAGTAAATATTTGAAACATATCAGAAGCACTTTGATCCTTACGAACAGTAGTTTCCACAGACAATTCGTTGGTTGTACTCATCTGAACCATCACAACAATCTGAAAAAAACAGGAAGAGTCAGAAAGTTAAACATAACAGCAAATCAGATTTCTTAGAAGGCTTGACAAACTGAAACTTACTTAAAACATGATTTTCATTATAGTGCAAATTTTTTAAAACTGATCTAGTTTGCAATATGAATCTGAAATCGAGCTCTACTTTTGAATATGACCTCAAAATAATGCAACATCATCATAACACAGTACCTGATATCATTACCACAGAGCATTTAAAATCCTGAACTAAGGGAAACGATCCAAGTTAACACAAAATATCATCAAACAAATCAAATGACATAACATAAAACAAAGACTGAAACGCAAATCACTGAAATATGGAATCAAAACCAATTCAGAATAATAGGGTCATACATTTTTCCTTTTCTCCAGATTACAAGTTACCCAATAATGAAACAAGAATAATTCAAGTGATTCCACAAAAAGAATTAAAATTCTGATCCAAATAAGAAATAGTAGCAAATATCAGATAGCAAATACACTAACCACATATTCCGTCATTCACTCTGGAGGATGGTATAATGTTTGGTTTATAACCAGCATTTGTGCAGAAGAATGAACCATTGGGACAGGCCGATGTTCCTGTTTAGAAAATAAACCACAAAAATAAAACGGTGACAACTTGTCTTTAAAAATATCCTTATGTAAAAAAAACTGTCAGCACCTATGATACATTCTTAAAAGGCTCTATACAAATTTCAAGACAGATCTACATATTTACGTACTGGGGAATGTATGGATGTATGTATGTATACATGTAAGTATGTATGATGTATGGATGGATGTATGTATACAAGTGTGCAGGTATGTATGATGTGTGTGATGTATGTATGTATGTATGTATGTATGTAATGTATCTAGTCAATTACTATAGCGCATTTCAAGTTCCTCTCAAAAGCGCTGTGCTTGTTAGCCTAAGTGGTGTTAAAGTTCATAAAGAACAATGGGTTAATCTGTAAGCAAATAATGTTCAGATAACTTGAGCAGTCATCAGTGGTGGGCTCTCACACACTCAAATGGACCAACCACCCAGAGATGAAAGTTAACACCACGTTCAGAGTTTTTGGCCCATACACAACCCCACTAAAATTAATCATGAATGCAAGAGTTAGTGTGAGACTACAGAACAAGTAATCATGAGTTCTGCAGGTACCAACCAACATACAGGCTGCACATTTACGCAGTGACTTAAGAGCTCTTCAAACATTAAACTCTTCCATTTATCCCTGAAATAATTTCCATGGTCTGTACCTGGCTCATCTGTGCTATCACTGCAGTCACAGTAGTCATCATTTACCCGATCGTACGGAATAATCTGGGAGCCATCCAAGCACCGAAACTCCTTAGCAGCTCGATAGAAAGGCTGGACTGTACATTGAAAGCATCACAAAAGAGCAGTTGGACTGTAAATTGAACTTGAAAGCATTTAAAAGCATTTTGACTGAAAATTAAACAATTTACAGCAGCTACATAACGGCTCTGACTTACAAAACCAGTAGTTAGTCTCAGAAAAAGAATTATAAGTCCTTATCAGCAAATGCACAAAAGTGGCATAATCTGGACTTTTCCCTCGTTTAAATACATAATGCATCACTAAAGCATGTGAAACGGTAAGTAAATAAATAGTTAAATATAACAACAAGGAAGTTTGTAACTCTGACACTTCCATTAAACCGGTGAGTGTACGAAGATGCCTAAGGTAGGCCCAACAGCTACTCGCATTTCATCTAATGTACTTTATAGTTCCTTAGCTTAGACTTCTCGTTCCAAAATATTTCAGTCAAGAATGCACAACGCTCTAAATACCGATTTACATATAACCGACATTCATACGCAGATTTACAAATCTGTTTAAATTTTAATGTAATTCAGCAAACATGTTAAATTTTTGTACACAATAGAACTGGCTTTATGTACAAATATGGGAGGAGAGTTCCTATAATGAGATCACTCACGCGATGGTGATATCCCTCGGACACCTTCTCTGCATTCTATCTCGGATGCAGAGAATAAATAAGCGATCACCGTTACTATTACAGTCGTCTTCATTCTGCAAAAAAATAAATTACACTAACAAAACCTCGCTGCTTCCTGACCAGTCAACACACGCCACGATGCGACTGCGATCTGAACTATCGACGACGTAGCTCTCCGTATTGGTCTGGCGCACTGCCTCTCAAGAAAAGATTCATTTAGCGCTATTAAAAACGTATCGCCTTGAATATCGCTAAATGAATTTCGTACCGTTCTGTTCTTGTTATCAATAACTCATCGCTTACAGTCAGCGCAGTAGAAAATAAATCTTTTCCGCAAAGCTGTCTTGCTTAGCGCAAAAGTTCACATTTTAAATGCATACGCACTGTGATAACTTTTGTATGCGAGAACTGAATCTGTCTCTACCTACTCTGTCATGAATAATCTGATTCCCGCGTCTTAGCTATCGTTTTTCGCTGTAGAAATCTCGAGTTTACGATTACGATACGATTACGACTAAGGTCTCACCCAATAAATTCTTTGTAAAAGAAATTACTAGGGTTGAATCCATATGGCTGCTTTAGAAAAACGTGTAGGGCCTAAATCTGTGAATAAGCTGGTCACCGTGACATGGCTTTCGTTGGGCGCTAGAAATCTCGGGATTACGATTTATATTTACTTTATACATCTTTAACTTGCCAACATTGCACCTCTTGCAATCTCTGCGCAGGCGCAGTCTTTCAGTCTACACTGAAAATATTCATCTTCCACAAATTCTATTCTTATTCTATCTCTTCATCTTACCTCTCTTGCCGCCCCAAATCTAAACACCATCGACCGTAGCCGTCTGACTGCCTGCCTGTTTGACCCTTAGATCTTGACTTGGAACCGAACCTGACCTATCGATTTTGTTTCGACTGTGCGTCCGTGAATAAGCCGGTTTCCGCGACTTAGCTTTCTCTGGGCGCTGTAGAAATCATCTGGTCTCAAATACGAATATCTGTCTGCCAACTTTGTTTTGACTGAGCACCTGCGAATTGCTGGCTCCCGCGACTAGCTTAAACATATAGACGCTGTAAAAATCTCGAGATCACGTTTATAATTCATTGAAAAATGAGCAGGGTCAAGGCACTACTGTTGCTATAGCAAAATATGTACATTTGCATTTAAATTTTGTACATTTATATTCAGTTATTTATACCCGAGTATATCCGAATTTTCCAGAGCTAATAACTACAGCCTAGAATAACAATTTATTGTCGGGGATTCGTACCCTACAAGGTTTTGTTTACCCCTTGCCAGTCTTGGAGTGGTGGTCATGTGCACATGAAAACCGTGTCATGTGCAATTATTGTGTTTATGTAACGCTCGTCTGTTAAAGCGGGTAGCAGAAGGGTGGGTGGATTTTTTAAAGACAGGATTGGAGAAAAAACGAAATACAATGTATTCCGTGTTTGGAAAATGGATGTTGTTGTCTGCAACGTTCGGTCTTTGTTGGTTACTCGCCCAATCGAGTCGTCAGTGCAACTTTCCGCCCAGCGTCTGGTGCAGTTCGAGGCAAATTGCCCGTGATTGCCAGGTATAATTACTCAGCTGGGTCTGTGAAGTTCACTAGCGTAGGTATTCTGTGATATTTAATTAAAGAAAACTGGTGTGTTCAAACTCCATTCGTTAAACGACCCACCTCTTTAACATGATCGCCTGCCAAAATGGTTGAATGCATGAATAGGCGATTTGAATGTTTTTTGAATGTTTTAAATAAGTCATTATTGTCATAAGATCAGATTCAGCTGCTGGTCCAACTTTCTAGAACACACTACCCAACTGCTGTTCGTCCAGCTGGATCCGTAATGTTATGTGATCTCAGATCAACTCTTTTAACCATGAAATGTTCTTCTATCACAGCAGCCGACCTGTTTTCGACTTTATTTCACTGTAGTTTGTGCTTTTTGGTTATTACCTTGTGCATAATTAGACACCATCTCCATGTAAGTTGCTTAGTTAGCTACACTGGTTAAGGCATACGTCAAGCCACTTCTGTGCATGAGGAAGCCAGTTTGTGTACCGATTGTGGCTTATTGAAGAGATTTAATCTCAGGATAGCACGGTCTGTACACAGGGTCCTTAACTGGCATGGCACCCATTCTAACAGGTAGCGCTGGTAAAGAATCTCACCCAGCCAATGCGTTGAAGAATGAATATGGTTGAGACCATGCAGTCGCTGTAGAAAAATGCATACTTTTACATTTTACTAGAAATGTGTTATAATTTTTAAGTCATGGCAGCTGCTTTTGAAAAATCTCTACTCTGTTGTGCCGTTGTAGGTTGAGGAACAGTGTGAAAACAGTGCATGGTGGATACAAAACAATGCACCAAAGGTCAATCTGACGTTGTACTACGAAACACTTTGTCCAGACTGCAAAGAGTTTGTTCAATTCCAGCTTTGGCCGACTTTTCTTAAAGTGGCCGACATCTTCAACCTGGAATTAGTTCCTTATGGCAATGCCAGGGTTAGTGCAGTCAATTACATTGGCATGACTTTAGGACATTTGGCATTTGTAAGGGGTATACTGTATATTCATGTGATTTCTCTAACATAAAAGTTTGGTTAATTTTTAACTTTGTTACATCAGAAATGTGAGTTTGCTTCTATTTATAAATTAATTCTTGGTTTAGCAAAGCTTTATGATGTTTTTTGGATTCAAATAAATTATAATATGTGCAGTCATTTTGAGTTATTGAAAGTTTTATTGTGATCTTTGAGGCCACATTTTGAGTTGAAGATGACAATTTTAGCCCAGTTGGCTGTAAAAATTCATAATGTGTTTTGGTCACATTGGGGATTTGTATTTCCTAACCTATGACTCATGAATTATTAATTTTGACTTCAGTTGTTCATGAATTATTCATAGGGTAATTCTGTCCAGTGTTGTTTAATGGTTGCATTCCTTAAAGGCTTAAAGTGTATTGGCAGTTTATTGAAAAGCCAAAAAGCAATAATTTTGGGATTATTGTATTGTTTTTAAGTTTAAATTTTGGGTTTAAGTGCTTCTATTGTAACCTAGTGCCAAAATTTTAACGAATACATTTTGTTTTCTTTTGTTGCAGGAAAAACAGGTGGGAGATCACTGGGAGTTTACCTGTCAGCATGGACCAATGGAATGTCTTGGAAATTTGATTCAGGTAATATAAAGTTCAAGTTCTTAATGATAATTGTCTGTGCTTAGTTATTATTGCCTGAAAATTAGAGGTTACTTCAGGTTTTAGAATCCTAGTACTAGATTATTTTCCAAAACTGGATCAGGTAAATAGCATCCTGGTTGAACTTGAACTTCTCTTTGACATTACGTTTGGTAGCCATATCAAATGTCACATTATAACAAGACTGAATTGTAAAGTTTTTATTCTAATTTGTATTTTGGGTCTATTCCCCAACTATGTTGTATCAAAATTCACATCGTAATGATCTGTGCTAAAAGTAGGTTCTTGTGTTTCTACGACTGCCTTTGAATGCTTCATCATCCTTACATACAGGTAGCAGAAGTTCATATAATTTATTGGTCCTGAAACAATCAAAGCGAAGTAATTTCTCTTTTTGTTGCAGACCTGTGCCATACATATCGCTAGCAACATTAGCAAGGTGTTTCCATTTGTTGCTTGTATGGAAATGTCTGATCTCCAACCAAACAAAAGTGGACCAGAGGTAAGTTTGTCTTATCTTTTGGTCAGTTTCATCGCTCAGTGCTAGTCCCTAAGATCCACATGATATAAGTAAATCCTCATCTACTGTTCCTTAAACAGAACTTTTAACTTAATGTAATGATACGCTGCACCCTCACTATAATGTGGGATTTGGGACCCATATCAAGTACAGCGATATGACGTTAAACTGTACGCTATTTACCTGCAGATCAACAATGCATAGTATAGGGTTAAGAACTGCATATCTTATATCTTACATTGATCTAATTGAACTTTGCTTTGGGTTTTAATCAATAGTCAATGCTACATGAAACCATTAAGCAAACCATAGTCAGGGATCAGTCAGGTTAAAATCCAGCAAAGCAAACTGTCAGCACAAGAAATGGTCTGTTGGAATTCAACCTGGCTTCTCCAATGGATTGACTTTGGACTGCAATTTTTACTTGAAGCGACCATCGAATGGTGCCTTGGGCATTATGATAATGGCGCTATAGAAGACTTTAGATTAGGTTAGATTAATGAGGTTGTGACTTGGAATGGGTAGTTGTCTATTTACTGTTCATGATTGTGGGGCACATATGCAGTCAGGTCTAGGTCGTTGTGCGGCATGGTGGTCTGTTGGTAACGCATTTGGTCAATGATCATGCGGTTGCAGGTTCGACTCCATGTAATGACCATGAGCAAGTTGTTTGCAAATTATACTGCTTGTCACCAAGCAGTTTGATTTGGTACCAGTGTAAGCTGGGATGCATAGGGCAAGTCCTGCAATGCACTGGCCCTGTGTCCAGAGCCATGGGATTCGTCCATTACCGGCTCAAGGGCCTAAAGAAAAGATGAGCACCTCCCCTGTGTCTCACTTGTGGGATATGGGATACTTTATTCTACTAGATTGTTATGGCTTGTATATGAGAATAATTATACCAATTTATTTTAGTGTGCAAAAATGCATGGAGTTGACTATGAATCTGTGAAGAGTTGCACAAGTAGTTCGCTTGGGAACAAACTCGAACACGAGATGGCTGTAAAGACAGAACAACTTGATCCACCACATACGTTTGTGCCTTGGATTACATTGAATGGGGTATGAACAGAATTTATGCTTCCTTTCTGTTGGATTTATCATATTCGTGTTAAGAAACAACCAATACTCATGTCTGAGATGGGATTTTTGCCAACATTTCACCACTGCCTTGTTTGGGGGTAGTGCCAGTCCCAAGCCTGGATAAAGGAGGAGGGCGACGTCAACGGCCTTTGAAGCCATAATGTCATTAAACTGAGAATTACTAGTACTACATTCCATTTTGTTTATGGCTTACAGTTGTGTTCTTCTGGTTTCTGTTTTGATATGCATTGTTGTTTGTTAACTTAAGTATGAGCATTTATCTTATGCTAATAAAGATTACTTACTTATTCATCCAATTAAATTGCATATGTGTGATCGTGCATACAAAGTGTATTAAGTGTAATTAAGAGGCAATTTATTCTTATTTTCTTTATTCTTATTTTCCTAGGTGCACACAGATGAAATTCAACATAAAGCTGAATCTGATCTGCTGAAATTACTGTGTGATACCTTTACGGTTGGTAGTATAAAGTTATTGCAAAATATTGTACTGATGTTGGTGATATGATTATAATAGAAGCAGCAGTTAGGCCATTGTTTTAATTTTATGCAGTACCTTCATAGGTCGAAGCATTCCACTTTTTAGGTATTAACTTTAATGGTCATGGCACGGTAAAATATAATTTACCACTGCTAGTCATGCCATAGTAATACGTAATGTATCACTGTTTGTCAGACCACTGTAAACGATCCTGATGTTGAGGTAGGTTGTTCTCAAGCTTTATCAATTAGGTATTGTCCAGCAGATATTTGCAAATAAGAAGAGTAGCACAATCTGTGTGGTAAAATTCCCATATATGCGGCATCTTTCAGGCAGGCAGCCTAGCCAATTGTAGGCACGGACCTAAATAAGTTGGTCACAAAGATAATAATGTCTCTTGTTTTAAAATTACTTAGTCTTGATTTGTTCTTCAGTTTGTTAAGCAGTTTATTATAATATTGTATGCCGTCACTCAGTCAGGCATAAAATACAGGAATGCTTAATTGCAGTCATGTTCTGAAGTCAGTTCTAGTCTAATTGTGATTCAAGTTTTAATTATTCCAAATTTGTGTACTCTTAGTGTCCCTTGTGTTTGATAATTTGATAGTGTGCCTTCTAATGCCACAGCTTTTTGTTTCTTTTCAACAGGGGCCAAAGCCTGACGACTGTCGTAAGACGAGGACTCTACGTAAATGCCAGAAATACGACCTTTAATTTTTTTTAAAGATTTCCTGCATTGGTGCTTTTAAAGTGCATCTTGTATAAGTGTTGTTCCCACGCTTTATCAAGCTCACAATTAGACTGGAACTGTCATGTTGTCAGCATAGTATTTTGCATACAGCAAAAGTTTGGCAGACTGGGATTTTGAGCAACGGAAGTTGTGCACCCAAGTCTAACAGACTAAACTTGATTTTGGTCTTTATTTGCTTTGAGATTTGAAATAAACTGTAACGTAGATTTATCACAGATATTAATGCTTGGTGAAAGGTCTTGAAAATATTTGAAGTGTCTTATGTACCAAATATTTCTATACATATTACCCAATCAGCTCGTCATCTAGTAAACATAAAGTGAATCCAAAAAACTACAAAAATCACTTGTAAAGTGCAGAGTTCTATTTCTGCAATTGTTACTAATATTTTTGGTTGTAAAATCATCTTGAAAATGTTTCTTTTAAAAAGGTGCTGTATAGTTTGATTTTGACTGTGTGCATTGCAGAGCTGAACAGTTGAAACAGGTTTTCATAACTTTTCAGTTATTTGGCATTTATCTTACATCAACTAGGGGAGGTTCCTTATATCCAACGTGTACTGCAGATCATTTGTCTGACAATTTTTATTGGTACCTAGTTAATGTAGATATGCCACCATACTTTGTGGAGAGGCTGAATGGTAGTAACAAAACATTTATGGTAACAATAAATAGAATTTTTAAAATGTATTATTGGTACCTAGTTAATGTAGATCTGCCACCATACTTTGTGGAGAGGCTGAATGGTAGTAACAAAACATTTATGGTAACAATAAATAGAATTTTTAAAATGTATTATTGGTACCTAGTTAATGTAGATCTGCCAGCATACTTTGTGGAGAGGCTGAATGGTAGTAACAAAACATTTATGGTAACAATAAATAGAATTTTTAAAATGTATTATTGGTACCTAGTTAATGTAGATCTGCCACCATACTTTGTGGAGAGGCTGAATAGTAGTAACAAAACATTTATGGTAACAATAAATAGAATTTTTAAAATGTATTATTGGTACCTAGTTAATGTAGATCTGCCAGCATACTTTGTGGAGAGGCTGAATGGTAGTAACAAAACATTTATGGTAACAATAAACAGAATTTTAAAAATGTATTATTGGTACCTAGTTAATGTAGATCTGCCAGCATACTTTGTGGAGGTTGAAGTGGTAGTAACAAAACATTTATGGTAAGCTATTCTGTCATAAAATTGATGCATAGTATAGTATGATGAGAATGTTGGCCAAGTTCTTTTGCTCACATAGGACTACCAGTTGTGGCATTTCATAGCAATAGTTTTACAATAGTCCCAAAGATGAACATTGCCGTCCTGAGGCTGTTTATACTCGGCTCATACCAATCCAAAACCCTCTACATAACTTAAGAACAATCTGGACCTAGCCAATGCAAGTATTCTGGAAGATGCATTTTATACTATTTACAGTGTAATGCGGAGAATGCGTCTTCGGTTCATGACTGTCAAATCACAACGTTTGCCCTTCCCGCAGCCTTGATCATTCAGTGGCATGACAAAAATCATGTTAACGTTTCTAAGCATTTCCCGTTGATGTCTTTCATACATAGTTGTGCCAGAATTGATTCAAGCTGCCATATTTTCTTTCTATATCAGAGTTAAACAACAACAGTCGTACTTATACCAAAGTTCTTTGCTTAAGACTTTCAAATTGCTTATCCACCATAGGCTGCCTCTCTGTCGTAGTGGACAGACTTTCTGGATATAAACCTGATTGCTGATTTGACTCTGGTGCCCCACTGGTTGATGCCTTGTGCATTAGACACTAGCACTATAGAAGTTACTAATTACATATATGCCATGTAAGCTGCTATACAAATATATTCAAAACTACATGTATGGTGAGACCAAAATTTAAAACACACTTGATAACATGCACCTCAGTAATCTTAAGTTATAAAGTAATTTGGCTACAGTGGTCACTAATCGAAATCGGTTCAAGAATGTTTTGTTTGTTAGTAAGCAGTAGCATACTTACAAGCAGTAAATTCTAGGAACTATTTAGCAGTCGGTTGTGTGCAAATCCTGTGCTGTGTACAAAATGCATGTGTTTGCTGCAGGTTAAAGAAAAGTGCAGTATAGTCATCGAGGATATGTACGGTGTACCCTTCACTGGCAGGTTTGATTGAATGTAGTCACATCAGCAAAAATGGCCTGCGATATATTGACGGAAGGGAAAATGGGGTTTCATGGTTGCATTAAGGATAACTTTGGTTGCACTGGTATTGTTTCATTTCACTATTGTTATGGTTCATGGCAGCCTCTTTTTTATCAGTATGGCACCTTGCTGTTCTTCAAGGCAACTCAATACGTTTCAGCATAGATAGACACAACATTTAAGGAAAAGCCACAGAAGAATCAGGAACTGTTCACATAGTTATCCTAAGTTGGCCATTCTTGGCAGTGTTTCAATCCGTGCAGGGTACGTGCGCCATATCTCCCAAAAGCAACTAAGGACATCTGTTCCAGTTTGATCCTTACACCATGCTTTAAAAAAATAACATCGAAATGGCAAGCCATTACAACAATTCCATATTCACGGCACTACTTTAACTAGGCATACTCCGAACAACGTTGTCTTCGCATTCGAAGCACAGTTACATGTATAAATAAACATATCATAAAACACTGCTATGTAGTTACACCACTACCCACCAAACGGACAGCAAACAATATAAAATCCAGACATACAGATTCCAAGAAAGGAATTCTGATTAGGAAAATCTCAAAACTTAGCCAGTGTACATTTCAAATGATCCAACAACACAACCAGTGTTTTCAGACTTCATTGTAAGAATATTTGACAGAAGAGGACAACACAGTAAGCAACCATCAAAGAATTACATCCAACAATAATTATTTGCTTGAAATATTGTTACAATTTAACCAGTTTATATAGCGATGTTAGAAGCCGCTAAAACGGAGTGTAACAGTTACTGCAAGCAATACAAAAATTACTGCTAAGCAAATATTGTAAACAAATTCCGTCTTTGCCAGATTTAGAGTGAAAACATTACTCAAGCCGAAGCATGCATTCAAGAGGCAAACACTGATACATCCTACAGAAAGGGATAAGTTACAGTGCCTCTACTAGAACAGGGTGAGGTTATTAGACAGACTAAGTCATAAGAAAGCTGAGCAATTTAAACATCTTCACTCGCAGGAAACAATGCTGTCTGCAAGCAGCTGCAATTTTTAGAATATCGAGAGAGCCAGTCAAGACATAAGATCATTTGAAATGCACCTGAAATTTGCCAACAATGAACAATACATGGTTTGAATCCGTAAACATAACACAGATGTACGTCCCACTATTAGTTATCTCGTTAAAATACAATTTTCCCACATTAAATAAAACTAAATGAAATAATTTCGGCAACTACCGCTGAATCACAAGTCAAATACAAAGCGCATGGAAATCTGAAACCAAAAAATGACAATCAGATTCTTAAATTTCAATATTCTAGTTCCCACCACAAATTAGCTCTTAACGATTTGTTCAACGTAACACCTGTTCAAGGAAACATTTAGGTTCAGCGTTTTTTCGGTAACCAGCAACAGCGGCTGCGCTAATAAGTGCAGCTCTGCAGAGTGCAGTGATCATCAGGTGGGACTCTAGCAGCAACCGCTGCCCTGGCTTGCACCTCCGCCACCAGAAGACGCCTGTGTTCTTGACTGCTGTTGACTGGGTCCAAGTTTTATTCCATTTGCCTGTTACAAATCAACAACAGATATTAAAAGAAATGGAACCATAAGATAAGTTAATGAAAATCTCATGTGCTGAAGACATTTACGAACGAAAAAAACAAGTTTAATGCAATTTTGCTCAGAAGCAACCATCGACTGATGCCTTGTGCATGAGCCAGATATTTAAATAGTGTCGATAAAAGGGCGTTTAATGGTCGAGGATAAACAAAGCCTAAAAAATAAAATAAACGAAAGATAAATCATTTCACTGTTAACCGATAATAGATACTGGATACATTTTTAAAACTGGAAGGGACAATACTGTAAATGATATTTCAGTCAGATTATCGGACAAATAAATACCTTGAAAGAATACATTATATTTTACAGAACTTACCTCATTACTGACATCAAAAACTCCCTCTTGTATTTTCTGGTAGATCTGTTTAGCAGTGTTTATGAAAGCCTACATCAAAATAAAACAAAATAATTTTTTTATAATGAACACAAATCTGTTAGAGAATAAATCCAAGACCACTCTATATCACATATTAAAGTCTTCTGAGGAAAATGTTTAAAAGTAACATTTAAACTTTTCATTTGTTCAGGAAATTTTTTACAACTTTCCATCCAGCCAAGAGCCAATTTGCCTCAATCATACGAAGCTCTTGCATGAAATTCCTAAAACTGGTGGAAATTTAAGAAAAATTTATGTTCCAGTTTCAGCAAACTTTCAAAGGTCGCTTAACCCTTTGCTGGAAATTTTGAGCCAAGTGATTAGTAGATCTAACTGAAATCAGTGATGCTGAAGATTAATATTCATAACCACAGTCATGTTTCCAGGATGTATGTACTGGTATATATATACACCATATACAAATATATGTATATTTATGGTATATATATATGTATATGGTTGAGAGTATTCTTGACGCAACATCTGCCCTTGGTCTCTGGATGTCCTCTAATCGCCTTCGACTGAACTCTGCTAAGACCCAGTTCATCTGGCTTGGTGGTCGTGCTCAGCTGGCAAAGATTGATTCATCATCCTTACGCCAGAGGTTTCCGGACATTCTTTTCTGTTCCAAAGTCCGTGATCTTGGGGTTGTTCTGGACCGGGAACTCTCCTTGACCGATCATGTTAACAGTGTCTCCCGCTCATGCTTTTACCACCTTCGTCAGCTTCGTACCATCCGCCGCTCCCTCTCCTTTCATGCCGTTACTACTCTAATTCATGCCCTTATCTGCACCAGGGTGGACTTTGGTAACGCTATCTTTGCTGGACTCTCACTTGCCAATATTTCCAAGCTTCAATCTGTTCTCAATGCTTCTGCCCGTCTTATTGGAGGCGTCCCCAGGTATGGCCATATAACTTCCTTTATACGGGACACTCTACACTGGCTTCCCATCCAGCAGCGTATCCAGTTCAAGATCCTAACGCTTATGCGTAATTGTCTTGTTGGCTCTGCTCCATCATATCTTAGGGACTTCTGCATTTCGGTCTCCTTGGTTCCAGGCCGTAGCACTCTCCGGTCGGCCTCCCTTGGACTTCTGACTGTCCCTCGTATGCGCACTGCTACAGCGCAGTCTAGAAGCTTTGCCTGTGTTGGACCCAATAGCTGGAATCGCCTTTCCCGAGAGCTCCGGCTAGTATTCCTCAGTTTGTCTCTTCCGCAGTTTCGCAAGCGCCTGAAGTCTGTATTATTTGCCAGTGGTCTCACTGGTTCGGGTCGGGAGCGCTTCTGATGAGTCTATTCTTGAAGTGGCGCTTTATAAATGTCAGATTACAATTACAATTACACCTACCTCACAAATGTGCCAAGTATGTGCTGTATGTGCGGTAGGTACAGCATTCCTAATCACAGATGGTCCAATCTGTGTTTCTTGAGAGAAGGACAAAAATGATCAGAAGCAAGATAATTTCATACCTCTTCAACATTGGCCGCAGTTTTTGCCGAGGTTTCCATGAAGACAAGTCCGTGCTCTTGAGCAAACGCCTCGCCTTCTTCCCTCTTCACTTCACGTCGTGCCTCTAAATCGCTGAAGAAGAAAAAGGCCTTTGCAACAGTTGAAATGCTGATCAACTAGAAAAACAGCTAAGAGAAATCAGCAAATCATGTTTCCGTTAAACTGATATCCATCCTATTGACACAAACACTGCAAACTAGACTTGAGAATTCAGAAAAGAAACAACAGTATGAAATGAATTAGAAGAATATAACCACTTGGCATAATGAGAAAAACTTAAACAAAAATATGTATCTCATTAATTTTGTTCTCAGTACAAAAAATACAATTCTTTAACTGGCTCTGTTTTACCTTCTGTAATATTTGCGTACAAGTATAAACATAAATTTGTATATAGTGCTGTTAAAAAAGTTGTTCTTCTAGTACCAAACCAGCTCAAGATGTAAGCCTGTATGAAAGTCTGTAATATATGCACTGGTTCTAACACAGATAACATCTGCAAAGAACCTCTAAATAGTGCTTTCAATGTATCATATCATTAAACACTAAACCAGTGTCGGGATATTGACTTACTTCACCAACCAATAAATAGAAACCCATCAACAGACTACCATAACTAAAGTGCCTTTGTAATGTTCCTCGAAGCCACTACACAAATAGTCAGATACATGCAAATAAAGCATGCAGAGTCATATAAATAAGTAAGTAAAGTAAGTAAGTAATGCATTTATTAACACACCACATGTCCATCAGCTGAGGAAGGAATCGTAGCCATGGACAAATAAACAAATTTAAATACATGACAAGTCAAACAAACAAAGGAAGAGGCAAACAAAGGAAGAGGCACAGCCACAAGGACAGACAAAGAGAATGACACTCAAACACAAAGAATTGCACTTTTGATTCTACAGCATATAAATATAACCTTTTGTTCCCGATCAGCATGATCACCATGTTCGAACTGGAATGTTGACGTGCATCTTCTAGCCAAGTGGTCAGATGGTTAAAAGTGTCCCGTCTAAAAAAGGTTAAAGTTGACTAAAGAAAGGTTAAATGTGCCTAGTTTATAAAAAAAATCTGAAAATTTTTTAACATCGTTGCATAAAAGTCTAAATATTGCTACTCTTCCCATTTCAAACTGGCCAATAACTATGGCTTGACTAAGCTATCGCTGGTCAGTGTCTTCCGTATTGTTTGGACACCTTTTGTTTCACAAACTTTGCAACTCAGTTTGGCTACTCCTCTATCATTTAGCTGGCATAGAATATTTTGAGTGTATTTGACTGGTTCTTTAAAGGTGCTACATAAATGTTCTGATACACACATCTTGTAATCAAGCAATTACTTCTTGTCCTCTTTAGTTGAACTCAAAATGCTTAGGGGTCGTCCATAAAGGCCATCAACAAACAAAGCTATTTTGGACCCCTTAATCCCTTTGTCCACATTTGGCACAAACCTTTCCTCATCCCCTTTGTGAACACCTCCCTCCAACAATGTACAAAGGACTAGATTGGCTACCTGTCGTCTTTGCAAGGCTAACTGTGCTCCAGGGTGGGGCACTTCAATACTGCTACATCTGCAAAGGGACTCTAATTCGATCCAACGCAATGCAGACTGTCAGCTGTCTGACTGAGGTTAGTGTTTAAGACACAGGCTATACTGAAATAACTGCATGTACCAAATTTAGATTCGGACATCCACATTGGACACAGCCCCCTCGTCCGCATTTTGGTGACCCCTCCCCTTCTTTGTGGATGTCCTTAATAGACGACCATTATCAGGAATTTCTCTTCTAACTGAAGGCATCGCACCTGCATCATAACAAAACCCACCTCGTAATATCGTAGACGAGCAGGGCACCAGCCGCCCCTCGGTAGTATGATCGCGTTATTGATCGGAATGACTCTTGGCCGGCCTACAAACACATGACAACCCAAACTGTTTTCAACAGCACCAACCACAGACAGCAAGAATCTAAGTCTGGACAGACCAACCAGAAATGACTGTCACACCAACCTCCTCAAGAGATTGGTGAGACAGCTGTGTTTGACCAACGGGGGGATCTGAGAGATCCATGCTACCATATGAAGACTTGGACACACCACGCTTTCTTGTGGATTTGGCCTTCCTTCTGGAACAGTCTTCCACTGAACATTCAAACTCTACTGCCACAAACAGCTCAAGAAACAAACGTAGCCTATCCTATGTCGCACCTTATTAGAACTGTTAGATAGTCATGTTAGTGAAGTTTGTTAAATGCACTGCATAAATGTTCAGATACATAAAAAGAAAAGGTGGCCACAGTTATGAGTGTTAAAAAATTGTGTTAATACTGTCAGCAAACTAGGGCGGACAACCTGTCCTTTCACCCACCATCTGATCTCCCACTGACTGCAAAGCCAATGAGGCCACTTACAGAACAGAAGTTATTGTCTTGCAAAGGAACAAATACCCCTACCTTTAAATGCTTGGCAGTCAAGCAAGCTATCCATTAGACTACCACTCCAAACGTCTAAACTTACTTTAAAATCAGTAAGAAATTTTTGTGCTTCATCAGATTACAAAAGTAACTAAAGAGTTCATAAATTCTGATAGCGTACGGCACCATTCACATACGGTGCCATCGTTAATAATCTATGTTATTAACTGAAGCTTATCTATAGATACTAACTGTGTCCCATATCTGTAGCTTAATCTGCTTTCCTTCTATGTTTATCATTCGAGCTCCAAATTCGACTCCTATACGATTAAGAAACAAAAGTCAATGTTAAATCAACAGAAAAGCATCAAAGTGAAGTGATTTACTGATTAACGTTCAGAAGGTAATTTTGGCTCCATTTTGGCTTTCCTCTTATTAGAAAAGTAGTCCTGCTAATTCTTTGAACTACAGCAATTCTTTTTTACTGACGATGGAGTAACAAAAGCCAGAAAACTGATCCAGAGGAAAAAGAGGCTCTGGAGCAACAACTCGTCATCACCTATTTCTCAATTTGTAGGTACTGATTAGCTTTTCAGCTGAATCAGACAATACTCAATTGCTCGAACCAGTCAGCATGGTGGCCGAGCGCTCAGATTGTAATGCGGAGATTATGGTTCGAACTTTCTCCTCTGAGATGGTTACTGTGTAGGAACCTGGAGCAAGTCCTTCACTCACAATTGCTCAGCACCATCGACTGTCGCTGCATCATTATATAGCTGCGCTTAGTAAATGCAGAAATAATAACATATGCATTACCGATTAAAAGATCAATGGAACGATTGGTATAGTAACGACACAAGCAAATATAATCATTCAACAACATACAATTAATGCATATGCATGATATAAAGTTACATCTATTAAATGTGCATGTAAATCTAATCACACAGCTCATGCACTTTCAAATTTTTTTAAGTTGACCAAAAAAATTTTTTTTAAAACCATTTTTAGCAGGTTAATCTGTAACTGCAGCTTCTTGAACAGTAAAATTTACAGTACTAAGAAGTTACTTTGACTAAAATTTTTTGCATTAATGCAATATAGATGCACATAAACAGTACATGATATCACATTAGACACCTCAGCAAACAGTAAGTGTGGTCTTTTACACCCAACATTTCAATAAAACACTTAAATTTTTCTTCTAAATTGCTCATATTTTGCTCCTTAAATCCCTAAAAATTCCTCAGATTTGCTCAGTAAATGATAACAGAACTATTATCATTTAACATACCAACTTCTGTACATTCATACTAATTCATACCAATAGTTAGGTCATGAACCGGTTGAAAACGTTTGTCTGTGAATTGCAACAGCAAACATGACTTGCCGACAGCTACAAATAAAACACACCATAATAAAACCTCTGAATGGATTCAGATCTTTTGAAATAAATTGACAACTTATGAATCTCAATGCACACATTAAATGTCATCTCTGAAACACATAAAAAATTTTAATGACTCCAAACACAGGAAATACATTCACTGAAAAAGGCTTAGGCATGTGGTGCAGTATAAGGTAATCTGATGCTTAACAAGTTTTCCAGTGAATTCATAATTAGAATGACATAAATACCTAAAACTACAATATACAGCTTTTTAACAAACCTCTGCCAGCAAAAGACAATCATGAAACTACGATGATATATGGCAATGACAGTTCTATTTGTTTTAACTGAAGTCTTCATCATTGACAAATGCATTACTATCTTACTTACTTGCTCATGCCACTTTGTATCAACACATTTTATTGCTCGGATTCATAAAAATTACCTGACTATAAATTCTCTTGTTTCCCGTATTTCATGAAACTGTCAACCACCTCTTTTGTCCAAAGAGGTTCTACCTACCATAACAACTACAGCCGCAGTAGTACACTGAAGACAATTTCCCTCTGGCTGTTAATAGGCTAACCACCCTTATACGAGGTAACTCATCTCAGTGCATGTGAATGCAAATCGCTCGTTATTCATGATGCACGACGCGGTGGCTGACCGGCTTTTAGCGTTAAGTGTGCAGCTTTGCGCCTCCTCAGTAACCGTTGCCGTATACAGACCTTAAGCAAAACTACAATGCCCAATTCTGAAAGCCGGTGGTGCTTTGTCGTTATATAATGACACTACATAAATAAAGGAAAATAAATAAATCAATGCGCATTTCATTCGGAAAACTGAGACACCTTCGACATTTATTTCCTAGACGTATACTAATACGAAAACTCTCAATTCGCCCAAGTGTCCGTTTGCTGCTTGTAAAAAATACGAAAGGTGCTGTAATAATTAATGCAATTTCGTGTCATGGACCAGCGTATTGTTGGTCCGCCTCCAAACTATAGGAATGCAGTCGTCGACAAGATAACCACAAAGATACATCGCATATTACAATCAAACGCCTGCAGTATATAATGCACCGATGGCTGGAACACATATATGAGAAAACTGCCAAAAAACTAATATGAAACTTAAGCATACCCGTATCGCCGATGATTATGTATTTGAAAAGATAGGAATAAGCCATTTTTTTGTCGCGAGAACTACGAGATGTGTTTATGACGGACGAAATCATGGATATTAGATGCACTTCCGGTTTTTTGTCGTCGTTATTATTATCATAATTCAATGCCTATTTCCACATCCTAGTCATCTTCCTCTTCTTTTTACAATGAAAATTTAAACTCTCATTTTATTACTTTTCAGTGAGAAGAAAGCGGGAAAATCGTGTAACTAAGAATTTATAACATTTTAATGCCTCGAATTACACAGAGACCACCCCAGTTATCTATTTATTTATACTTTTTAATTAAAGTATTTCTAATGCGCGCAGTGTCTGCAGGGGCATGTACATGAAGCGGATGTATGTTCGCTAGGGGCCAAGATTAAATCTTACCCGATATACGAACTCATCAACATTTCGTGATGAGAAATGTTGCAATCTCTGCGCAGGTCTTTCACCCGAATATGAAAACTCGCTTCTTCCACGAATCTTAATTTATCCTGATTCCTCCTCTTCCCTTTACCTACCTCGCTCCATTTCCAAACACCATCCACCTTAGTCATCTGTCTGCCTGCCTGTCCCTTAGATCTTCATCTGAAACCGAATCTGACCCTTAATTCCCTGCCTATCAATTTTGTTTTGAATAAGCGCCTGTTTCCACGGCTCAGCTTGCTTTGGGCGCTACACAAATCTCGAGTTTACTACTACGAATATTAAATTATTAATACTATTACGATTATTCAGTTACCTTACTACGAAGGTCTATGCTTCACCTGTACCCTATAATATACGCTTATTAGGCTGGGCCGGATATAATGAGATCGTAATTAAAATGACTGACCGCTAAATCAATGCAGGCTCGCTGTGGCCCCAGAGAATGTGCGTGTTAAGTCTTTTTAGAGGCCCTAAACTTCCGGATCATACGGCGATGATAAAGTTCACATTAGGCTGCATGGGTGGGAAATGTGGATATATCAAGTATATGCACCAGTATCAGTAGGCCGATCAATAAGCCTGTTAGTATTTTTAAGATTCGTCCCTTGATGCAAATAGGGCTGCCAACTTTTGATTCTGCCAATCCGGGACGCCCACAGTCACTCGATATGCCAGTACCAATACTCTGTCCACATCACTGTATGTAACGAATGGTGCGTCAGCCTAATTTAGGATTTACTGCAAATAGCCGTCAAAAATAACAGTCAAATAATTTGACTCAAATAATCAAGAGACAAGTGGCCTATATACAAAATTTGAATCAACTTCAAGAGCAAAACGTTTATTAAATCGCAGTAACCTACCAGGCTTCAGTGCCTAGCACGAGCGAAGTTCACATAGGCCTATACGTGCACGATGAATGCAATTTGGAGATGTCATTCATTGAGTCTACTAACCTATCTACCCTCTATTCTATGGTCACTCTGTAAAACTTATTTACGGCCGGCTGTTCGAGTTTAGTGTGCGAAAAGAAGAACAACATTTGGTGAAGTGGATATTTACACCAAGTTCCGGGACAATTTGGGATGAATCCGGGACACGGGGAGCACAAAGCCGATTCCGGGACTGTCCAGGCGAATCCGGGACGGTTGGGAGCCCTAGAACATTAATGTTATTACTCCAAGCGAGCTTCTATAACGGTGTACCCAGCGGCTATAGGTCCGAGGCCGGTTAATAGCCCTCCCTATGCCACTCTTGGTAATATGCCGGCGCCCCTCAGACCAAACCTGTGAATTGTGGACTTCCAGAATTTGGCACCACTCTAGAAATGCCCTTGCCCCCCCCCCACGCAAGCAATCCTTGATCCGCCCCTGGGTGTACCCTGTCATAAATGCGTCACAATGGTTTCGGCTGCTACGTAATTCTGACGTATCTCGTCTCCATTTCCTCTTCCTCGCCTTAGTCCTCCGCTGTAGGATGAAGACTCGGGTTTTCTCGCAGACAAATTCTGCTTTCTTTTGACGAGATGGACAAGTGTGGCGATTAAAATAAAACACGCAGCTTCGAAAAGGGCTGGTGCCCCCATAGTAACACATCGGAACCAAGTTGAACTGAAGTGCAGACAAGCACCACCACCAGTTTGTTCCCACAGTAAACAGGTGGAGTCAATCAAGTAACCTGATAGAATGACACCCGGTATGAGACCTGAAGACAATACGTAAGACAGTTATTAAACAGAACCCTGATACGGCAACTTTAAACTACTGTTTGCAAATACAACACAGTACTTCTAAAGTGCTTACACTGTTCAGAACTGAAGATTTTCTGCAGTAGGCTATACAATATATATATATATATATATACAATATATATACAATATATATATACTATATATATATATATTTTGTATAACCTACGTGTAAGCTGAGCGCTGTTTGAATCATAGTAAGTTAGCAAGTTGGCCTACGTATGTACGTACGTATGAATGTATGAGTAAGGTAAATGTAACACTTCTTTATACAGCTGTAACGAACTCAGAGGCGTGGTCTTCGATGTGTAGATGGTCCTAAATTCGGCTGAAGCGCTAGTACGACCACATCAACCAACATTAGATTGGCCTGAGTCGTTTTAAGGTTCGCAAAGTAATCCTATAGAGGTAATGTAATGTCTTCTTCTTTTAGTGCTCTGCCGTCAGGCAGGTCCACATGTCCAATGACGCCACTCTTCTCTGTTGTTTGCTCTTCTCTTTAGCCCTTCATATCCATCTTCTAGCATCATCCAGTCCAGTATCATCTGTCGTGGTCTTCCGCGTGTCTTTTTCCCCTCCATTCTTCCCTCGATTGTACTCGAATGTAATGTAGTCGAAAATTTATAAGGCGCCACTTCAAGATAGACTCCTCAGAGGCGCTCCCGGCCCGACAACCCAGAAGCACTGGGAAATAGGAAGGTCTTAAGCGCTTGCGGAAAATAGGGGGAGCGAGACGTATTCATATGTTGGGCAATTCGTCAGAAATGCGACTCCAATGTCATGTTATTCGTGGAATTTAATAAACATAAAGTGTTTTTCTTGTTTTACCAACCGAATACGTTGAAGGCAAACGAACTGATGCCGAAAGCGGTGCATCTCTCATCATCGCTCACGATTCTTCAAAGAGAACGAACAATGACTATTACTGGGCCGGCAAATCAATCATTATATGCCCTAGGGTCCAATTAGCCTATGCATGTCAACTTCTAAGGCTCCACGAAGAAACCTGAATGGTATAAGTTGTACAGGTAGACCTATACGATCACACAGGTAATTCGAGATATTTGTTATTTTATATGATAGAGTAAATAATGCATAAGGACTTGATAAGTTGCAAGCGACTGATGGCCCGAAGACAACCATCGGAGTTCTGAGTACACCGAATAGTGGCTATATTTCAGGAATTCGAATCTAGGGCTCGTACGGTTCGTGTAAGGGGACCTTAAATGGCATGGGGTCCATTCAAACGGGCAGCGGTGGTGTAGGATCTCACCCAGTAAATTCATTGACAAATGAGCAAGGACGAGGCCATACGGTCGCTATAGAAAAACGTATAGCCTGCATTTATATTTATTTATAACGACAAGGTAAGTTGCACTGTTAGTACCAGACATCTTGTGTGTGTAGGCTTAAACCTGAAACTGACGATGGTTGCTGGTACCCTGGACAAAGTTGCGATCAGCGATATGACGAACAAGACAGCAGCAAATGGAATCAGCAAATCAGATGTTGAGAATGACGACAACGATGTTGCACGACAGACTCCTAAAAGAGCAGTTGACCGCTCCGGGTGGTCACTGGCTGACTGTTGTATACACCCGCAGTCAATCAGCGTCTGAATCAAAGATATTCGCAAACACCTGTTTAAATGGAGTAGACCTGCTGATATAAGTGACTCTGCTAGCCTGTGTGCGCGCTAGTTCAGCAAATGTCCCTTCTGGGGAAATCCTCTAATACGCCCATTAGATTAATATTTCTGTTCTTATTATTCGCGAGTTGGCGCCGAGTTATATGTCGCCTTTTCTAAATGTATTAAATGGACCACAGACTACGCGTCTAATAATTACTATGGCTATTATTATTTAGATTCACAAGTGATTGGTTGTCTGACTAACTGTGTAGCAGGAGACTGGCTTACTGACTGACTGACTGACTGAATGAATGAATGAATTAATTAATGATTGACTCACTCACTAACTCACTCAGTCGCTAGTTCGTTCGCTCAGTCGCTCACTCACCTCATTGATGACGTCTTTGCAGCCGGCAAAACATCCCGAAAAATACGTCAATCCGTCACTTCCACAAACGGGAGTGAAGAACGTCCGGCTAGCCGAGCATGCGCAGTGACTGTTGCATTCAGAAACTACCGTAAATCTGCAGCAAACAATGGACTGGAATCAGTGCTAAGATTAGGCCTGTGCCACAGACTTAGGCTGCAACATGATACAGATATGTAGTATTTGAAAAAAATAATCCAAGAACTCTGTTGGGCCACCATATTAATGCTCAATACATCAGTAGCAAAACTGATGCGAAAACCAATTTTCAGGGAAACCCAGTCAAAAGCCAAGAGGAAAATTCAGAAGCAGCCTACGGAGAAACTGAGTCCAATAAAGATGGTCTCGTTATTGTCTTTATTATTTTAGTCGAGACCTATAGAGGCCAACAAGTCCTTAACTCACAACTGTTCGACGCCATCGATTGTTGCTAGGTCATTTAAAAATTGGTGCATAATAAATGTAGAAATATTAATAATTATTATTATATGATTAACGCAACGTAATGTAATTGCTACGGACCGATCGCTACGTGGATCTCGTTCTCCTGCCAGCTGTATTTCCGGACATCCGATGAAGAGGACGATGACGACGACGAGGCCGAAGAGGAATGTCCCGCTTGAAAGAAGCATCAGTCGGGTGGCATTTGCCAGGGGGCGCCGGTGTCGAAGGCGAAGGCGCGACATAATCAGACCCCCGCAAAACGACCCCAGGGCACCGGGGAGAGCCCATGTCAAGCCTACGACACAAGGGCGCCAACAGATATTTCTAAACTCCCATTCGCAGAACTAATAAGACTTAACATGTTGCGCTAGAAGAATGAAAGTCAATCAAAAGACAACGGGCTCTAAACTCCGAATGAGTATTTTGGTACGCGAAATTGGTGCAATCAGCTACTTTACTATTTTTCTATGTTCCTATTTGCTTATTTTTCTATTTTTCTATTTTTCTATTTTCCTATTTCCTATTTTTCTGTTTTCCTATTTTCTATTTTTCTATTTTTTCTATTTTCCTATTTTTCTATTTTCCTATTTTTCTATATTTCTATTTTCCTATTTTTCTATATCTCTATTACCTCTAACCTAATCTGATCTGATCTGATTAGATCCTATCCAATCTAATCCAATCCAATCTAATCCAATCCAATCTAATCCAATCCAATCTAATCCAATCCAATCTAATCCAATCTAATATAATCCAATCCAATCTAATCTATTGACCTCAGTGGCTAATAGACGCATGGTGCTCGTCAGTTATCTGTGATCGATTAATAAGTCAGAACTATATCCTGAAGATGTGCATCAGTGTCACGCTCTGCTGCCTCTTATCACTTACCGGCAATGATGCTGGCTACTGAGGCTGACTGGTTGAAGACGACTTCGATGAATCGCACGACGTTCGTCTGGACTCCAGTGACGACGAATGCATCGCTGACCGTTTGCAAGAGACTGACCAGAAACATCGGGTTCTTACGAAACAGACTCCTCGATGTCCGACCAAACGCTGTACAATACATTACCATCACACCCTGTAGTAGGGTCGTCTACTACTACGGTAGAGCCCTTCAAGATAACCACGATTCAGTCAACAACAGGAAGACTGACAGGCATATAGACAGACACACACATACACACACAGACACTCACTGACACACACAGATGGACAGACAGCAGACAGACAAACGGGCATAGACAGACAGACTAACCAAGCGACGTAATGTAACGATCGATCGATTTATTTATTTATTTACTGATCAATTCAATGACTTAGTGATTGGTTGTTTTATTGATTCACTAATTAATTGTTTTCTTGGCATACCTGTAACTTGCTCTTTGAAACTGGGACGAAAGCTGTTCTTTCGCCCGCTGACTGGCCGCGTTTTGTTGAAGCTGACTGTAGGCGTCGGAAGATGGTTACGAGAGGAAGAAGAAGAGGAGGAGGAGATGGAGGTAGTCATTTGGAAGAAGCAGAGGAGAAGTGACGCCAGCATCAGTACCACACCGTTCACTAGATACCCAAGCCACCAACAACCAATCCACGTTGCATCAGTCGGTGCCTCAACTGCAGCTATGTATAAGCAAGCCAAATATGTTAAAACCAGCGCTATACATACCAGATGAATAGTACGTTTATAGTCTTCCGACACCTGACATTAATGCACTTAGGAAAATTAGAAAAATAGGTCGATTCGAACAATTAAATTCATTTTACAACGGCTTAAGGAAAGCTGGTCACTTTGTAGCCGTTAGCTGCTTCAAAAGACCCGTTAAAAATGTGCAAAGCTGAAACATGACTCGATTGCAAATCAACATGACTGGCCTGATATGAACAGTGAGACGCCAGTCTCCAGTTTAACAGTTTATTCAGCAGCTTGTTCAAAATTCCATGATTCTACGAATATACATATATACATATATACACCAACACCCATGTGTATGTATATATATATATATATATATATATATATATATGAATTCACTTACGAAAACGCAGTGTTTCGGGAAGGACGAGACAGACGGCTGATAGCGTCATTCCCATGATGGGACCAAGAGAATAGATGCTGGTCATGACGCCTACAAAGAGCAAAACGATTACGAACAAGAAGACTAGAAAGTCAATCCAGCTGCTAGCTTTGCTTCTGTGAAGTGTAGCCCAGCATACAGAAGGCCAGCGCAGACTTTGCAGTCTTCAAATCTCGACCCAAAACTCGTCTCTTCTGGACTCATTTTCCGGGTATACGCTGTTTCCGTGTCTTGAATTTCTCTCTTGGTTTCACCTTGGAATATGGCATGCACACCGTTTGCTTAGCAAGTAGCGCCCACCAACCGAAGTATCCGCTTGTAACGACTGTGGACATACTGTTCTCGCGCACTTGTTTTCGCGCCTCAGATCATGTTTACTGAGCATGAGCGCGTAATAAGTGCAATGATTTAACAAATAAATAACCATATATATATAAACTTAGCGCATTTAAGATAAGTATAGCCAATATATATATATATATATATGCATGAATTCAAAAGAGCAGAATACAATCGGCAGAGAAGGGTGATCGGAATGCTGAATGCATGACGGAATATGTGTTAGTTAATTACCTGTATAAAAAGCGGACTTGGAACTAGGCGCATTTTCGTCGACGTAGGACATGCTCATGGTGAATATTCCAGATCCACCGATTCCTTTGATCAGATGAGCAGCCATTAAGACGTAGAATGCCGCGTGAATCCCTTCGTCCGTCTGCTGCGACTGTCCCGTTCCGATGTCTGGTGACGTTGATGGCGACGATAATGACGATGGGGGTGAGAAGGAGAGAGAAGGGGGTGAGGAATGGGACGGGGCAGAAATAGTTGCGGAATGAGAAGAAGAGGGGCGAAAGGAAAAGAATGAGGAAGAAGGAGGAAATAAGACGAAAGGATATGAGGAAGTGGAGGTGGCATTCGAGGCGAAAGAGAATTCCTTCGGAGGGTGACACAGATTGTTTCGCTCAGCCTTCATCACACTTGTCTCAGTGGAATTGACTGCTTTTGAAGAGGAGAGTTCGTGTGACGAGGACGAGAAAATGAAGTACGGACTAGCCATTAGGAAACCCGCAACGGCCGCAAGGCAAACTGAGAGGCTGAGGATTCGAAGCCTGTCGACCTTTCGACCGAAATAAGCCACAAAGACGACGGTACAAATGTGTCCAATGTCGCTGCAGCTCCTGATGAGACCAATTCTGAAGCTGCTCAGGGAAAACCGTCGCTCCAGCGTCCGAACCACCCCGGTTGTGTAAACGGTCATCGATACGTAGCACAGGGCAGCCGTACACGTGACAACCGTAAACATAGACAAGCTCCCTCCTCTCGTCGTTCTTCTGGTTCCAACTCCACGTCCTCCGTCTTCAACTTCTCCACTGCTTCCTGTTCCTTCTTTTCTTACTTCCATTTCCATCTCTTCTACTTCTCGTCTTTCTTCTTCGTTTCTTCTCTTCGCAGTTCTAACTTGCATATCTCTTTTCGCTACTTCTGAGTTTTCCTTCCTATTCGCCATGACTGATTCTTTGCGACTCCCATCTTTTCGTTTCATTCGTTCTTTCGATCGATCTCCTCCTTCTCTTACAAGCACGTCGCCTTTTCCTTCCACTTGTTTGTGTTTATCTGTTCCATGTACCTTTGTTTCTCCTGCTTTCGATTCTCTTAATATTCTTTCTGTTTTTTCCACTGTCTCGCCTGTTCCTTTTCTAGAACTCGTAGCTCCAGTTTCTTCAAATACGCTTCTTGGCTCTCTGTTTGATTCTCTACCTCTTTCTTTATGTGTACTTCTACCTGTTTCTCTGTTTGTTCCTCTGACTCTGTCTTTGTATGTGTCTTCTTCGTTCCTGGGCACGCCTGCTTTATCTCTTATCTCTGTTCTAAGTGTGTCGTCTATTCCACAGAACCGAGTTCTCCTTTCTTTTCTTCCTTCAGGTAGGCCTACTCGAGATTTCCTTCCTCTGTGATCTCCATCTTCTTGTTCTAAGTCCGCTATAGTTTCACTTGTTTCTCGTCGAAACTCTCTCCTTCTTTTACTGCCCTCATCTGACATCTTGTCTGTGAGTCCACGTGAGCATTTTATATTAACCGTTTAACTACTGCTGCGACATCAAAGTGTCTAACGTACTAATAGTAATCGTATACTAGTAAACTCAAGATTTCTACAGCGCCCGACGTAACCTAAGTCCCGGAAACTAGCTAATTCGCATGCCCTCAGTCAATATAAAATCGATAGGCAGGAAGGGTGATCAGAATCGGTTCCAGGCCAGTGTCCAATAGTCAGGCATGCAGTCAGACGGTTACGGTGCATGGGTGGTGTTTGGAACTGGACCGGAAAGTGAGATCAGCGGAAGAGTAATAACGTGTGAAGATCTATTATTTCAAATATATTCCCACCGTCAGTATCAACCAGAAAACACTGTTTTTATCTGATGAGCGATTTTATCCTGACTTTCACAGATTTCCTATTTAAAACATTTATTATTCAGTTATTTTTGGTTAATTCTAGCTAAAATTATTTAAGCATTTAAAAGTAGTTAGACCTAAACTGTATGCATGTGGTCTATCGACTATACAAGCATAAGCCGGTATCGGTATCCATACAGTGTATCGCGGTACAGACGAGTCCTATAACAAACGACAGTCCATAGCCCATGCAAGATATGCTTATACAACAACGATGCTGGACTGTTATAGCCAAGTGTTTATGGTCTACGTGTTATAGAAGAAGACTTCTGGAATTTTTCAAGCGGGGATTTGGTGATGAACTTTCACCTATCTTCTTAAACCACTATAGTTCTTTATTATATATATATATAATATTATATATATACATATACATGCATATTTAGATACACAATTTACCCTATATATATAGACTTTGGACTTCAGTGCAGATGTTGTAATTACTGTATAACCTACGTGGCTGCTATACGCCCATAAAACGCAGAGACAGATCTGGTAAATCAGACAAGAGAACGCCTTTGCACGAACCTTAGCCATCGACAATATTATATATATAACCTATGTACTGTATTGCCTGCTAAAGAAGCACCATAGCATATTAGTCATTATATTTTAACTGATACTTATTATAAAGCTGTCATTAAAAATTACGCGATTAATTCACTGAAAAATGAGCAGGGTCGAGGCCATGCGATCGCTACATAGAAAAACGTGTATAATATAGGCCTATTATAGGCCTATAGCATGAATGTTGCCGCTGCCGCTATATATTGATAGGATGTTGTGGTATTCGCACTATAGTATGTGATTCAGCCAAAGGATTCTTTCATAAATATAAATGTAAATGTAAATTTAACCGTACACATTTTTCTATAGCGACCGTACGGTCTTGACCCTGCTCATTTTTCAAAGAGCCAGTATCCTCACGCACAAAGGCGCCTTGACGTAGACCTACTCGTTAACCAATGTAGCTAAACAATAGCCTACTGGCCTGGTTAGCTATATTAGTCAAAGCGTACGTCAAGGCGCCTCTGTGCGTGAAGATGCCGATGCGTCTACCGATAGTGGCTATATTTCAGAGATTAAAATGTCGGGCTAGCACGGACCTTAATTAATTGGCGTGGCACCCATTCAAAGTGGCAGCGGTGGTGAAGGATCTCACCCGATAAATTCATTGAAAAATTTGTAGGTCGAGACCGTACAGTCGCTACAGAAAAATGTGTACGTTTACATTTAACTCAATCAGCCTCTAAACGGCGCCATTATTTTCTTGCATTGCTGTAGTCAACAGGGGTGGTGTGGTCTAGTCCCGAGGGACAATAACAATTTTCTGTCATTCAGAGCTGAGTAGGGCAACTGCTACAGAAGTAACAGGACAAAAACAAACCTGCAGTAAGAAGAACACAGATAGTTTATTATAAACCCCTCTGTAAAAATATAAACTATCGAAAAGAAACAAGTGTACTAAAGAAGTCGACTACATACTTTTCTAAAACGAATTACTTTTCTAAAACGACGCCCACTGTTAGCGCCCAATCCTCGGTTTAGTTTAAGGCTACTTTTGGGCTTTTTGTTGTCGGAGAGAATGCTGGGTAAAAGATTCGTTTACAGCGCATGTTGAGTTCCTGCGAAATTCTGACACCCGGCAAGAGTTGGTTCTGTCGAAGGTTGACGGAAAGTTGTCGATATAAAGTACGACATTTCTGGGAATAGCCTTATTGTGTGCACTACGAATCTTAAACTCACTGCGGACTGCTAATTGGTCATTATAGCAATATGTGGCCTCTGATTGTGTCTTTGACGCCCTTTCGGCATTATTGCGCCATGTGCCCACAGGAGATGGGTAATGCAGGTGTTGTCTGATGCAATATGGAAACCACCCAGAAACTATTGCTTGAGCAGCTTTTTGTATCAAGCCACCCCAACATACCAAGAATTAAGTGCTGGTCAGACCAAGAACTTTTCCAACTAGGTTTGAATTTCGTTTCGTGAGCGCACTGCATATAAAAGCCATTCGAACAGCACATTTACGAAAGTATGCAGGAATGCCAAAACATGTTAAACGTGTTTTGGAGGATGGGTTACAAGTTTGGATTAATTTACCATATTGCCTTGTTGCAATGGTCTTAAATTCTTCAGTTTCACTCAGTCTTTATAGGACCTAACAATTTCCGACGACTTGTTTGAGAAAGAAATACATTTGAAACTGTAAACTTGCGAAAATACAAACTGTTGGGGAGGAAGGTCTGTAGGTTTGATTTGTCAGAGTTTTTGAAGCAGGATATTTCTTTTATATTGCAAAGGCAGATTTTTGGGCGTTTAACCTTGTTTTTGAAGTAGGACGTTTCTATTTTATGGAAAGACTTGCAAAATTTCAACCATTTCATTTCCTGTTATGGCATAACCAACTTTGGTTTAAGCACCAAGCAAGGATATTAGTTACTGGCAAGTCTTGAGCAGGCCCAGGATTTTAATTTGAGAGGGGCAAAGTGGGACAATATCGTTATGCTATATGCTATATCATTATGGTCTGGTAAATTGTTGGCATGTGTGTAAGTCCAACTAGTCTGCCACAGGACATGTAATGTCATGTAAAAAACAATTTATTTAGCATCATAAGTACACAGTCATTATAAGTAGCATGATACTGATATGGTGTTTTACGTTTACAATAGTTAGTGCAAATGCCAAAAGATTAGAACAGTTCATGCAAGTTTAAGTAACCATTTAAATTTGTCACATTTTGCATATAGAGGCTTATTGGTGGGGCTGCTTTACTGGGCTTACATGTAAATTTCAGTTGGTGTTTAAACACCAGGTAGCAATGACATTTGAAAATTGTAAAATCATGCATTGTAAAAATTATATTTAAACACACTGCAACACTGGCATTTATGCACATTTTAATAATAGCATGAAATCACACTGTAACAATAGCAATGCTATTTAAACTAGTTATAAATTAAGCATTGATGACGTCTGTGCCTGACTTGTATTAATTCTGTTGATTACTCTCTACTACAGTAAGACAACCAATAAAAGACATGATTTATCTATTTTACGTATAGGATTTCATTCATCATGGATTCGAGTCTCTCTGCCAGTGACATTCGGAAAGCATTCATCTCATTCTTTGAAGAGAAAGCTCATACTTACGTGCATTCGTCATCTGTGATACCCTTAGATGACCCCACTCTGCTTTTTACGAATGCAGGCATGAATCAGGTTGGCTTCTGCTATATCGCCACAACTGTTCCAGTTGTTGATTCTCTTAGAAGAATTGCAAACTAAGAATTTTTTTAATGTCTGTGATCATTTGTAGAAGGTTTTGAATATCCTTATATGGGGAATGGTAGCTGATTGGATGGAACGCTTGGCTTATAACGCGGAGATTACGGGTTCGAGCCTCCTCTTTGGTGGTTATTGTGTACAGACCTTGAGCAAGTCCTTCACTCACAATTGCTTCACGCATCAGATTCAGATTTACTGACCTTGCACATGTAATAAATGCAATGTAATAACAATAACAACTAGCATTTGGGAAGCAAGTTGAAACATGTTTGTAGGCTTCAGATGTGTTTTACATTAACTTCTATGTGTCTGTGTCTTTCATATGCTTTAGACAAAATATTGGCATCAAACAAAAGCCTTTGGGCTGCTATACTAATAACTGGAATTGATATGGTTTTTAGTTCAAGCCCATCTTCCTGGGAACTGTGGATCCTAACAGTGACCTGGGGCGCCTAGTAAGAGCGGCCAACAGCCAGAAGTGCATTCGTGCCGGTGGAAAACACAACGACCTTGATGATGTTGGCAAGGATGTCTATCATCATACCTACTTTGAGATGCTTGGAAATTGGTCTTTTGGCGAATATTTCAAGGTAAGGTTGTATAAAACTTTTCAGGATCTGTAATTTTGAATCGATTTAAGTTTGCATTGGTTGATTTCACCAAATCTTTACTTATTGGAAGCTATCATTGATTTAAATTATGGTCATTGTATATGTGCCTTTTGCAAGTTCTTAACATTTATATAAACTGGTCAGTTTCATTGGTGCTAGATTATGTAAGAAAATAAATAAATTGTTGAAGGATTTATTGTTGAGGTGTATTATAATAACTGACTTACCTATGTTACCGAGCATATGAGAAAACTTTAGAAATAACCAAATTGACTTTGGGAGATTTTTGACAGTTAACAGTACAGAAAACCAGAGTAATTTTGTCATTTCAACGTGCACTGGTTGCTGATTATCCTGCTGTGATATTGGCAAAGAATTTCCATTTTTGCAGTAGGACCAGTTGCATATCTTGGAATTCTGTTTAACAGAAAGAGTGCATTGAATGGGCCTGGGAGTTGCTTACGGAGAGATGGCACATGCCAAAGGACAGACTGTATGTGACATATTTTGGAGGCAACAAAGAGAAGGGTCTGGAACCTGATCTTGAAGCAAGGGAAATTTGGATCAACGTCGGGTGAGTATTATATCTGAGAATAAAATTTCCTTCAGATTCTTTGTTTCAGTGCTATAAAAAGTATAAAGTTTGATACACCAGTATAGCCAAGATATTTAAATTTATTTTTGCAAGATGCTTGCCATGAGGGTATCCCATATTATGGTTGAGCTCTTACTGAATAAAGTGCTTTCACATATTAGCTATTGGATTAGTGATTATCAGGTGCTCCTTAATAAAGTTATTGCCAGGTGCTAGTTATGAGGTCATTCTGTATTGTGACTGAGATCTTACCAACTACAATACTTTTGGGTGTAGACTTTGGGTTGAGTGATTATCAGGTTCCCCTAAATGTCATGGAAGGTGTCCCAAGTGGTCTGATGGGTTTTCATAGCTAAATAACATTTTAACAGCAACTAAACTAGTTTCATTTACACATTTTCTTATATACTGTCAAAGTATCAAAGAAGGCACACTTTGGAATTCCAGCTAGGAGTGAGGGGTAGAGAAACTGTTCTGTTGAAGGTCATTCTTTCAACAACAATAAAACCAATTTCATTTTCTCAGTTTCGCTGAAGGTTTGCATTGGAAATCCAACTCAGACTCTGGCAGTGAAAGACTAAAGGTTGAGGTAATCTTTCTTAGTTAAGATAACTTTTGGTTGTTGTTCCTTTGTTAGTGTTCCGCCTGAGCGGGTGATGCCATTTGGCATGAAGGACAACTTCTGGATGATGGGTGAAACTGGCCCTTGTGGTCCATGCTCGGAAATTCACTTTGATCGGATTGGAGGACGTGATGCTTCCAGTCTTGTCAACATGGATGTTCCAGATGTTCTGGAAATCTGGAACCTCGTGTTTATTCAGTACAATATGTAAGAATTTGATTTACTACACTTTAATTTAAGAATTACTTCCCAGAAGGCTTTCTTTCATTTCAAATGCATATTTCAAAGGCCTAATTAAATGTGACCAGGTTTGAGCTTTAGATGAAGCGTTGGTTGATGGCACTAAGCATTCTGTTTCAAGGAGCCTTGCAAATTGACTTTTTCATAAAACAAGCTTTCAAACCTTCAGCCACCCTGTAGAGCAGATTGTTTTTGATTTTATAGTCGGCTATTCAGATATTATGATTTAGAACTAGAAGTAGCTTTTTTTGCTTATGTGCCATAAGACCCAACAAGTGCAGCACGATGGCCTCTTCGGTAACATCCTGTCTGTTTTACAATGATTGCCAGTTCGCACCTGCTGAGTGAATGGACTCTTTGTGTTGACCCTGGAAAAGTTATTCGCACACACTTGTGTGAAACCTCCGATTCAGATTTACTGACATTGCATGCATTATAACTGCAATACACTAGAAACTCGTTACAATGCTGTCTTTGGGAACCATGTCAAGAACCTCTTTTAACAAGATCATGTTATAACAAGTCTTTCCTGTAGTTGAACTATTAACTGCTTCATATCAGAATTCATGTTACAGTGAAGCACTTTATAACGAATCTCTGCTCTAAATAAATAAGTGTTAATAAATGGTTCACCAGGGAGCAGGATGGTTCTCTGAAGCTACTTCCAAAGAAGAACATTGACTGTGGAATGGGCTTGGAGCGTGTTGTTTCCGTCATCCAAGGCAAACCATCCAACTATGACACGGACATGTTTGTTCCCCTCTTCGAAGTAATTGCGAAGGTAGCTGGGTTTGCTTATGAACAATTTTATAGTTTTGTTGGATAATTTTGGCAAATGTAAAATTTGTATTCACTTCCAGGTTTTGGAAATAAATACTGTTAAACACATGTTGCTCAGTTGCAATTGTTTCTATGGAAATTTCACATATGATTTCATTTTATGCACTCAGACAGCAAAAGTTTATTTGATTTGGAAAAGATTGTGTTCTTTATTTTCCTGAAAAAGCATTCAACATGAGATATCCTTTTATTGCTGCATTAAAAAAAATCAGTTTAAAATAAATATTAGAAAGTTAAATGAATGCCAATTGCATTTACTACAATTTCAATTAGCACAGTTTAATTTTATATATCTGATTATTTAAATTTCAACATTTAAATATGTTAATACAAACCAGACATTTATTGGTTGCGTTTAGAATTTAAAAACTGAAATATCCTTGTAAGAACACAATTATTTATGGGTTCTAACTGCTGGATGTATTTTTGTTAAATTAGGCGACTGGTATGAGGCCTTACAGCGGAAAGGTTGGCACAGAGGATGTTGATGGCGTTGATATGGCTTACAGAGTTGTGGCAGATCACATCCGGACCTTGACAGTGGCCTTGTCTGATGGTGGAAGGCCAGACAACGTTGGCAGAGGGTCAGTATGTTGCATCAGTATGTTGCATGCCTTTTGTCTTTTCTTTGATTGAGGGATTATCATTAAGTCTGATTAGATTAATTGTT
The DNA here is from genome assembly GCA_964023275.1 of Norana najaformis. NCBI lineage: Eukaryota > Metazoa > Annelida > Clitellata > Crassiclitellata > Hormogastridae > Norana > Norana najaformis. Next base: position 11,149,664 of record OZ029923.1, on the reverse strand, counting down.
TAATTTGTTACTATAAAGTTTTGTGAAGTTGTAGAAATTGTAGAATGGTCTATCTACTAGAAACCATGAAAACTGACTCCATTTTTAAAGATATTTATAAATAATAGCAGTTATTCACAAAATCCTGTACATTAGTCAGCTTGTATTTTAAGCCAGTATAGGTAAGCATTCTTACAACATACAGGTTTTACATAAATCACTGTCAGTGTTGGAATATATAGGTAGGTATTGTCATGCCAGCACCAGTTTCTGATGCACAAGGCATCAGCCCATGGCACACCAAAGCCAAACCGCTATCAGGTCAACATCCAAAAGGTTAGTCCACAAGACAGAAAGGCAGCCTGCAGTGGATAAGCAATTTGAGGTAGGTATTGTTATGCCTTGCTAGGTAAACGTAGGTATTATTATGCCTTGCTGTATAAAAGTAGGTATTGTTATTCCTTGCTATATATAGGTAGGTACTGTTGCGCGTTGCTGTCAAGTAAAATTGTTTTCCTGTAAACGTGTTTCAGATACGTCTTGCGTCGTATTCTGCGTCGTGCCATACGGTTTGCGACCGAGAAGTTGAATGCAAAGCCAGGAATGTTGTGTTCATTTGTGGATACAGTAGTCAAAATCCTGGTTTGTCATTTCTTACTCTGTTCTGCACGGGTAAACAGTGGGAGTAACTATGACTCTCTTAATGAGTCCGTTAGTCTGTTCCCGGCTTAACTTTTAGGCATGAGATTTTTCTATGTGCACTCTTCAGTTCTTTCAGTTTGCTTTTCTGTCATTGTTTATTCTGGTGGTGGCATTGTGGCTGCTCTTCTTCGTGTGTCTGAGGCTCAATTCCAGGTGGATCTTTTGAAATTTCTCATGAGTAGTTTGCTGTTGATCCTTTAAGCAAGTATCCCATTGTTGTACTGCTGTTGGATTCCCACTTTCCGCCTTAAAGCCACACCCCGATAATTTTGTTGCCAGTGGTGTGCAATAACCGGTTCTACACAAGGTTTATCACTTTTTTAGATTTGTTGATATTGATTTGTTGTATTTGAGCAGTTGCCATACCTTAGCCTATCTTATTAGCAATGTCGTGCTCTGTGACAGTAAAGCAGCCGAATTCTGTTTATTTCCAGGGTGGTGCATTTCCTGAAATTTCCAGAGATCCTGACATGGTAAGAGTCACTTGTAACTAACAAAAGTTCTAAACTATTAGCCCTGTTTCTACAGAAAATGCACAGGTATTGTTTGGTCATTAGAAGTTTTTAGACATAGGCTTTTACTGATTGACTACGAGGTAGAGAAGACTGCTTGAGCTGCTCCTAGATGTGTTTTCACTGTTGTTGTGTAGTTTTGACTTTGTTGAAGCTTCAGAAAATTTTGTATAAATACGTGTTCTGTTTGTTGTAACTATAACTCCTTTTTTGTATAAATTCTGCTCTGACTCGATGAGGAATGATTCTTCTAAAGGTATTAATGTACAGTGCAGGCACTTGATTTTGATGACTTTTGTCATTGTCAAGGTCAAAGACATCATAAATGAAGAGGAGCAACAGTTTCTTAAGACGCTGAGCAGAGGACGACGGTTGTTGGAGCGGACATTCGCTAAGCTTGGAGATGCTAAGATTCTACCTGGTTAGGAAAATGCGTTTTTTATTACCAGTAGAAGTGGGTATACTAGTAAATGTGTACATATACTGAACTGTGATTTACACCAAAAGCATCCGAACAGTGCATTTGAAGTGCTGCATTGTGTATAAATGCACATCTGTGCATGTGCACTTCCAGTGACAAGTTTCTGTTCACTGGTTATCTAAGTATTGTAGGACGTTTCATGCACCGATGCCCAATAGGCAATCAGTATCAGTTGCTCTTTTTGACTTGACGCAGAGCTACTAAGATGAGTATTTGGAATAAAATTTTGAAACAAATTTTTAAAACTCCTTTTGCTTTTTCTGCTATGGAACGTTGCACTTTGGCAACGTTTTATGCTGTTATTATTGCTTCTGTCATTTGCTTTACAAGAAATATTTGGAGCAGTGTTAGACAGTGTGGCATTTGCACTGAGTTGAATTTGTGCTTATTTTCAGGTGATGTTGCCTGGCGTCTCTACGATACATATGGATTTCCAGTTGATCTAACTCAGCTGATGGTTGAGGAAAGGTCAATGACAATCGACATGGCAGGATATGAAGAGGCCAAGAAAGAGGCTGTGGTCAGTGCGGTGCTTTGTTTCTTTGCTTCTCTGTGTCTGATTTCAGAGCAGATCTCTCTGTCTCTCTCTGTCTCTCTGTCTTTGTCTCTCTGTCTTTGTCTCTCTGTCTTTCTCTCTCTCTCTCTCTCTTTCTCTCTCTCTCTCTCTCTCTCGTGCTGGTAAGTGTAACTGATGGGATGAGTCCAGTTAAAATCAAGAAACCTGAAGAAATCCAGAAGTCCATGGTATACTAGAAGAACAGCCACTGGAACAGAGAGGCATTCCATGGAAGAAAGGTTTATGCAGCATCCTTCAGCATTCTAGTGTGTTGAACTGTCTCCATGATTTGTGTAATATCACTGTTGGCCGGATCAGGTTATGGTGTGTTCAGAATAATGGACACTTAAGGAAAGTGTCTGATTAAAACTGCCTTGAATTTTGCTCTTTGAACTAATGGTGAAATTGGCTGGTTATTTTGACTGATCTGCACCACCTGCTGGCTCTAATTTCTACATCTGCTGGAAGATGTGTAATGTGTTGTTCACATACGTGTAATGACTTTGTTATGCTTGCTAAAATTTCTTGGCAGAGTCTCACAAATCTTAATATCTTAAATCTCCAGATCTTAATGTACAAGTTGTTTTTGCTAGTGGTCTTTGTTAAAACTTTGAAATTCATTTTCACATAAAAAGAAAATTTGTGATAAATGTTTTGAATTCTTTTAGGCAAAATCTCAGCTGGGTGCAGGAACTTCAGAGGAGCTGATTGGACTGGATGTACATTCCATCAGTGAACTTCAGAGCAGAGGAGAGAAACCGACAGATGATTCGCCAAAATACAAATACGATGTTGATGCCAACCGAAACTATGGTAAATATGTTAGTCGTGTTAACAAGATTAAAGTGTAAATAAACCTAAATTATGATTTAATAAAAATTAAATTTCTAATCTGTTGATAGATAAAAGTGTGCATTAATTCATTCGTTACACTTTAAAGTTCTGTCATGTAATTAATTAGTTTGGATTAAATTATTTTTGTCAAAGAAAAGTTGAATGTTATTCTGGCAGTCTTCTAAATGTTTAAAAATTGAAATCTCTTTTATTGCTGTGGACTCTGCTAATAAACACAACCCACTCTAACAGCTCTTCTCCTCTCGTCTTCTGGCAACCGGACTTGGTTCTTGACGTGACATCTTTCAGCGACCCCACTGACTTGATGCAGTGCTCATGAATAAGCTGGTGCCCTGTGCTTAACTTTTAAGTAGCGCTTTAGAAGTTTTGAGATTACGATTGATTATGAAGAGTTTTAAGCATCCTGGGAATACCTTGCTACCTACGACACTGTAAATTGTTAGTGATCATGTTTAATGCATTACTGTGTCAGACAGGAAGGACTTTAGAAAAAGTATCAGTTTTCTGAGTCATTATTTTCCTTTTAGCATATGAATCATGTACTGGAGAAATCAGAGCAATTCGCTTTAACAAGCAGTTTGTGGAGGAGGTGACATCAGGACAGGAGTGTGGCCTTCTACTAGACCAGACAAACTTCTATGCGGAACAGGGTGGACAGATCTATGATGAAGGATTCTTGGTTAAGATAGGTGATGAGGTCAGTTCTTAATTCAAAATTTGGTTCTACTTTTATAATGGAAGAGTTAGACAAAGGTTGTGCTATACAGGTCATCAGTTTAATTTTTTAATTTAAAAAAAGAAATTGGAGCATCAGAAATAAAAATACTATTAGAAGTTTCATTGATGACATATGGATCAAACTGTTTAGCCATGCAGTCAGTTTCTAGTAAATTTCATTGTAAGAAATTAAAGTCGAATGAGTTTTTTATTTATTTTAAAAGGTAGGCATGGAGAATTCCTCCGATGAAGCACTGGTTAAGGTAGAAATTATCTTACAAATTTGGTTTGTTTAGCTTGATTTATTTTTTACGAATTTTTAGGAGACAGAGTTCAGCGTGAAGAATGTACAAGTACGTGGTGGATATGTTCTGCACGTGGGGAACGTTGAGGGAACATTGCGTGTTGGTGACAAAGTGAAATGTCTAGTGGATGGGGTAAGTTTAAGTTGGCTGTCTAGTGCAAGAGCTAAACTGGCTGTTGTGTTAACTGAATCCTGTATAATAAAGTAGAGCAAGTAAAGCTCTTATGTACCACAGTGGCGCGTAGGGGAGGCACTCATTTCCTACTCTTCTGCCCATGAGCTGGTAATCGACAGATTCCGAGGTCCTGCACATGAGGCCAGAGCATTGCAGGACTTGCCTAAATATCAGTTTATGTTAATTAATACTTGTAGCTGGAATGTATTATTGGGGTAAATTAAACAACGGTCATTTGACTGCTTAGGAGAGGGTGTAAGTTGGTTATGGAGGAGATGCAGTAGGCTCATTGTGTAGTGCCTGCCTGCCTGCCTCTTGGATCTTGACCTGGAACCAAACCCTTCTTGCCTATCGATTTTGTTATAACTGAGTGCCTGTGAATGAGCTGGTTAGTGACTTAGTTTCACTGTACGCTGTAGAAATCTCAAGATTACGATCAGTGAATTAAAATAGGCTCCTCTGTGAACTGTTGGCTTATGTATTTGTTGCTGAAAATGTTCTTTTTGATATTTGAGTTGACTGCTCCATCTGCCTTGTTGCAGTTAATTATTTTTGTTGAGTGGTGAAGTCTTTCCTGAATGGTGGTTTTACAGGAGAGAAGGAGAGGCATCATGAATAACCACACTGGGACTCACGTGCTGAACTTTGCTCTAAGAAAGGTGCTTGGAGAGACGGATCAGAAGGGATCTCTTGTGGCTCCTGACCGTTTGCGCTTTGATTTCAGCAATAAGGTCGGTTAAATCTGTCTCTCTCTCTCTGTTAAAAGTATGTTAATATCTTGCTGACTATTATCTGCCAGTGTGAAATATTTTGTATAATCCAGTGATTTTTACAATTCAACTAATTCTGTAATTTTGCCGTTTAACCAGGTATAAGGAGAGATGGTCTGTAAATTTGATGCTGTTTAGTGAAGAGCGTATGATGGTCTAGTGGTTGACCTGCTGGACTGTAGATCGAGAGGTTGGGGGGTTCAAATCCTGCCCAGGGCAGAAATATGTTTCAAGATTTCTACTCCATTTATACCCTGACCTCATAACGAACTCGGCTGTTTTGAGTACACTGACCCTACATTGTCAGTGGTAAGATCAGGCAGCTGGGGAGAGGACCAACCACCCACCCTCGTATATGCCAAGGCTAAGAAAGTGAAGTCTGACACTTCGTACACATGGCTGCCGCTTGGGGCTAGCTTAAGAGACTGCTCTTCTCTTCTTAATGAACTTGTGATTAATTGGCTTGCCGTCTAATTTTTCACAGTAAGCATTTGTCACAATTGTAATTGTTCTGCATTGATACAGTGCCTCTTAGGAGCCATGCAGTGATTTAATTCATTGTTATAATTGAATAGTTCACCAAGTTCAGGAATACATTTAATTTCTTTCCTTTATCAGGGAAGATTTCGGACTTTGTTTTGTGCATTGGTGGCCTTATGCCCTATATTGTACTTTAATAATGATTGATTAAATTGTTTGCATGTTTGTGTTCTAAACAGTGTGCTATGACAACCAAGGAAATCGAGGAAACAGAATCTATTTCAAATGTGGTCATAAAAGAAAACAAGACGGTGTATTCAAAGGTCGTTTCCCTTGCTGAAGCAAAGGCAGTTCAGGGATTGAGAGCTGTGTTTGATGAGGTAACCGTAAACCAAATTTTAAATGTCACCTAGTAAAGATCATGCCTTATTTTCTATGTAGGTTTCTTGCTGTAAATAATAGTTTGTTATCAGGCGTTACAATCTCCTGTTGCCAAAAATAATATGTCATAGAATATATCTTACGAAAGTTTACTAAAGCAAAGTTACTTTTCAGTGAAGAGACCCTAGGTGCAAAAATTCTGGTTCCTGGCTTTCCAAGTGATTTGTAGATAACTTTCCATGCTTGGTTGCTGTGATATTAGGTCTACCCAGATCCTGTTAGAGTTGTCTCAGTTGGGATCCCAGTGGAAGAGCTTCTCAGCGATCCAAATGGCCCAGGAGGCCTTATTGCATCAGTGGAATTCTGTGGTGGAACGTGAGTGGTAGTTATCTTTTCTCGGTTTTGTTAATGTTAAGTTTTAATTTTTTAATTTAATTTTTAATCTTTGATTTTAAGAGTCTGACTAATTTCTTTTTAGATAAATTTCCCTTTTCCGTATCCAAAATTGTTCTCCTATGTTTTATATCGAGATATTTATGTAGCATCTTTTGAAACCTATCAACTGTTTTTAAGCACAGCTGTCTTAAAGATGTAAGGAGGTATAAGTCACTCATAGAAAAATAGTTGTGAATGTTTACAAAACCCAGTAATAATCTGAAGGGTTATTCTCTGCAATGATAGCAGTCATTTGGTGATTGCTTCATCCCACGTAGGTGTGTGCTGCTTAGAAACAGCAGAACTATTGTGAAAGGAATCGAGTTTAAGTCTGAAGAAAATGTTCGTGAACAGTTGCAGTATTTAATGTATTAAGTAAATTGGAGGTCAGTCAGTCTTGGCATTACCGGTAGTTCAGTACATGGTGTAATCTTTTGAATTTGCTGTTGATATTCTGTTATAAACTCTTGTTAATTTAAGTCATTTGAAGAGAAGTGATGACATCGGCAACTTTGTAGTCGTTACTGAGGAAGCCATTTCTGCAGGAGTTCGGCGAATTGTTGCTGTTACGGGAAGCGAAGCTAACAAGGTGAGTTATATGTATTTATCTGGCTATTTGTATGAACCTCATTTTTAAGAACCTCAAAAGGCACTAAATCCTTCTGTTCTTCCTTCACAGTAGTCTTAATGGCATATAGTTTTTGTTGCTTGTCTTAAAAGAGTTCATTTCTAGAAATTCATTGATAACTCTCTTACAACAGTTATCTGATCCATCTTACGAATTCACCGTCACTTCACTCTTTGCAATCTCTGTGCAGGTCTTCCACTCAAAACTGAAATCATGCCTCCTCTGGAGATCCTATCCTGATTCCTCTTCTTCCCCTTATCTGTCCTGCGAATCCAATCCCAAACATCACACACCGTAGCTGTCTGACTGCCTGGCTGCCTGACTTAAATCTTGACCTAAAACTGAATGCTTTCTTGCCTGTCGATTTTGTTTTGACAGAGCGGTTGTAAATAAGGTGATTCCCATGACTTAGCTTTTGTTGGACATTGTAGAAATCTCAAGTTTACGATTACAATTGTGTGGAAGATTTACCACAAATATAAATTTAGTGTACTTTCTTCTTTAGGTTTATCTTCATATGTCTGTTTGTAAGTTTTGACGTTACTAATTCATTGTATAATTATTTTTTTATTTGTGCTGATTTATTTACTTGAATTTGTTACTTGTATCTATTTAAATAATTTAAAACACTGAATGTTTCTCACAGGCTCTGCACAAGGCTCAGGTCTTAGAAACTGAATGTGACAAACTTAAGGAGAAAGTTGATTTGGTTATTGCCGGAAATGGTCAGGACCTTTCAGAGAAGGTCCTGAAGAAGCAGATTGTTGATCTTAAAGAGGTAATGTCTTGAGTTGCTTTTAATTTATGCAAACCAATATCGTAAACAAGAGGGTTAGGGTTTTTCTTGGAACTTCATTCACTTCAGCTATATTTAAGAAGATAACCAAGTACATGTAACATTAAAATGTGCTATTTGGGATAAAAGTTTCGTAAGAATAAGCTCATGGAAGTGAGAATAACCTACGTATAACGAACTGTAAGTATGCTGTTTTGATTTCTAAAATTTTACCTGTGATTATTATTATTATTATAGTTTTTAATAAGTTATTTAAATAATGCTGGAAGTGCCATCCCAAGAGGGCTCAGAGCATGATGGTGATGTTCCGGATAGGCAGATGGCGTTTCCTTATTGAACAGCCACCGAAATCTTCTGTGAAATGAGTGCATTTGTACATGAATTGCACAACAGTTAAGGGCTTAACTTATTTCTTACTTTTGTTTCTTATCATAGGAGATATCTCAGTCGAGCATTCCTTACTGCAGACGAGACAACTTACGAAACAAATTAGAATCTCTGAAGAAGGCCATCGATGATTTGGATCGTCAGAGAAAAGCGTCCGTCTTGAAAAACGTAAGAGTGTCTGCTATTTGTGCTTATAGTGCAATCGTTCAAGTTATAGGTAAATTCCCATTTCCTTGAGTTGAAAGTGGGGGTTGAGTTGATTGGTTAATAGACAGTGTCCAATGGCAACATGTGTAGTTGTTGTATGTCCTTAGTTATGATGAAGATGTCATTAATTAGTCCTCTTGCTCATTTAAATGTTGAACAGGTGGTGGATGAAGCCAAGAAGTTGATTCAAGATCAGCCAAATGCAGCTTATGTTGTCCACGTTTTTGATGCTCAGTCTAACGGAAAGGTAAGTTTTAACATAATTTTTGCTGCGCAGTTATTGTGCTCCCTGAATTTTGAGTATTCTCAAAACAAAGTGGTCAAGGTATTCAACTGATTTTAGCTCCGATAGGTGATGTTATGAAGGGAGTTTGTTAAGATTTTGCTCCAATATTCCCAGTGGATGAGAAAGCTGTACAGAAATTGGACTGCATTACAAAATGCTTGGTGTTGTTAACTGTAGAATACATTTCATAGAGTGAACCTGAATGATGCCTTCATTTGTCCTTAATATGTGGTGTATTAATTGTTTTGTTGTGATGTACGATGCATTATTCTGATTACCATATATGCACTGAGAATAAGTTGGACATAGGTTTTGATTTTATAGTGTTTTATTTTGAAAAGCTCATACTGGACCCCAGATATGTTAAGGTTGCTTTGTCAAACTCATGTTTGAGAATTTTCTGTATTGCAGCCAATCTGTACTACTTTATGGTAGTTTGACCGACTGCCAACATAACTTTGGGTAGTTACGCAAAGTTTAAGTTGACACAGAGTTCTTGTCATATTGATGGAAGCTGAGCAGCTGACTGAGGTTTTCTGTTTGTAGGCCTTGGATGGAGCTGTAAAGCAGTTTAAGACTTCGGCACCACACACCGCCTGCATGTTCTTCTCTGTAGATGATGAAGCTGGAAAGATACTGTGCATGAGCTACATCCCTGATGTGAGTTTCTTGGAATTTATCTATGCCATGTTTTTATTAATTTAGGCTGTATGAGTTTGATGTCTTTCGAATTGTGCTTCCAGGAAGTCCCAAAGGAAATTGGATGATGTCATCCGAGATATAAACAGAAATTAAATAATTTTTAATCATTGGGTGTTCACTAACACTTAGGGTTTCACTTCATTGTTTAAGGACCAAATCCTTGTGCATCGTTTGTTAATGACAGATTACTAGTTATCTCAAGGCTACTTGCTATTACAGATGAACATTTTGTTCTTGATGACACTTAACATCATTTCGGCCTGCATAGTGAGCGTCCTCTAATTAGTTTTTTTTGAAGGGGTGCTATATAAATGTCCAGTTACAATTACAAATGACTTGCCAAGTTATGTAACCTGCAAAAAAAGTTGACTTTGTATTGTCAAATGGCTAATGTTGGTTTTGGCACTTTTTTTGAGAGATCTTTTAATCTCAAAACTGTGCCTCTGTGGCTACTGTTGAGTGAGGTTTGCAATAAATCAGCATTATTTCTAACTTCAATGCCTTCTTTCTAAAGAAATTGTCTGCCGTAGTTTTTGGACTTACAGTTTGTTTTAATATGCAAGATTGATTTGTATTTTGTTTGTCAGGAGTTGATTAAGAAGGGTCTTAAGGCACAGTCATGGGTGTCGCATGTTCAGGGTCTTATGAACGGCAAGGGAGGTGGCAAGGACTCGTCAGCCCAGGCCACAGGCACAAACATCGGATGCCTTGAACAGGCTGTCAGAATGTCAAACGAATTTGCAGTTGAGAAGCTCCACTTGAAATCAGAGGCAAGTAAAGCAACAGGAAGTTCTGGAGGAAGAAAGGAAAAGGCAATGAGTGGCACTGAGAAAAAGGAAAAGCCGGATAGTGATGCTGAGACGAAGGAAAAGCCTGCCAGTATGGATGAGATCATCAACAATCACCTGGCTGATCGCAGTTATATCGAAGGCTATCAGCCGTCGCAGGCCGACGTTTCCGTTTTTCGTGCACTGAATGGACCCCCGCCAGCAAAGTATGTGCACTTTTTGAGATGGTACAACCACATAAAATCATACGGCAAAGAAATGGACAAGTTCCCCGGACAGCATCGTGGCCTGGCTGAACTCGGCTTCTGTCCAGGTGCTTCATCTGGTGCCCAGAAGAAATCAGAGGTGACCAAAGAGGAAGGAGTGAAGAAGGAAGCAGAGAATGAAGATGATTTTGACTTGTTTGGATCAGACGAAGAGGACAGTGCTGAGGCTGAACGATTGAAGGCCGAGCGACTGAAGGCCTATGAAGAGAAGAAAAAAGGCAAAGTGCAGATAGTTGCTAAGAGCAACATCATCTTGGATGTAAAACCATGGGATGACGAGACAGACATGGCAAAGGTGGAGGAGGTGGTTCGTTCAATCGAGGCTGATGGATTACTCTGGGGAGCTTCCAAACTTGTTCCACTTGCGTATGGCATAAAGAAATTACAGATTTCGTGCGTTGTTGAAGATGACAAGGTCGGCACCGATTTCCTTGAAGAGGAGATAACTAAGTTTGAGGATCTTGTGCAATCGGTTGACATTGCAGCCTTCAACAAGATCTGAAATAGTTGAGGAAATTCTGAAAAACTTAGGAGCTAACCATCACTAATAAAATTGCTTGCTCTCAGTAACTTAGTAAAGACTGGGCAATAACGGTTTCACTTCAAGTATGGACCAGCTGGACCTACCCTGAAAATGCTCTTGTAATAGACTCTTGTGGGATTTCAAACTTCCAGGGCATGTAATGCATCTGACTTGTGAAGTGCATCAAATCAAAGCACTGATTGTTATGTAATGTTGGATTTAAAGCACTGATTTGTAAAGTACTGTTAGATTTTGCAGCTATCTAAATTTTATGTTGGATTCGAGTTACCATAGTTCTTGCCGACCATTAACTGAAATGTTCATTTCACGTTGTTTTGCTTTTGATTATTCAGAAAGGAATTTGCTGTTCTTTGATCTTAGTGGCATGTTTTCTCTAAATAATGTATGGTGTGAACATGGTAGAAGCAAACCCCCCCTTCTTGTGGTGATCCAGAAATGATCGAAGTAAAACTGGTTCTTTGGAGCTCTCCACAGCCCGTTCAGTTCTTCCTGTAACAACCGACAATGGAATGTTTAATCTGTTACCGATTGAAAAAGTAATGGTAAGTGTAACAGAGATGCAACGTTGTATCTGAGAAGTGAGAACCTTACAAGTTCAGCTGGAAAATATAGTGGCAGCATACACCATTGGATTAACTGACGGCTATGCTTTTATCCCTGGCCTACAGCATTGACGTTCTTCACTGGGATCAAATCTTTTTGGGGGGTTCAAGTACAAGACTTGGTGTCGATGTTGTGTAACTGAACTTTATCTAGCTTCTATGGAATTGTGCGGTACCGCTTGTCCAAGGTGCGTTTTGTAGGAAAAGAGCCCACACAGGATCTATCCCTATTCCACTGATGTACATTTCCAGAGTTTGTTGACCTTTTGATTGCTGCCTCCCCCACTGCCGAATACCATTATTTGCACCCTGTGCTTACCAAGCAGAAGGATAAATGTTTTGGATGTATGGAATCTACTAGCACACTACTGGCCTAGTTAGCTGCATTGGTTAGAGCGTACGTCTAGGCGCATAAGCCGGTTCACATACCAAGAGTAGCTATATTTCATAGATTTAAATCTCGGGCTAGCACGGCCCATACACGGGGATTTTAAGTGGAGTGGCACCCATTCAAACGGGCGGCGTTGGTGAAGGATCTCGCCCGATCAATTCGTTGAAAATTACAGGGTCGAGGGCATGCGGTCGATATAGAAAATGTGTGCATTCGCACCATATCGCGCTTCGTTGTAAGACGGCCTTGGTCTCGTCCCATAGGCCAAGTGACAGTTGCCACGTAATGTTATAAAATGCGTCTCAAGAAATTGTAAACTCAAGATTTCTACAGGGCCTAACGAAAGCTAAGTTGCAGGAACCAGCATATTTATAGGCTTCTCAGTCAAAACAAAATCGATAGGCAAGAAAGACTGAAGAAACATTGACCCCCTCCGCATACTGGAATTGCACGATCCTCTTGAGTCGTAGATCGCATCTCCGACAACATTATGAAGTAGCCTTGTTATTTCCGAATTCAAAAACAGACGCCTTTGTCCCAACAGACGGGAATAAGCGATGCAAAGGTTAACTGCTGTTAACCTTTGGTTCTACTCGCCGCTGTAGGCACAGATCTTGAGCATGATCGAAAATAGCACTGCACGAGAGTAATGATAAAAGTTAGAAGTCCCATAGGGTTTTGAAGGCCGACTACAGGTTGTATGTCGCACAAGGCGTATTATGAGGACTTTGGCTTGCCATAGATGATACTCCTGCGCAAATAGACGTGGCCATAGTTTTGTTGAAGGGAACTATTTATACACGTATAGGAAGAGGAGAATGAGGAGGTGACAGAGTTTATGTGGCGGTGGAGCTGTTGGTTCCAGACACTTCTGAAATGATCCTGACCCATGAATCAGATGTCAACTCTGGAGTAAGCGCATTGGTCTACGCCAACTGCAGATACACAAACATCGCGTATACAGAACTTGTGCGATGGCCGCTCTGTCAATGAGTCACCGACTATTTTTACTCGCTTTATTTAGACTTAAAACAGCGGCGACGAACGACTTGGCATGCAGCTAGGGGAAAGGGAGAGTCACGCTTTAAACCTCTGTGCTGGTTCTTACTAATAATTGCCTTTGTTATTTTTATTGCATTGCCGTAATTTCAGCTCGCACGACCTTACGTGTGCCTTCCGGGTCAATGTCTACACGTAATCCATACTTTATGGACCAAGAGTTAGGCTGTGTTCAGTGTTCTCTGTTCAATACCTCTTTGACATGACTAAATTTCGCTCATGGTGTTATTTCAACTTGCATAGGTCATACGTAGGTACGGTGAAAAGTGGACACACGTCTCGCAACCATGAGGCAGTGACATACGTAAGATGTAAATGTAGCCTACAGGTTTTTCTATAGCGACAGTATGGTCATAAGTAGGTCAGTACGCTGAAATATGACACTCCGTATCTTCCCTGTGTAATTCGTTGTGTGATGGTAAAAAAACAGTCGCAGCCGCGCCACGTAGCGGAAGGCATGACTAAGGTCAGGGTCAGGTGATGCAGCCACGTGATTGGGCTTCTGAGATTTGAATCTAGGACTAGCACAGAGGCTTTAAATGGCCATACATACATACACAAATTAGCAGGGTCGAGGCCACACGGTCGCTATAGAAAAACCATGTACATTTACATTAACTAAATAATTCGACCTGGCTGTTTGGGCCCGCAACTTTGTCGACTGCAGCGCAACTAGGAGGTTGGCATTTTGTGATGTTGAGGGCCATAGACATTAGAATATGTACTGCTCTTTCGTTACGCAACTGACAGAGGGCGTTTGTCCCCAAATCTGCGTGTTTCGTCAGAAGCTTTACAACAATGGGAGAAGAAGGACATATTCTCTCCAATGAGCAAATGCTCGACTTACTTTGCTGTTATAGGCTCACATAGGCAGTCTACCGATATAAGCAAAAAATAGTTTTCTGCAACGAGACCAGCGGGAAACTGTTCCAACCCTTGAATCCTGAAACCATATATTATTTGGTCGTTTATCCGTAGCTCACTTGGACGCGTTGTTGCGTGGTTGTTGCTTTGAAGTCGTGCGTGACGGACGATCGTCAGCAAATAAAAGGGGCTCCGTCAACTTCCGGTGATTTTTTATGACGACAAAGCCAGCAGAATTCCCAACGAAGGCCCAGTCTACATCTCGTCCGATCGACACGGGACAACCACCGGCTGATGACTTTCATTCATTCGAAGCATTTCATGTGTTTTATCAAGCGTGCACTTGAAACCACAGACTATGAGAGAGATACAGAGAGAGACACAGAAAGAGACCCACAGAGACAGACAGACAGGGACAGAGAGAGACAGAGACAGACAGTGACAGACAGACAGAGACACAGAAAGAGACAGACAGACAGGGACAGAGAGACACACAGAAAGAGACACACAGAGACAGACAAACAGACAGGGGCAGACTGAGACAGAGACAGAGACATATATAGAGAGACATCCTTTGACCACGTGTAGCTCTTTAGGCATAGTCTCCTATCGAAAATAACACACGACCTAAAACCACACGTACCGAACTTGTTAGGTAGCAGCATGTGTGTCTGATAGACGCAAAAGAGTTACGCTAATCTAGTGGTTAGTGTGCTGGACTGGGAGTCAAGAGGTCGGGGTTCAAATCCCCGCTAGGGCTGAACATTTATTACGAAATCTCAGCTCCACTTGCGCCCCGTAGCGAACTCAGCTATAATGAGTACACTGACCGTACACTATTGGTGGGAAGATGAGGTGGAGAGATTTAGCCGAGGCTAAGAAAAAAAGGCAGGCAGAACGGCAAAGACTCTTGAATGCATGCAATCATGTATGCATCCATCTATCCATCCATCTTTCCGTCCATCCCTCCATCCTTTCATCCATTCATTCGTTCATCCATCCATCCATCATCCATTCACCCACCCATCCATCCATCCATCCATCCATCCATCAACTAATCCATCCCTCCATTCATCCCTCCATCCATCCATCCATCCATCCATGCATACTTACATACACACACACACTCACACACAAACATACTTTCGTACGCACATATGCCTGAACTCATCTCTGCATTCTATGCGCATGCGTCGTTCCATTCTTCGCGGCACCGGAAACGAATCTTCCCGTAATTTTCCAATGTAGGCCCCACGCACCCACACACCCAACCCTGTCCCGTCCCCTCTTCCCTCCCTCCGTCATTCTTCCCCAGGCAGCCGAACATCTATTTGCCGAAGCCTTTTCAGACGAACCCTTATCGGCCCCTATGGGCCAATCATCTGTATAGTTAGGCATCTATTGAGCAGCACGTTAGGACGTAACACACTCACTGTATAAACACACACTGCCTAAGCATGCATAGGTTATGTATGTATGCGTATAAGTGCTGTATGTGTATGCGTTCAACAGTCGCGGGAGCCTTTCCCGAACCTCTGCCTCTCCCTGTGTATTGTTTGACTTGGATGTAGTAAACTTTGGATGCAGTAAACGCCACTCCACTGAGACGTGTGCGACACCGACGAACCAATCGTTCAGTCTATATTATATATATATATAATATATGTGCGACACCGACGAACCAATCGTTCAGTCTATATTATATATATATATATATATATATATATATATATATATATATATATATATATATATATATATATATATATATATATATATATATATATATATATATATATATATATGTCTATACATACATATGTACATACAAGTATATATCCTAAACACAGCTGCACATTCAACTAAACACACCGGTCGTATATAAGTATGCACAAGAAATGCTATATATATATATATATATATATATATATATATATATATATATATAGGCCTACTTTAAAACACACACACACCATTACAGCGCCTTACGTAATATACACACACACCTACACACAGACAGACACACACACATACATATACACACATATGTGGTGTGTGTGTCTGTCTGTCTGTCTGTGTGTAGGTGTGTGTGTGTGTGTATTACATAAGGCGCTGTAATAGTGTGTATGTGTATTTAAGTATAACCATGGACACCCACGCACATATCGACGCTTCATTCATAAAGCAGAGGCAAGTGGTTGCCAGCGTGTTACTACCAGTCACACTTTTAAGTTACGACTATGATAGTCTGTGCGCAGCTGGATGCAGTGCGTGTGTGTGTATGCGTATGTATGTATGTTTATTCGTGTGCGTGCATGTGTGTTTATGTGTATGTATGCATGTGTGCACAAAACGACATAGTATTACCCATACACTCACGTACTTACGTACGCAGGGTACTTGAGAAAACGGGCTATAGGGAAGAGAGGGGTCATTTCAAAGGGCATTTTTCGGTCGGATGTGTGTATATCTTGTGTGCGTGTGTGTGCATGTGTGCGTGTGTCGGTGTGTGTTCTTGTGTGTGTGTGTGTGTATATATATATATGTACATATATATATGTGTGTGTTTTTTATCTTCATATATAAAGATATGCACGTACATGTAAATGTTTGTGTAGCGTATATACACAAAGATATGTATATATTTATATATAAGATGTGTATACGCGCCGCAAGAGTCTTCATTCATATTTGTCCAGTCTTGGTCTTCATGAATGGATGAACGAACGAATGAATGAACGAATGAATGACAGGGCCTCGTTTCAATGAGTGCGTGGGTTTTGCCGTTGTGTATGTGTGTGTGTATGCGTGTGTGTGTGTGTGTGTGTGTGTGTGTTACTCAGAGGATGTGCGTTTTTTGAGGGGGCGGGTAAAAAAGGGGAGTCGACCGGATCTTCGGTCTGATTGTCACGATGAATGGCTCTCTCCAACTCGCTGCTAGTTCGCGTCGGTGTATCTCTTCGTGCTTTTATGTGTTTGGCGTTGTCTGTCTCTTTCTGTATGTGTCTGTTTGCGTCTGAGTGTTAAAGGTGACAAGTCGAAATCGTTGCATCTGTAAGACTCACAATCGCAAGGAGGCGGAGGGAGAGAAGGACGGACACAGAGAGACAGACAGAGACACACAGACAGAGAGAGGGGAGGGTGGCAGAGTAAGTGAGATGGAGGGACAGAGGAGGAGAGAGTGGAAGAACGCCAAAGGAAAGACAGAGAGATATTAGGAAATTAATATGAGGGTGAGCTAAAGCACGACTTGGAGTCAGGCCAACGACAGTTGTCTTTGAGGGTTGGCTGTGTGACAGTAACCCCGCTTTGCTGAACCCTTTGGCTGCCACTGCTTGCCCCCTCTACAAATTGGCCTTCTTGAGCGACATCTGCGTTTAGGGCACAAAAATCGGGTAACATCTGCCGTGGGGAACAATGTTCGGGCTGTCAACGATCATCTTGTGAATAATTGATAAACGATTAGTTTGCCGGAACCCTCTTATACGAGAGCAGATGTCTGCATAGACATATAATACAGTAGAGCGTCAACGGCGGCGTTGATCGGGAGATCGTCTGGCTGGAGATGAAACGTTTAATTTAGGCTCAGGAATGAAGTGACATAAGAGGAAGACATAAGACATTTCTATGCAGTCAAGACGGAATGTATAATTAGTAAACCTGTAATTTCTTTTAATAAATTATAATTCAAATTTAAAACTCGATGATTGTGATCATACAAGAATGGACTGAGAAGTATGTACATATATAAGTAAGTAAGTAAGTAAATAAATAAGTAAGTAAGTGGTGTATTGTATGTATGCATGCATGTATCCATGTACGTAGTACCTACATACTTACATTCACATATGTACATATGTACGCACATATGTACAGTTATGCATACATACATATATACAGGATGTACGTATATACATATGTATGTATATACGTATGTATGCATGCATGTATGTATGTATGCATGTGTGAATGTGTGTGCCGAGCATGCACTTCCACCTTTTCGTATCCATCGTAGCCCATAGAGGTATGTATGCAAGTATGCGTGTATGTATGAATGTATGTATGTATGTATATATGTATGTATGTATCCAAGAACTTGTATAGCGCTTTTTAAGAAACATACAAAGGCGCTACAGCATGTCCATCTAGAAGTTCCCAGTTAGAAGCCTTGAGATGGAAGCGTAGGCTGGAAAGGCGTGTCTGCAGACCCATCGGATTTCGACTGGACGCCACACAGCGGATTATAATTGCGGCCAGGGTCGGATTTAGACATGGTGGGGCCGGGCCCTAAGCTCTGGCGAGCTCTAGAGGATCCATTTGGTAATTGTTAGCAGAGAATATGGCTGAGTTGCAAATTTAACTCAGCAGGAGTGTAAATAATGATTTTTGTAACAATTGGGTTTAATTTGTTAATGTTAATTAGATTATGTTAATTAGATGAAATCATAATAAAATTGTAACAAATGAAAAAATTCTGAGTTTTTAAGGGACACTTTCAGACTGTGAGGCCCTAAGCTGCAACTTGTTTAGCTGACGCCTAAATCTGGACCTGAATTTGCAGCCGCGGTCTAACTTCGAAGCGACGATCGTCCGATGCCTTGAGTGTTATGACTAAAGGCGCTACAGAAGTCTTCATACTGGATAACATAACATTAACAGATAACATTAGATGCACCACTGTCTTATATGAGTGACAGATCTGTTCGTTTTCTGATTTTTGGCAGATGGAATGGGGCTGACTGATCTCAAACACAGACACCATATGGCTGCTCAGTGAGGCATATAGCGGGTGATTTGACATTCCAATGAAGAAGAGGCTGTCTGCAGGTCATCATGACCGGTTGCATGAAATAAGAATGGACTTACAGTAGCTAAATTATTATTAGAGTATACGAATTATTATTCGAGTATAGGATTGCCTGCTGTCAGCATCATCGACATCATCGTCATCGTCGTCGTCGACATCATCATCACCACCATCATCATTGTCGTCGCCGCCTTTGTCGTCGTCACGATCAATTCTGTATTGCGGGTGATTGGTAGCGATCGATGCAGTGAACTGGTTAGCGCCCAGCCGAGGAAACTTATCATCAGTGACTTCGGTTCTGCTTGGCTTGCCGTGGTTTTGCAGGCATTGGAATCTAAATTTAGAGCGACTGACAGAGGCTGCTGTCTCTCTGTTGTAGCCTATAGGCACTTTTGCATGAAGGGCCGGTGTGTGTGTGTTTGTGTGTGTGTGTGTGTTTGTGTGTGTGGGCGTTTATGCAGTCTCGTGTCCTCCCATCTCGGGTGTTGTAAACAACCCCGACTCTAAACAAAGGAAACGCAGGAACACAGGAGGACAAGATCAAGACCCTATACACGCTACGGCCCCTTAACCCCACCTCAAACTCCCCACCTCAATCTCCCCACCTCAATCTCCCCAATCCACCCATTGACCCATAACCAGCTGCAATTCGTCGATAAACCACATGCGACACAGTTTATTTCGACGATTGTGATGATCGTTTAGACCATAATAACGCTGAAGATGATAATGATGATAATAATGATGAAGATGAGGTGATAATGACGATGACAACAACGATGAATATGACTATGACGACGACGGTGATGATGATGATGACGATGATGATGATGATGATGCTGCTGCTGCTGATGATGATGTTGGTTCATTTGACGACGCCTTCGTATCTGAGACGGTTAGCGCCTGATGCTAGCGCTCAGCGGCTCTTATCTGGCGATGGATGCGGGCGGGGCAGAGATGGAGAATGGAAGGGAGGGAGGGAGGCAGAGCAACAGAGAGGCAGAGAGGGGGGCGACCTGGTCCTTGTAAACGCTAGCTAACGGGTCGAAGACACTGAGCATGCGCAGTCGGGTGTTGACAGGCGGTGGCTGGCGTAATACGATGCTTACGCGCGCGCACACACACACACACACAAACACACACACGAACACACGCACAAACACACAAACACACTGACTGCAGGTTACAACGATCTGCCTTTCTGTCTTTCGTCTGATGCTGGCGGTGTATAACACTGAGCAGGACTCCGGGCCAAGTACTTGGCTGTGTTACACACGCACCCAAACACACACACACATACAAACACACGTGCAATCATCTGCGTGCGTCTATGTTTATGTATGTGTATGTGTATATGTGTGTGCATAATGGGTATAATGTATCGGTAGGTATGTTTACGTGCGTGAGTAATTACAGTTTAAATGGTATCGGGGTCTTAGTCACTGCGCTCCGGTTTTCTTTGCCATGGGACGTGTGTGAGGGAAAAGAGGTAGTGCATGGCTTGGAGGTTTGGACTGGTGGAAAGAGACCTGGCACTAAATCTGTTCCATGGTGCCAACCACAGCGTGGAGGTTGAAGAATATTTACAGTAGATAATAATATCTAATAATATCTAAAGCAGAATATACAGTAGATAATAAAATGCTATCTATGCTATCTACAACTATGCTATCGGCGCTGTCTACGAATATGGTAGCTATGATGCTTTCTACGAATATGATGATATCTATGCTATCTGCAACTATGCTATCGATTCTATCTACAGCTGCCCAGGCATGACTATGTAACTGTTAAATTTTGGAGCATCATCAGACCCTGGTCTGAATAGGCAGCAGGTTGATTAGCTCTCCTCGATGCAGGACCGGAAAAGACATCCATGAATCTTCCACCCCAAATTGCAAAATCACTGGCACTACGTATTGGGTCAAGGGTCGCCTTAATTTCTGAGATTAAACGTGAAGTTAAATGAAAGATTTCAAAAGGATATTGCTTTTGGTAAAGTAACCAAAGAACTAAAACATGATCTGCAACCCTGTTTCGAATCCCATCGTAGGGAATCGACATAAAATGCATTGTCGAACTCTGCGTAACTTTGGAGGCCATCATCTGAAGCACGAAAGGATCCTTAAGATACATTCTTGTAAAGACAATGAAACTTCCTGAGGCGTTTTATGCATATGTGAGTGGCTGTCTTGGAAAGGCAACATTTTTACTGTGTTTATTGTCTCTGTCAAGTTCAAAGTTACACATGACTGGATTCAGGGCAAAATCACTAATGCGTGAAACAAGTGTTCAACATCAAGTCAGAGAGAGAGAGAGAGAGAGAGAGAGAGAGAGAGAGAGAGAGAGAGAGAGAGAGAGAAGAAAGAGAGTACAACCGGATGCGCAAGATTCCACCCTGTTCTAAAACACGGAGCCATAATTATGCATAACATATTAGGGCGTATCAATTATCCGTTGAAGCTGCTTTTCGTAGAGTTTCCGGTTCGGTACAATAGCGAGACTTTCAAGAGAGACGAAAAAGACTCATTGATTAACAGAGTGAGGATCATGCACACATACAGACACACGGACATTCAGTCGGAGACTTATAGTCACGGCTTTAAACGCATAAGACACCAGACAGACATTCAATACAAACATGTAGACAGACAGATAGACAGGCAGACACACACACGGACAGATAGACATACAAGCAGACAAACAGGCATACATACACAGACAGACAGGACTCATTGATTAATAGAGACAGACAGGCGGACACACAGACAGACAGGCAGACACACAGACGGGCAGGTAGACAAACAAGCAGACAGACAGGTAGACATACACAGCCAGACACAGACAGACAGACAGACACACAGACAGACAGACAGGCGGACACACAGACAAGCAGTTAAAATATGAAGAGACAGCACTTAACTCCGAGGTCGGTTGGTTGAGCTGTGGCTAAACTAAATAACAAAGGCTGCTTCAAGGAACAAGAGAGCAAATTTTTCACCGATTTTACCTTCACGGGGTCTAACCAGCTGACAAATTTTTTAATTTATTCCCCTTTCCATTTTCTGAACGAACTTTTTATTTCCCGATTTGTAAATGACCCTTCTTTGCTATCCCATGCTCTTCTGACCTCTTAATGACCTTTTCTTTATCTTCCCACTTTAATTTGTATCACCTTTTTAATTTCAAAGTTTTACAACGATGTTTTACTTTACAAATTTCGTACGAATTGGTCTCACCCAACAAAACCAACCCAAGTGAGGGTCGTTTGCACTGAAGAGCCTTTCTGTTTCGAGAAAGAGCAAAAGAAATCTAAGACACAATAGTTAACAGATATGAAGATGCGCTCTGCGAGCACCTGTCATCTCCTAATTACTCACATGGCTGAACGGCGCCAAACAACTGCTCTATCCCATCTTCAGCAGTCGCGAAAATGATGCTGAACTATCATCAGCCTTCACCTGTAGCATCTATCGGATCATTGCATAATATTAGGGAAAATTTACATATACATATGCATATGAAAATCCATATGCATGTTATGCATATACATACACATTTACATATACACTTGCATACAAATATGCATATTATACATGTACATATTATGTATCTACACATATATATTATGTATATGCATATGCATATGCACATAAATATACACATACATATGCATATACGTATACATATACACACGAATATACATATACATACATATACATATACATATATACATATATATATATATTCATATACACATACACATACATATACATATACATATATATATTCATATACATATACATATATTCTTCTTTGCGATACGTGCATGTCACAGTAGAGTAGGCGCTGATGATCTCCAACATACTGAATGGAGAGGCACCTACATGAGCTTCTATCAATAAGCCAGGACGGGGGGTGAAGGGTGGAGGGCGCCGTGCATCAGATGCGGGTCTGATGCCCACAGAAGCGTGTTCATCTCCTAACGATCCTTGTCAGAGCGCAGTCAACGGCGACTAAGTCCTTGATCGGGGTACCCCAGCGTGACCCGGGGTCGGCCGGACAATCAGGGCTGCCCGATCGCACGACGATCACCCATTATGGCCATCCGATCGCCCTTCTGCCTGCCTGCCTGTCCCAATAACCCGCCCTCTTTCGACCATCTGGAGAGGCACGGCGGGGCGTCCCTCGGTGACCAGTAATTGACCGTGGCCCGGCTGGGAACATTTGCAGGTCATTACGATGGGCCACTGATTGGACTTAATCGCCGACATCGCAATAATAGAACTATATTTAGATTGCATGGCTTAATCTGTTTCACGCGCAAATGCCCCGCCGTCGTTGTCATCATCGGCTTTACCACCCCCACCAACCGCATTTCTCTTCTGGCGCTTCATAAATGCTTGCTTTAAATAAAGGACACATTTAGTATTATCATCTGTAGTTAGTGAGAGAGTGAGATAGAGACAGAGACATAGACACAGAAAGACAGAGACAGAGAGAGATAGAGATAGAGATAGAGAGAGAGAGAGCAAGAGAGAGAAAGAGAGACAGGGCGAGAGAGAGAGAAGAGCAGTCCCTTTAGCTAGCCCCGAGATACAACCATGGGTATGAAGTGCAACCGACTTCATTTCTCTTAGCCTCGGCATATGAGGGCAAGTGACCTTCAGCAGTCCTTTCCCCCGCTGTCTGGTCCTTCCCACCGACAGTGAACGGTCAGTTTTATAGATGAGTCCACTAGATAACCAAATACATTACATCTTAGGCAGCTAATGCGTGTATATGTACAATGCAATACAACAGCATGCAACTGTAATTTGAATATGCCCTCCTTATACAGTTCAGAAGTGCACATGAAGCCGGGGAACCGGAGACAACAAGAACTATAGAACCAACTGGAAGATGAAGTTTTCAGTTTAGAGTGAAAGATAGTCTCGGTAAGAGAGTTGCGAACATGAGAAGGACGTCAGCTGCAGATGGAGAGGCCAGCAAATGTAAATGAATGCCGGTCAAAGACAAGTTGTGAAATGTACTCGTTTTTCTATAGCGACCGTATGGTTTCTACCCTGCTCATTTTTCAATGATTTTCGTCGGGTGAGATCCTTCACCATCGCTGCCCGCTTGAATGGGCGCCACGCCGTTTAAGGTCCTCGTGTATGAAGATGAGTACCAGGAACAACATATTTTATGGAAGATGCTGAACGAAGAGAGGAAAGGTTTGTAACAGAGCTACAAGGTGTAGCCTACGAGGATTAAATGCAGACCTTCTTCGGTAATAAAATGCATGGTGGAGATAGGAAGCCTTGAGAATTGCTAGAACTGTTCATGCTGCCATGGAATCTAATAGTGCACCTGTAACTGGAACACGAGTGGAGGATCTAGGGTTTGTCTGTTTGGATTTCTCTGTCTTTCTGTCTTTCTCCGTATGTTTGTTTCTGTGTGCTTCTATCTCTGCTTGTCTATTTCTGTCTGCTTCTGTCTGTTCGTTGCCATCTGTCTGTCTGTCTGTCTGTCTGTCTGTCTGTCTGTCTGTCTGTCTGTGTTCAGTTGATTCAAAACCCAGATGGAGGCTATGGCTTGAGCTGTCTGTCTTTGTCTCCTAATTTTTCTGTCTGGTTATCCGCCTTTCTGTTTGTTTATCATGTCTTTTGTCTGTCTGCCTCTGTTTGTTTATCTGTCTATCTATCTGTCTCTCTGCATGCATATATTTATATGTATATGTGTTCCATCCTGCAAAAGTTGTATTAAAATCTGCATAATGTACTAAATTCCTCGAACCATACACACGAAGCAGTTTGCACCGTTTGACCAAGCAAATGCCTATGTGACCAGTCATGGTTGGACAGATAGAGAGAGACAGAGACAGATAGCTAGAAAGATACACAGTCATGGTTGCAGAGTATGGACCGCGCATTCGTCACTAGTCGCTAAATTCTTGCGGGAAGGCAAACGTTCTGCGAGACAGAACGCATGCCATGGGCAAACATACTGTCAAAAAGTCTTATGCCTTATTGCAACAAAATCATAATGGCCTAAGGAATAGGCCAATGTGTATAAGCTATTTTCAAATCGTTCGTGAATATCTTGAGCTTGTCATTCAGTGCGGTTCAGTTCGGTTCGGTTCGCGTATATAAGTCTATAGAGTACGAGTTCATTCAAGATAAGTGCGGTACAAGTTTGAACAATTCAGTTCGAATCGCCCCCATGATAATTATGTAGTCACATATATATGAGTCGTGCACTGGCCTCATGTCTGCAAAGTTCAGAGAGCGTGTTGTATCAATAGCAAACAGAATCGAATGACTTTTCGTACTGTTACTCAAATAGTAATTATTACACGCGAAAGGAAGTGGGAAAGTATATGGTAGCCCGTTCATTTTCTAGACCAAAGTTACGCCCTTGGTTCGTGGTATATGGAAGTTGATGATACAAATACGGGGCCAGCGAGGGAAATGCATGGGGCAAACTCCT
This sequence comes from Norana najaformis, assembly GCA_964023275.1. Lineage (NCBI taxonomy): Eukaryota > Metazoa > Annelida > Clitellata > Crassiclitellata > Hormogastridae > Norana > Norana najaformis. Next base: position 11,124,519 of record OZ029923.1, on the reverse strand, counting down.
GGAACTCCCATAATCTGGCCTGGTTAGCTACATTGGTTAGAGCGTGCGTCAGGCGCCTCTGAGCGTGAAAATGCCGGTTCGCGTCCCGGTCGTGGCTTATTCAGAGATTTGAATCTCGGGTTAGCACGGTCCGTACACGGGGACCTTAAACGGCGTGGCGCCCATTCAAACGAGCAGCGGTGGTGAAGGATCTCACCCGATTAATTTACTGAAACTGAGCAAGGTCGAGGTCATACGGTCGCTATAGAAAAGAGTGTACATTTTTACTTTTATTTGCAGCCCTGCGGGAAACGACTGACGCTATAGTGTTCAAGGGCTGGGTGGCTTAAGACGCACTTGCTGGGATTGGCTTACGATCACGTGATGTGCTGTTGGCCACTAAGGACGTAGTAAGCATCGTATCGTAACAGTAATTCCGAAATTTCTACAGCGCCCAACGAAAGCCACGTCGCGGGAACCAGCTTATTCACAGGCGCTCAGTCAAAACAAAATCGATAGGCAAAAGGGTTTGGTTCCAGGTCAAGATCCAAAAGTTAGACGGAGAGACAGCGTGACAGCTACGGGGATGGTGTTTGGGTTTGGAGAGGAGAGAGAGATAAGAGGAAGAAGGGGTGTCAGGATAGGTTCGCAGTAGAAAGTGGTGTTGTATTGTATACGTGTATCGCAAGAGCAACTCCCAGAAGAGATGAGACTCAGCAGATAATACATCCGGGTTTAGTGTCGTACGATTTTCTGTAATTAAATGTCAACATTCCCTGCCATTTGTCCCGATGAACTGACAGATAAACCGTAATAGAATATCCTCCTTTTCAGATTAACAAGTCTTCGTAATTAATAATTTGAAGTAACGGTAGAATCTTGTCGAAGATGTCACTGGCCAGTCTAGAATTAAATTCTGCTATGTCATCGGCTATCGCAGGGTTAATTAGTTCACATGGAGATGAACTTGTCTTGGCAAGGCTTTAAGCTAAGACATTGGTTCAGTTCATGAATTCGGCGAAACGATCAATAGCGCGATAAATGGGTTAGGGGTTCGATCCCAATGGGGCACATGAACAGTAGCCTGCCTATTGATCCAGAGGGATAACTCCCGTTTCGAAAGATCGCCCTTAATTGCGGTTTGCCTCTGCGCAAACTATCTACTCAGTTGCCCTGTTAAACTACACAATTTCCGAGTGTCACCGTTGAGGTGTTGATCGGTCAGTTAGTTACTTAGTAAAAGGAGAAGCGAATTGGTTTTCAAGTCTGTTGGTCGATATGCGAGGGTAACAATTGTAGTCGGCGTTGATCCACGAACTGCCGTCGATACAAAACCATTAGGCCTAATAAAGCAGTCCTCATTGGCATTGTTAGAAGTCTATATAGGTTGCTCAATTTCACGGTAATAGACCTACAGGTCCATTAAATGAAACGATCTTCCGTGGACTACTTGACTGCGTGGCTTATGATTCTTTGCTTGAAGAAGCGCTGAGACACAAGACACACAAGTGCAATAGAGTATGTATGTATGTATGTCCGTACGTTCGTTTGCCTGTATGTATGTATGCCTGTCTTTCTGTTTATGTATGTATGTGTGCGTGTGTAAGTACGTACGTACGTGTGTATTTTTAAGGACACTTTTAGTCTCTTTCATAACATCAAAGTACACACAAAGTTAAAATTAATGAAGACGCTGATTTGGCCAGTAATGATGTACGGATGTGAGAGCTGGACAATCAAAAAGAGGGATGAGGATAGAATTAGGACATTTGAAATGAAGTGCATACGGAAAATACTTAGAATATCATGGACAGAAAAAAGAACAAATGAGTGGGTGCTAGAGACGGCTGGTGTAGAAAGGAGTCTACTTGAATCAATCAAAAGAAGAAAGATGTCATACTTCGGACACATAGTGAGGAAACAGGGTGATTGCTTGGAGAAGGAGATCATGCAAGGAACAGTTCCGGGAGCAAGAGCAAGAGGAAGACCAAGGAAGAGGTGGATGGACAACATCGGCGAATGGTCCGGTATAGCCACAGAGAAGTTGCTGAGAGGAACCGAGGATAGGAGTGGATGGAAAAGAATCGTCTACAATGCGACCAACCCTCGTACCGAGGACGGTTGAAGAGAAGAAGAAGAAGAAGTCTCTTTCAGTAGCACAGCCTGGCTTTCTTTTGTCGCTCGAGGTTCTCCACTGGTTTTGATGACGTATAGGGGCTAAATAACGAATCGAAGAGTTCACTTCCGCTTGACACGACTTCGTGAATTGACCTTTCGATGTCAAGGGTGAAAGTGACCGACTACATTTTCCGGGGTCCTCTATCTGGCCAGCAAAGCGTTGTTTAGGTCACAGATGATCTCCTCACTCTTGGGGTTACGCAATACCCCACAGAGGGTAACCACAGGGTCCTTATCTTCGACGGCACCCTACAAGGACGAAGCGACAAGTCACACTCAAGCACCTTCCCTTCTCTATACCGCGAGCGCCCACAGAGGTAAAGCAACGTAGCGGGGCTTTATGAAGCGCCATTAGACGTCTGCGGACAATCTTAGGCTACATGGCTGTCAAAATGACTACACATAAGGGGATACACAGCTGCTTAGGGTGGCTACAGATGGAACCAATCAGTCAGCGGTTACTTTGTAATTTGTATACATGGTCTGCAGAGTACTCCTGATAAGCCGTCAGTCTCTAAGTGTATCAATTCACGATGCACGGAAGCGCGTTCTTCGTCATCTTACAAGTATACGTTATGGATATATATATTATATATATATATGTATATACGTGTAATGTTTATGTTTGTATATAGACTGTGCTTATGTATTTTTATTTATGCTTGTACACATGATGTATATAAGTATACATTCGAATGACGATTTCATCGGTCGGTCGGTCCGTTACTGAACCTCTTCTTCATTCCTCTACTCGTTCTGGCTCTCCATCTGCCTCTGTCTCTGCCTCTGTCTCTGCCTCTGCCTCTACATCTGGGTCCGCATCTGCCTATCTGTCTCCCAATTCCTGTCCATGCGCCTTCTCTCTGTCTCTCTCTGTCTCTGTTTCTCTCTGGCTCTCTCTATCTCTCTCTGTCTCTGTTTCTCTCTGTCTCTCTCTATCTCTCTCTATCTCTCTCTGTCTCTGTCTGACTCTGTCTCTGTCTGTCTCTGTATCTGTCTGTCTGTCTCTCTCTTCATCTTCCAAAGCCACATGGTGCATGACATTTCTAAATGTGTCGCATATATTAAAACTGTTGCCATATAAATAAACAAATTAACTTGTACATAAGCCTAAATATAGGCCTATAACATTAGTAATAAGTTAATAAGCTAAGGAGTTAGTATATATATACATACGTATATGCTACCTGTATCTTTATGCTGCGTCTTTTGCTAATATAATATTATATGCATCTAAATGCAGCCTTAAGCCAATATGCATGTGGGACTGTACGCAATGGCACGAGTCACGGTCTCAATTTTATGGCCACGGTGTATATAGATGGACGGAATAATTGGGCGCTGCGGGCAACGTCAATTTATATGGAGCCTCGTAGTTGATAAGGCTTATAAACCAGTCACTGCGCATCAGACGAGATGATCATCATAATGAGCTCATATTGCAATGCTCTAAGCATATCCAAATCTATCTTTAGCCAGCACCAAACTTGGGTCTATGCACGTGTTTTGCAATCACGAGCTCATTAAGCTATACGCATTGTGTTCCTCGGCTATTGTTCAAACTTGTGCTACATCTTAATAAATGTGCCCTGACTGCTTACAAAGTTTCGTTCCAAATCTCGTTCGGGGGACGATAGGAGAGCCTCGATCGAATTAAAGAACTCTGCAGCGAACGGGACTAAACAAAATGGTGGATTACATAAATACATACATACATACATGTATGCATACATACATACATACATACATACATACACACGTACACACATACATACGTACATACATACATATAATAGTTTATTATAGTACTTCCGGCAGTTACTGAACAAGAATTAGGAGATGGCGCGAAATTCTCCCATTTTTGTGTAAGCTGAACTACAGTAGTCGTTACACACACGAAGTGAAAAAGTTATCATTCCAAAATCGAATTTGTCAGTAAACAACAACTTCCTTTTTAGTAATTAAAAAGAAATTAATTCTGACGTTTAGGTTAAATTACAGATCAAAAGCCGAGGTTGTTCTAAGTGCTCAGAGAAACCTGATGTCACAGAACTCGTTTTAGAAAGCGCCCATTGTAGCCAAAGCCATGGCGTTCGGCTGAAATCTGAAACTAACATATGACACGCATACAGCTTACAGAAACACAGATATATATATATATATATATGAATATACATATATATATATATGAATATACATATATATATATATGAATAGCCTTAGAAGTAACTCGGCTATTTAGGATTATACATAATTATATATATACGCATAGATATAGGAGACATTTAAGTAATCCCATGCCACACAAATCTCTGTGTGCTGTGTGTATGGGCGAAAGGATTTATTGGTGAAATCGACAAATGTTTATAAATCTGTCACTTGATGGACTGTGGGGCACAGAAGCAGAGGCAGACGTACACAGAGAGACAGACACACAAACACAGAGACACACGAACTGAAACAGGCATGCTCACCTTACGCAGACCTGCGTTTCGTTTAAATATCGAAATACCACGTTGCTCTTATGTGTATGTACACATGTATGTGTATGCATGTATTTGTATGAGGTCGTATATTGTGGTGGCGGAGAGGGCGCGGATGTATATACAGGTTCCAAGTGGTGGCTGCTAAGCCTGAGCTGCTGCTGCTGCTGTTGCTTCAACCTCCGGCAGATGGAGCCAGAGGTGCACAGGGAGACGATGACAGCGACGAGGACGGTGACGCACTTGTTGCCTTTTCGCGCCATCATCACACTGACTCACTGAATATCCCCGTCACACACACACATACACACCTACCTACACACACGCACACACACACACACACGTACGCACACACACACTTACGCATACACACAAACGCACACGCTCAAATACATGGACCACTGATGCATACATTCCGTAGCATGCGAACATCATACATATATGTACATGCATATATATATAAACATCATGGACGGAAAACCATGAGACAATTCAAGAGCACTATGGAACTCTGAATATGTAATTATGTCTGTGTGTTTAAAACACGTGCATTGTATATACATTCACCAATATTTATGTATGTATATGTCTATGTTGGAGTATGTTTCATTTACCCTTTCCACTCGTATCCAATGCATGCATGATAACAATTATACATACAAGTTTGAACAATGCATACATACATACATACATACATACATACATATTATTTCTGCATTTATTAGGCGTCACTATCTAATGACTTAACATCAATCGATGGCGCCGAGCAACTGTGAGTGAAGGACTTGCTCAAGGTCCCTACACAGTAACCGTCTCAGGGGAGGAGGCTCGAACCCGTACTCTCCGCATTACAAGCCCTGCACTCTCTCCAATAGGTTACTGTATCTCAGCATGCATACACACACACACACACACACACACACACACACACACACACACACACACACACATATATATATATATATATATATATATATATATATATATATAACAGTGAATACCGCTAAACCGTAATCGCGTATGAATAATGACTTTATACATACATATAATTATACTGTATATGTATATGCATAGCCCTGTGAGTTAAAGGGTGGATGGGCTGGTAAGGCATCGATAGGACAGCAAATGTTTTGTGATTGAGAGCGGCTGCTGCTGCTGCTGGTGCTTGTGTGTGATGATGATGCTGACGATGAAGGATGCTGATTGTTTTATCAGTCGCTGCAGCTGGTCGTCCTCTGACGATGTATTCCGAGACAGATAAGCGATCCAGACGCTTGCAACATATGCAAAATCACAGCAGCGGCAGCAGCAGCAGCAAAGGAGTGTGATGCGGTGGGAGGGAGAGGAGTAGAGAAGGGAGAAAGATGAGTAGGGAGGAGCAGGAAGAAGTAGAGAGGAGCAGGGAGAAGTGGGAAGAAGCAGGGAGAAGTAGGGAGGAGCAGGGGTAAGTATGGAGGAGCAGGGTGAAGTAGGGAAGAGCAGGGAGAAGTAGGGAAGAGTAGGGAGAAGTAGGGAAGAGCAGGGAGAAGTAGGGAAGAGTAGGGAGAAGTAGGGAAGAGTAGGGAGAAGTAGGGAGGAGCAGGGAGAAGTAGGGAGGAGCAGGGAGAAGTTGAAAGGAGCAGGGAGAAGTGGGAAGAAGCAGGGAGAAGTAGGGAGGAGCAAGGAGAAGTAGGGAAGAGTAGGGAGAAGTAGGGAGGAGCAGGGAGAAGTAGGGAGGAGCAGGGAGAAGTTGAAAGGAGCAGGGAGAAGTGGGAAGAAGCAGGGAGAAGTAGGGAAGAGCAGGGAGAAGTAGGGAAGAGTAGGGAGAAGTAGGGAGGAGCAGGGAGAAGTAGGGAGGAGCAGGGAGAAGTTGGAAGGAGCAGGGAGAAGTGGGAAGAAGCAGGGAGAAGTAGGGAGGAGCAAGGAGAAGTAGGAAGGAGCAAGGAGAAGTAGGAAGGAGCAGGGAGAAGTAGGGAAGGAGCAGGGAGAAGTAGGGAGGAGCAGGGAGAAGTAGGGAGGAGCAGGGAGAAGTAGGAAGAGGAGCAGGGAGAAGTAGGGAGGAGCAGGGAGAAGTAGGGAGGAGCAGGGAGAAGTAGGGAGGAGCAGGGAGAAGTAGGGAGGAGCAGGGAGAAGTGGGAAGGAGCAGGGAGAAGTAGGGAGGAGCGTATAACGCCAAAATGTCCTTACCACAGTAGGCCTTCTTCGGTCTGTTTAAAATTACTCGCATCCCAATTAAGATTAATAAACTTTTTGGCTTTCATTATTCGCGTGGATTCCATTATACACGGGATCCGATTGGTTTGATGCTCGCCTTTCTCCTCGGAGTTTGCGGGTTCGAAACCTCACCTGAGACGGTTACTCTACAGGGACCGTGCGCAAGTCGTACATCTACTCAGCGACATCGATTGATTCTTTATCATTAGATAGTGGCGCTTAATAAATATAGAAGTGAAAATGAAATATAGGCATCTACACTTGCATGTACGAGTATATTGTTCTGCACTGTACTATAAGCATTCTGTTGTATTGTGTTATATCGTATTGTATGATATCTTGTGGCATTGTATTGTATTGTATTATATCGTATTGTATGGTATCTTGTTGCATCGTATTGTATTGTATAATATCGTATTGTATGGTATCTTGTTGCATCGTATTGTATTGTATTATATCGTATTGTATGGTATCTTGTTGCATCGTATTGTATTGTATTATATCGTATTGTATGGTATCTTGTTGCATCGTATTGTATTGTATTATATCGTATTGTATGGTATCTTGTGGCATTGTATTGTATTATATCGTATTGTATGGTATATTGTGGCATTGTATTGTATTATATCGTATTGTATGGTATATTGTGGCATTGTATTGTATTATATCGTATTGTATGGTATATTGTGGCATTGTATTGTATTATATCGTATTGTATGGTATCTTGTGGCATTGTATTGTATTATATCGTATTGTATGGTATATTGTGGCATTGTATTGTATTATATCGTATTGTATGGTATATTGTTGCATCGTATTGTATTGTATTATATCGTATTGTATGGTATCTTGTTGCATCGTATTGTATTGTATTATATCGTATTGTATGGTATCTTGTGGCATTGTATTGTATTATATCGTATTGTATGGTATATTGTGGCATTGTATTGTATTATATCGTATTGTATGGTATCTTGTGGCATTGTATTGTATTATATCGTATTGTATGGTATATTGTGGCATTGTATTGTATTATATCGTATTGTATGGTATCTTGTGGCATTGTATTGTATTATATCGTATTGTATGGTATATTGTGGCATTGTATTGTATTATATCGTATTGTATGGTATCTTGTGGCATTGTATTGTATTATATCGTATTGTATGGTATATTGTGGCATTGTATTGTATTATATCTTGCTGTACTGTATCTGTGGAAACACCGTTTAGAGAAAACCAAACAGCGGCGCAGACATACTTTCCATTAAGTGCCATTATTGCTAAAGCGATCATGATCTAACGCGTGCTTATACACGTTGCCTCGTTAGGGAGACCAATGCACAGAAGCGCATGCAAGTATACACCATACAATACACGCACAATTGTATTATGCTCATGCTATGCTATTTCTTGACTTGTCGTCTTTTAGGCAATTAGTCACAATAGACTTAGATTTCCCTGCGGCAAGAAAGGTCATCGGAAGGTCTTTTTAGACCCGTCATATAAAGTAGACATTTATAAGCATATACTTACAGGCAGTGAAGGGCACTTCTAAACGAGGGGTAAGCATGTAGGCCTGCAAGCAGAAAAGTACGCCTATAGGATATATAGGCTGCCGATAGGCTGTAAAAGACTAAAGGGATGATAGGCCGCTTCCCTCTTCTCGGGATGCCTATCTGCAGACGAGGGCTCTTGAAGAGGGCAAAGGTTGACCGGATGTATACGAACACGTGGCGGACAAACGGACGAACGGTGTCGCCATCTATAGGCCGCTTTCGTTGTGCAAGGCCTATAATGTGGGCCTAGTATAGCTGCAATGACCTGTGGCAATTTCAATTCATGTATGGGACTAGTTGTTACTGCCGTTGTATTTGTGGGTAGAGTAAAGTCAGAGGCATGCAAACAGACAGAAAGATAGATTGAAAGAGCCAGAGGGGTGCCAAAATGAGACAGAGCCAGAGGAAGAGACAGAGAAAATGGATATCTAGACATAGATATAGATATATATATATAGATATAGATATATATATATATAGATGGATGGATGGATGGATAGATAGATAGATAGATAGATAGATAGATAGATATATAGATAGATAGATAGATAGTTAGTTAGATAGATAGATAGATAGATAGATAGATAGATAGATAGTGTGTGTGTGTTTGTGTGCAAGAATGACAGACAGACAGACAGACAGACAAACACATACATACCTATATACATACCTACATACATACATACAGACAGACGGACGGACGGACGGACGGACGGACGGACGGACGGACGGACGGACGGACGGACGGACGGACGGACGGACGGACGGACGGACGGACGGACGGACGGACGGACGGACGGACAGAATCATAGATAGAAGCGTTAGGGTGAACTGCACTAATTAGCGTCGGGCTATGACGAAAGGTAATTTGATCAGGGCCTGAACACTGGGTGGCTAATACGCCAAAACAGCCTCTGATACCCGATTGCATTGGGAGGTTGCAAAAGACCCTTCTCTCTCATTCCTCTGATCATCACTTGGCTTGCTGTCGATCTTCCATCTTGGAACATCGTATGCCACGAGCGTCGTCACGTGACTTAAATGAGATGCAAATTCAGTCAAGCAATTTTAGGCTGCAGCGAAATCTCGACTGAAAGCTTATTTAGAGAAGAGAAGAGGAGAAAGACAGGGACAGCGACAGAGACAAAGAGATAGAGAGACAGACAGAGAGAGAGAGACAGAGACAGAGAGAGAGGAAAGGGCTACACTGAGTGTATGTGTGCGTGTGTGAAAATGTTTCAATAGCTGAAAATGTTTCGGCTGCCTGCCGAAAATGTTTCAGGCAGGCAGCGGACTGTGAGCGCAGAAACAGGGCTTGCTAGCTGGCTTGTCAGCCGGCTGTTTGGGCCTCTGCTGCGGACGCACTCTCTGCTTCGGCGGCCTGCCAAGGGACGCCCTGCCTGTCTTGCCTGCCTGGGTCCCATGTTGACGACACGGGACCCGACGGCCGCGTTTTTATGAATGAGCTCTTTCTCAGCCGCGATTGGCCGAGTCGGGCTCTTCACGTGATCGCAGAGGGCAAGCGCATGAATGGAAGGACCGATGCCACAGCGACGGGCTAAGATTAGGGCCTGAGTGGGGATTGGGTGGCAGAAGGAAGGGAAACCCGACGAGCCCAGAGGAACGAACGCATACGAACGAATACGACAACAAGGCAGAGCCGGACTCAGAGCGACGACTGCTCAGTCGGGTAGATAGCGCTAGTCGGGTCCATTGCCAACGCCGCCGTCACCGCCGTAGCACAGTTTTAAGGCCAACGCAGTTAGGCTTATAAGGCTAACGCAGTTACCAGGATACGATCCGTGAAAAACCCCGATTGGCTTTCCACAGTTTACGTTACGTTACGCGTTCCAGGTGAGATACAGATTGCTTTTCTCGGGCCCTTCGCTGGTCGTAGCTCGACCGAGATTTGCATCCGTCTCAAGAACGTCCCAACACACGCTCGCTTCTTCGGTAGTCGATCCTAGCTTAACACCCAGTTTTCTTAAGAAGGAGAGCGTTTTTGTTGTGCTAAAACTCGCGACAGGGACATCGCTCGGTTTCCGGAGTATAGGCTTCCCCTCGTGACGACCAATGCCCAGCTACATCGCCGACTGCAGCAGCTCCAGTGTGATCATCAGCAGCAGCAGCATCCCAGTCGGAATTCACTATCATCGGTCATCGCCCTGCAACGGACTAGCGAGCAACATGCACAGCCCGGCCGTCACAGCTCCGTCGGTTCGATACCCGCCCTACACTCAGATGCAGTCTAGTGTTACGGATTCGATGATTGACCAGCATCGCCAGTACTCGCCTTCCCAAGGAACAGTACAGCTGCTCAGTCTTCCGACCGGAGCCAACACGCCGCCTCGTAAGTACACCGCTCGTCTTTATCTCGTTAGGCATACAGCATACTTGTACATCTCCCAAGTACCTTATACTTGAATTTCATGTTACCAACATTACACAATCCTGTGACTTTTACTTGAGGCAACTTCGACCTGTACGTCGATCTCTTACTCTTGATACTGCCCATGCTATAGTCCATTCACTTGTCTTATGTCGCTTAGACTATTGCAATTCAATACTCAGTTCTCTTCCTCGTCGTCTTTTAAACTCTTTACAATCAGTTTTGCTTGCAGCTGCTCGCCTTCTTCTTCAGCATCATCCAACATCTCCGGTTACAGACTTAATGTCTTCAAAAATACATTGGTTATCTTTTCTAGCTCGGTTCCAGTTTAAAGTTGCTGTCCTTGTCATAATCTAGCACCGAGCTACCTTGATGACTTATGCATTCCACTCACACTTATTCCCACCAGGACAAACTTAAGACCAGGCTCCTCTAACCAACTGTTTGTTCCAACTTACCAAAAATGATGTGTGGTTTTCGTGCCTTTTCACGTGCTGGTCCACATCTATGGTGTTCAATACCACCAGCTTTGAGGGACGCTTCTCTTTCTCTTATATTTTTTCGCAAACAATTGAAGACGTAACTTTTTCAGCTACCCGCGCTTTTGAGGTGAATTCATAAATTAGCGCCAAAATGATCAGATTAATAATAATAAATAGAGTTATTTCTGCAGTTGATGTTTTAGTCATAGATACTCATTATAGCACCCATTAAGCGAGCGTTGCCTATGCTGGCCTAAATGATGTAAAAGTCATTAAGAACAAAGGGTTCATCATTAAGCACACAGTGCTAAGATAATAATTAGAAAAGTAGTCGCTGACGGGTTCCCGCACACACGCAGAACCCAACCAACGGGTTTCCATCCAGAGTTGACCGTTGACACCGTGTTTCGACTTCCTGGACCGCTGTAACTGGAACGACTGACCGAAATATCTGTAGTCAAAAGAACATAACTCGTTTTTGTCTCAGCATATTTGCAGATTGCCCAAGTACCTTTACGTGCCATGTGGTCACTACTTCAGTACAGCTGTACAACTCATATTATACAACATCAGTTTATAGGTATACGCCACAAGTATGGATTACCGGTCATGCAGACATGCATTCTCGCATTCTGCTTCTGATCTAATCTAACTACTTTTATAGCGCCGTTATCATAATGCATTAAACATTAAGCGATGTTCGCTTCATGTGAACCCGAATAGTCAAAATCGCAGCCTGAAACATTTATAAGCTGGGGAAGCTCCATTCTTTCCTTCAACAAATCGCGCATTGCAGATACATGCTAGAACCAGACATAGACAGTGCCTCCCGTGTTTTCCCGGCCATAGCTGGTCCGAAGGTTTAATTCTGATTTTGCTGCAAGTATCTATCTGGCGAACTCAGCTGTAAAATGAGCACACTGGCTGCACGCTGTCGATAGGAAGATCAGGCGGCGAGGGACAGAACCGGCCACCAGAGGCCACTAGAATGATATGAAGTCGTTAACTCTTTTGGTTGACTTGGGGTTGACTCATAAGTGACTAGTAGTAGTAGTAGTAGTTTCAATGTTTAACGACATCGTATGGCATTAAAGACCGTTGACGTCGTCCTCCTCCTTTGTCCAGGCTTGGGACTGGCACTCATAAGCGACTGCTCTTGACCTTCTTCTGTATTCTCTCTACCGTTTCTCCGTCGTCATTCGTCGTCCTCGAAACTCAATTCCTTCGACGTATTTATCCGCTTGCATGCCTTCTGGACTTGTTGATCTCCTGAATTTCGACTTAGAGTTTCTTCTTAGAGTACCTTGCACATGGATTGCTTAGAAGACAAAGGAATGGGTCCCAGAGACTGCAGGAGGTGAGAGGAGTCTGCTCGGATTAAACATAAAGTGGAAGCTTTCATACTTCGGGCATGTGCTACGGAAGAATGGAGACTGCTTAGAGAAGGAGATCATCAAGGCACAATACCTGGATCCCGAGCTCGGGAAAGACCCAGGACGACAAGGATAGACAACATCAAGTCGTGGACTGAATCATCGTTCGACCACTTATTACAGGAGACAAAAGACAGAAGCAGATGGCACAAAATTGTATGTGGTGCAGCCAATCCTCGGCTCAAGGACTGTTGAAGACAAGGCAAGACAAGACAAGAATTTCGACTTGACCCACCCAACGGATTATGCCCGTGCATGGACTGCTATAACATCATCAATTATATTGTATTTTATTGACGCATTTATGTAGCGCCTCTTTTTAAAAAGCTACTAAGCGGCAGGTGAATCTTGTTGCAGTTAAATGTTCAGTGCTCCTACCTTGTAAATCATACAGTCAAATGACGATCGGGTCTCGTGATGAAGGCCATATGGAAGACTTTAGATTATATTTTAAGTTTAAACGGATTGGTGAATACCGTGAGTGGAAAAATTCATCGACCAGTTAAAGCACCCGATCAATCCAGCAACCGAATTCTCATCTGAGAGTATAGCGTGACTCGACAACCACTGGCCCAATTAGCTACATTGGTTAACGCGCCCGTCAATCCGCCTCTGTGCGTGAGGATGCCGGTTCGCAACCCGATCGTGACTTGTTTTAGAGATTTTTAATCTCGGGCTAGCACGACCTGAGCACGGGGACCTTAAATGGTGTGGCGCTGATTAAAACGGGCAGCGGTGGTGAAGGATCTCACCGGATTAATTCATTAAAAAATTACCAAAGTCGTGGCCATACGGTCGCTATAGAAAACACGTGTATTTTTTACATTTAGCCAGCCAATGGAAACACACGATAAGACGAGTTTGTTAACTTTACGCCTTGGCAGCCGATTGGCATGGTGGTGTTCAGTGAAACAAGGAGGCACAGTGAAGTTACACAAAATCGAGCCGAGTTATTAATATTATTATTAATTAGACACTTATATTGCGCTGGTGTATAATGCACAAGGTGCAGCAAAGTATTAATTGAATGGATTAACGTCCGCTGAATTATCTAATCCAGTCTAAGAACTTAAATATCGCTGTTTTCACAATGAACAAAGCATCAGCCGATCATCGCTTGAAGGAAAACAAAGCTAAGTGGTGCGTGTGGTCGCCAGGTGAGCTGACCAACACAAGTTGAAAGCTTAACGAAGTGTCCTGTCACTAGACAGGTGCCGTGGTTATGTTTGTGTCTCTGCTACATGAGCCTTCGATCTTGTGGCCATGGTTCTGAGAAGTTTCTGTAGAATTAACAGTCTTACCTTTACCTTTATTTACCTGTATACAGGCAACGCGGACGGCAGGATTCGAATCTCGGGTGTACTGGTCCGAGTATGACGTGTTACCATTGGGTCGTGCGCTGTGTGCACGCGCGATATCTACTCATGCGTGGCGTGTATGTGTCGAAACGACTGCATGATTGACACAATCATTCCACAGTCACTCGTGACTGCATTGAATCAGTCATGCATGACTGAAAGGCATGCAAAAAGGCCACCATATGGCATGCTTGCATGAGTTAACTGTTAAACACGCGGAACGTTATTAGGACCTGTATGTGTGTGTGTTTGTGTGTGTGTGTGTGTGTGTGTGTAGGTCTACAGAGAAGAAGATCATTTCTTAGAGCTAACCCCTATAGAGGCAGCAGCCATGGGTTTGAAGAGTTAGAAACCTTCATTTTTCTTAGCCTCGGCATATGAAAGCGGGTGACCATACCTCGCCCTTGCCGCCTAATCTTCCCACCGACAGTGAACGGTCAGTGTACTCATTCAGTAGCCGAGTTGGCTAAAGGGCGCAAGCGGAGCAGAACCTCTAGACGCTAACCAATAGACCACTGCGCACTCCACGACCTAAGAACCTAGAAACCCCTCCATCTGCAAAGTCAGTAGTATGACTGAGACGAGCTGTAAGCAACAGGCCCCGCAGCACAGGGCATATTGCCTGAGAGGTACGGGTTCGAACCTCCTCTGAGACGGCTACTGTGTAGGGACCTTGAGTAAGTCCTTCACTCACTAATTGCTTAGCGGCATCGATTGATGCTGAGTCATTAGATAGTGGCGCTTCATAAATGCAGAAACAAAAGTGAATACCCTGTGATGCTGGGGACCAAATTGACTCGTCCTATAATTTAATCTGATCTAATCCATTATAATCTGATAATTTAATCTGACCTAATCCATTATAATCTGATCTCGTTTAAGGACTTCTAATGCGCCACCAGAAAGATTATCTATAATAAGCACCTCATTTCTAGGATTTCTTTCTCCTCACTGTCAATGTTCAGCTTTTGGCTTTAGCGCCTCTGTGAGAGGCTATGAAAGGGCGTTATATAAATATCCAGACACATAAACACATGCAGCAAATGTAAGAAGCAGAGCTATGTTGTAAGCGCCTCTGATTAATTTCTCTTGAAGCGGCGCTATACAATTTTATGATTACAATTACAATTGCGATTATTTCAAGCCCTCAGACTAAGACGTCGACTGTCACATTCAGTCAAAACAGTCAATTTCGACCGATCCAGTGTCTCTCCCTTTTGCCCTGTCTGTATGGCTGCGTCTGACTGTATGTCTGTCTGCGGTTGACTTTCTGTTTTTCTTCCTGCTAACTTCTGTCTATGTGCATCTGTCTCTGTCTGTTTGCCTATCCCTCTGTCTGTCAGTACCTGTGTATAGGACGGCACGACCATCAAGCACACACACACGCGCACACACATCT
Organism: Norana najaformis; assembly: GCA_964023275.1. Classification (NCBI taxonomy): domain Eukaryota; kingdom Metazoa; phylum Annelida; class Clitellata; order Crassiclitellata; family Hormogastridae; genus Norana; species Norana najaformis. The sequence goes on along the minus strand of OZ029923.1, from coordinate 11,109,067 downwards.
ACACCCACACATATACACACCTACACACCCACTTACACACCTACACACAGATATATATATATACAGAACATATGCAACGATAGGCCTGCAGTTATCTGAGGAAAATTGTATGTAGTTCGTATTTTCAACATATAGCAACTGGAGTTTGATTATTCGGAAAATGTGTGTACAAAGCATGTTTATTTTATCAATATACTTACAGACAACCATCACGAACACACACACATTTTTTGTAAGGTCGTCATGTTTGCACCGTGGGGCTTGGCTCGGCTTTTCCCGCTGCGAGACACAGTGCGTTTGAACCATGTACACAGAGGCTGCTGACTCAGTCATATATACAGATATATAAAGTATATGTATATGTGTGTATGCGTGTATATGTATGTATAAATATAGGATATGTGGAGCATGTGGCCATTGTAGTCGTGTGCACGTTATCCTGTGTGTTGTTGAGCAGAGGTGTTGCAAGAATTGTGTTAATGAGGACAAATTATTGGAACCAGCATCGAGTTTTATTATCCGGGGTTTTGATGTTCCTCGATCTGATCGCTGTTCGCTTCCCTCTCCCTGTCATTATCGATCGGCCTTTGGAATAGAAGAGCCTTTTGGTGCCAGCATTTTCCCTTGTCCTCTGAAGATCGTCAACATCGGTTCCTTACGGGCATTTGAGTTTCCATCAAGATTTACCCCTCTTCAGTTTCTGCAGTTCGAACGTCCTCAGTTTTAGCTCCAACATGGATGAGTGTACGAAGAAAACGATGCGATTCCTTTAAAGATTGTTTGGCGGTTCAGTTCCTTCTCTGATTGATGCGACTCTCCGCTCCTTTTCTTGCTGAGAAATCTGCTCTATACACAAACTGATGTCATCAATCTGAATCTAAACGAAACGGTACATTATTATTTATTATTATTTACTGCTACTACTGCTGCTGCTGCTGCTACTACTACTGCTGCTGTTGCTGCTGCTACAACAACAACAACAACTACTATTACTATGACTGCTGTTATTATTATTATTATTATTATTATTAGTGTAATATTATTTATCAGATACTTACGCTGCGCTAATTTATGAAAACACCTTAAACGCGCGGGAGCTGGAAAAAGATAAGTCTTCATTTGTTTGCGAAATGAAATAAGAGAAAGAGAGGTCAAAAAGGTCCCTCAGAGTAGGCCTACTTAGTCATCGGACCAGTTATGGCGCGTGTGCGGGTAGACAAGTTGATCGAAGTACTTGGAATTTGTGTGGTATAGATCCACGTATTCGATCAGCGTAGAACTTTTGGTGAGTTGGTGGCACAGTGGCAACGGAATAACTCGGAAAGTAAATAGATGGAAATTAAATAAGACGAAATTTAAACAAACAGCAAATTAAATGACATGAAAATTAAATAATGCTGACTGCATCTTTGGTGATATGAATGCGATGAAATCCCGCGATTTGGAGACAATAACTAGACTAAAATTGCATTGTTTACTATCAGAGACCGACAGACAGACCGACCGACAGACAGACTGACAGACTGACAGACAGACCGACAGACATACAGACCGACAGACAGACAGACCGTCATGCAGCAAGGAATTATGTATACACTCGTAAGTCACAGTAACGCAATTTAATTACTATTAAAACAGATGGCACCATTGTTTGCACGCCTCTATGCATAAAGCTACAGAATGGTGTAAAAAGGCTGAAAGATCATTTGACTGAGTTGCACACACGACTAGAACAGTCAAACAACAGGACGCCTTGTACATCATTATGTGACACATAGTGGTGTCATCGTAATAGTGTGCAGCGGTAGTAGTGCTATTGGCGGTGTTTCTATTGTTCTTGGTGTTAGCGATAGAGTCACAATTACGACTAATCTTTGGAGAATAAGTACGGTAATTGTAGACATCGATTGATTGATCTCAGTTACACAGATCGATTGCTGCAGGACAGCGCTATAGAAGTCGACTTGATATAGCAACAGGGCTTATAGTAGAAATGGGTTGAATTTGCATTTAGGTGCTGCTTGGAAATGCTTAAACATTATTCTTTGGAATAAAAGCCAGCGTCATTGCAATGGTCGTCTCCCGTTGTTGTTGCTGAGGATGATGATGGCGACGATGATGATGATGATGCTGATGATGATGACGACGTTGATAGATGACGATGGTGATGATAGATGACAGTGTTAACGGTGCTTGTGATATCCTTGATGATAATGTTTGTAAAGAGGAGTAGAAGAAGAAGAAAACGAAACTAAAGGAGGATGCTTATGATGTCCACGATGGTGTCCAGGCGACGAATGTGATAACGATGATAATGACGACGACGACTGCGGTTATGATCAACCACCCTATAATTTGGATTTGTCGTCGTCTCCTGCTAGCGATACAACAACCAATTAGGTTTCTTGATGATGTTGGGCGGATGCTGTACTAGATGACAATCGTTGTGGTCTGGCCGCTGCTTTCTGCCTCAGCAGCCGAAGCATCTCAATGTGGCTGGCAGTGATAACCGAACGGAAGACAGACGACAGCTACGGCAGCAAATGATGTGGTGATATTCATCTCTCCGCCGCATCCTGCTTTGTACTCGACTACGAAGGAGCAGGAGGATAGGGACGGCTTCAATTAACGCTGGTCAATGCAATTAAGATAAGGCTTGTATCGATGCATACAGCGATGTAGGGTTTAAGAAAACAAAAGGGGGTCAAATAATCCCAGGGAAACAATTTTTCCACCCCTTCTTGGAAGACTAGTGACGGTCGGCCGTGTCGTGGTGGTATGGGGTTTCGGGGATCGGGTGATGTTGTCTTAGCCGAAGACGGAGGTGGCGGAGACCTACACCCCGTCGTAACTGGACACCCGATCAAGGGCAGTATTCTCCGACGAAGACCGCCCGCCTGTGTTAGTCGACATGATGGACGGGCCATGCTGACAGCAGTGCTGCTGCTGCTGCTGCTGTGGGTGATGATCGTGTTGATGATGCTAATGCCGACGGAGCCGAAGCAAGCAGCTTTAATATACCCGAACATCGATCGAAGGCATCAATCAGAGACGAACACATGTTTCTCTTCAAGTGCATGATCATCGTAATCATAATCGTAATCGTAAGCTCGAGATTTCTACAGCGCCCAACGAAAGCCAAGTCGCGGGAACCAGCTTATTCACAGGCGCTCAGTCAAAACAAAGTGATAGTCAGGAAGAGTTCGGTTCCAGTGTCAAGAACCAAGAGGCGGGCAGGCAGACATTTAGTCAGACGGCTACGGTGGGTGGGGTTTGGAATTGAACCGGAAACTGAAATAAGGGGAAGAGGAGATAATGTGAAGCAACGCCTCTTTATATATATACACGCACACCCATGCATGTGTGTATGTGAAGCGAAAAATCCATCTAATGTATCGTATATAAACGTATCAAATGTATATAGATATATGATACCTTTACTCAATATTTCGGCCTCACATACTATAAGCACTCACATAATTTAGGCCAACAAGAAGCGCTTTTCGAGAGGGGGAACTAAAATGCGCTATGACAATGTTCAGATATAAAATGTTCAGTTACATGTATCATACACATACACAAATATACATAATATGTCATTGCGTGGTTTATTATACATATATATATAAGTTAAGGTTACTTCCTTTTATATAATTGTGTGCTGCACGTAAAGAGAAGCTGTGCGTGATACTGTATATATATGTATTTGTTTTTATTTATATGTATATATATGTATTTGTATATATATATGTGTGTTTTTGCATATACATATGTATTTGTATATGTATGTATTTGTATATATATGTATGTATATGTTTATATAGGCCTATATGTATTTGAACATTTATCTATGTATTTGTGTATTTATATGTATTTGTATATATATGTATTTGTATATATATGTATATGTTTATATATATTATATGTATTTGAACATATATCTATGTATTTGTGTATTTATATGTATTTGTATATATATATGTATATGTTTATATATATGTATTTGAATATATATATCTATGTATGTGTGTATGTAATATATGAGGTGGTTTGTTGGCGTCTATTCGTCGAGGTCTAAAACCGCACAGTAAGTAAGTAAGTAATTCGATGATGCGAGTCGAAGTCCATTAACTTAATTATAATCTCTCGTAGCGCGCGTCTGTAGTAGCATCGATTCTTCATGCTTCCGAAGCAGAAGCTGCTGCTGCTGCTGCTGCTGCTGGTGATGCCAGGGCCTCTGATGATGCAGTCTGTTAGTAATTAGCTGGTCCTGAGCATAGTCGGGTTTCATCTGACGCTTGTCCATCAGTCGATCTGTCTCTTCACACGTCGTATTAACGACACCGAATCCGTCAGCCTCCTCCTTCCTGCTCCATCCTCTCTTCGCTCTGCGGGTTGGGTCCATCGACGCCTGCAGACGTCCATGGAATAATCTGCTACTAATAAGTGTCCTTGTGGGCATATCGTACGATGCTGGTCGCTGTTCGTCGTGCATCTAGTTAAGAATACGGCGTTATTAAAGTCATGTTGTTACGCCTCTGATCACGCTTTAAAACACACCATCAACTGACCGACTGATGGAAGCTGGCTGGCTGGCAGACTGGCAGACTGACTAACTGACTGACTGACTGACTGACTGACTGACTGACTGACTCCATGAATGAATGAATGAATGAATGAAAGAAAGAAAGAAAGAAAGAATGAATGAATAAATTAATGAACGAACGAAGTAGCGAACGAATTAACTAACGAATGAATGAATGAATGAATGAATGAATGAATGAAAAATGAATGAATGAATGACTGGTCGACTGATTAGCCTAAAAGGCTTTTAAAAGTTATACATGAAGCGACGTAAATGTGATCTAAAGAGCTCGTGTGTGTGTCAGAAGCAGTTGTCAGCATGGATGAGTTTATTTCCGCTGGTCTCCATCTAATAATCCATAACTCAGGACAGATCAGCTGTCGTCGTTTCCCTGCCAACTAATTGATAGCATTAGTCGACTGCGGCGGGGGAGCTGGGGGGCAACGGTCCGTTCGTCGTCTCCTTTGACTTAAGTCAAGTCCCTTTGAAGAGATTCCGACTGCATCAAAGAAAGATGTATAGGAGGCATCATCCGGGCAGGTTCAGCGACGCGCTCATCCATCCATCTTTCACTCTCTGCCCCCGCCTACCTGGCTGTCCCTGTGTCTGTCTCTGTCCGTCTCGTTGTCTGCCTCCCACCGTCTACCCGTCCAGCGTCTCGCTGTAATAAGGCAGAACATTGGCTCCACTTTCGGTTGTTTCGACGAACATCTGTTGATCGCAATCATAAATTAACGTCCTCTGATCAGACGCAAACATACACACGCATACACACACGCATACACACACGCATACACACACGCATACACACACGCGCACACACACACGCACGCACACAAGCACAAGGTTAGGGCATTCCGAGGCACGGAGTCATGGGCGCGCGTTAAAGGTCATCATGGTAACCGACCTGAACCGGTGGGCAACGCCAGTTGGAGAAAGTTAGATCGTATGACTGGGGCTTCTTAGAGGATGGGCGGATCCACAGATGTGGGGACGTACCTCAGCAGCAGCCGCAGCAGCAGCAGCAGCACCAACCAAGCGTTCAGTCTCCTCAGCTGTCCTTTGATTGTGCTCTCAGTTTCCAACGAATGCTGACTGGGGGGTTGGAGTGCTTTGACTGATGCATTCTCTTAAAGGTCAACGTGACCACCATTTAAGGTCTTACTCCCTTTTTTGGCCACCTTGTTTCAGCCTGTAGCTCCTGTAATAACTATCTTCAGTCCTCTGCTCTTCACTCGAGTCTAGCTTGCCAGAGACCACCTGCCACTTAAAATCCATCCATAGAGCTGCATCAGACCTGTTATTTCTGCTTTGGCCTTTCAATCAAAACTGAAAACATTCTTTCACAGATCCTGTCCTGACACCCCTTCTTCCTCTTATCTCTCTCTCCTCTCCAACCACAAACACCACCACCGGTAGCTGCCACGCTGTCTCTCCGCCTGACTTTTGGATCTTGACCTGGAACCGAACCCTTTTGCCTATCAATTTTGTTTTGACTGAGCGCCTGTGAATAAGTTGATCCCCGCGACGTGGCTTTCGTTGGGCGCTGTAGAAATTTCGGAATTACGATTACGATTACGATCACGTTAGTGCTAAACTTGGTGTTCTGCGCCAAAATTATTGACCGAGATTAGCTGCTTCGATGATATTATAACCTACAAATCACTAAAAAGCTTCACATGATTGACTTTGTAAGCCTGAATGCATGTAGACCTTTGCATCGGAACACTTCAATTGCGCGCCTTAAGAACCACACAGAGGGGCTGAGGCACGGTTTTCTAACAGTTATAAAAAGGTTCGTCTTAGGATAAGCTGAAAATGTCCTTTGAGTTATTTGTGGCAGTGAAGTTCTATTTTTAAGTGAATGGATGTCCCTTAAGGTTGGTTCAAAGCAGGGAAAAGAACAAAACACGTGTCCGAATCGCTGTACGGGAGCGCGGGACCAAGAGGTCCCCATGTGCTGGAGAGCGCAGCGTTCTTCGATCTGGCTGACTCGATACAGACACACATATGTACCTATAAATACCAAAGGTTTTTAAATCATCGTCAGTGTGGACCTGATTGCTGCACATATCTTACAAAGTGCAATTTTTAGCATTAGTTATGACAATACTCACTTATCCCGCGGCAATGGATCTGTAAGGCTAAACGAATCTTTGAATTTAGCTAAATAAATGTAAATCATACACATTTTTCTATATTGACCGTATGGCCTCAACTCTGTTCATTTTTCAGTAAATTAATCGGGTGAGATCCTTCACCACGGCTGCCCGTTTGAATGGGTGCCACGCCATTTAAGGCCCTCGTTTACCTACTGTCTAGACATCTGTAATTTCAGTCTTCTTGTGAAGATCCGACAATGCTTTCAGATCCACTCAGAGCTTCCGAATATGTGTTTCCCAAGTTTCTGCTCCATTCACTTTTTCTGTCTTATTCCTTAACCGCTATTAGTTTACGCTGCACCCAAATCTGAGGAAGAAATTCCCACAAGGCCTCCGCATTTCGCTTCCTTTCCATCTCCATTCTCCATTAAGCAGTCCAGTCAGCACACAAGGCATTTGCCGCCTTAGCTTTCTTGGCCTGACATCTCTGAATTCTGACCTGGCTGTGAAACTGATCCACGCAAAACCACCGGCTCTTCCGAATTTATTTTGACTCAGCGCTGATGAATCAGTTGATATCCCTGATGCAGCTTCTGTCTGACACTGAGAATTTTTTAGATTTACATTTACTCCATACCCACGTATCAAAGCTCAATAAATACCCGCTTACCAAAGCCCAGTATCCACCTATGTAGCTCAACACCCTCATGTAACTGCTTGCTACCCACGCATAATAAGAACTCGATACTCAACCTCTCCAACTCGCGGTCCTTTGTCGTTTATTTTCTATGGACAACCTTCGCGATATCTGACAGATTTCTTCCATATTGTTTCTCCCTGTCGTGCTCGGTGTCTTTGCCTATGTCTCGTTATCCGCCTTTGTTTGTCTGTTTGTCCTTCTCCCTCAAACACTCCACCGCTGCAAATCTCACTACACCTCGTATAGTTTGGGTTTTCTTCAACTCCATCTCGGTATCTGTTTTGTCACTCTCTGTGCTCCGTTCCAGTTTCTATACCTGTCTCTGCCTCTGTCTCTGTTTCTGTCTGTGTCTCTGTCTGTGTCTCTGTCTGTGTCTCTGTCTGCGTCTCTGTCTGTGTCTCTGCCTCTGTCTCTGTCTGACTGTCTCTGTCTCATCTTAAACCTGTCTCTGTTTCAACCGGTGAAGAAGAAAGCTGTCGTTCCGATGAAATTCAACTCTCATAATCTCTAAAAGGCCCAAGGCAAGAACTTTCCGTATAGTACTGCGTCTTTACCTTACACTACATTAAATCATAAGAACAACAGCAATAACCAGATACATAAATTTGCCAGAAATAGCCGATATATTATATATTTATAACATATACTATTATATATGTGACATATATACATATATATACATATATGTATGCAAATGAACATTCCGTCTTATTCGTTTAGAAGAATAATTTACGAATTGAGAGAGTGCATACATGAGACTGAGTGAGACAACGGGAGAGAGACAGACAGACAGACATACAGAGATACGGAACAGTGATCAGACAGCGAAATATGGAGAGGCACATGGACACAGAGAAAGGGACGCATTGATAAAGCGACAGACATGCATATGAAGAGACAGACAGAGAGACATAACACAGGCAGAACACACAAAGTAAGAGATAAACAGACAGACAGGCAGGCAGACAGACATACAGACAGAGAGGCGGGCAGGCATACAAAGCAACAGGAAGACAGGAAAAGACAAACAGACACGAAGACAGACAGACAGACAGAGGAGAGAGAAGTTAGAGTCGCTGCTTAGCTTCTGCAGTCGACTTTTCTTATCAGATTCTGTTAGGATGAAATTTATTTGCTGTCGGCGGCTGCGATCGAATAAAAATGTTATCTCGCGAGTCATTCATAAAGCGTTCGTCGCTCGGTACGGCTACGTACGACCTTTGACCCAGACCAGTGACCTCTCAACCACGCGCAGCCGCCACCACCGCAGCCCCTACACTCTCTCTGATGCGGGCCAATTCATATATATATATATATACATATACAGATATATATATATATTATGTGAGTATGTATAATGAATATGTACTGTATGTCTATGTCTGCTTGTCTATGCGTCTGCGTGTCTTTGTAGTTTGATGAGATAATTACGTAAAATTAGGTGACAGACAGAAAGACAAACAGACAGACAGACAGACAGACAGAGACTTACTGAATGACTGACTGAGTGACTGAGTGACTGACTGACTGACTGACTGACTGACCAATATTTTCCATGCATAATATTCATGGCACACAGAGAGGAGAGGAGGGAGAGCGAGAAAAAAGAGATTGAGATACAAAGACAGACAGACAGACAGACAGACAGACAGACAGACAGACAGACAGACAGACAGACAGACAGACAGACAGACAGACAGACAGACAGACAGTGACATAGGGAGAAGGGGTGGAAGAAAAAGAGATGTGGGTATAATTTTCTGGAGTTGGCATCACTCATTGTTATCACACAGAGGATAAATGACTTTATTCTGTTGTTGTTGTTGCTGCTGCTGCTGCTGCTGCTGCTGACGCTGATGCTGCTGGTCACCAATGGATAATTTTAGCCAAGCTGTCCTTGTTCTTCAGATCCGTCGATTGACCGTTTAGACAGTTCCAGCATCAGCACCTGAAGAGACTGCGAGAAAATGTGAGGGGTGCATGTAAAAGTGAGAGCAGTGCGTCTAAGAGCGCTATATGAATTCCATGTTCTTTGAACAGTTGTGTTGTGTACGTCTTCCCGAGGTTTTTCGACGGCTGCGTCGGTCGGTCGTAAGCTGTCATGAGGTGCTGACCCAGCTGCCTCGCCTGGTCAAATCTTTACCGATCGGGGCTACGCGCCGCAACTGCCCTAGGGTCACCAGGTCACGGCCACAAAACGATTTATGAATGTCAAGGGCTCAGCGGCCCTCGGTGGGGGCATGGTCGGTTGCAGTGCGGCTTACAGCGGCGCTAAGTAATTTATAGGCAGGTCGAGTTATACCTGCTGCTGCTGGTGGTGGTGCTGATGCGGGGCAAGAAGTATGAGAAGCTGGATGCTTTTGTTGTGTGAGATCCTCGTTTTATGACGCTGATGCTGTCTGTAAAACGGCGTCTAATAATTGAGTATTACTACGATGCAGTTGACAACAGCCATACATTCGTGTGTATATATATCTACATAGCTTGTAAATATATCATAGCTTATATATATGTGTGCATATATATACCTAAATAATATGTATATAATACGCCAAAAGAAGGTCTCTGCATATAATGCACTTGAGTTGTTGCGTAAATACGCCAATTCACGGAGGTCTATAAACTGAAGTCGATACATTCACATATATACATACATGGATGTGTGTTCATATATATACACATATATATGATTGAATGTGTTTTATATATATACATACGATAGCTCTTATTTATACGATATATCTTCTATTTAAGAGTGAGTTATATTTACGAATATTTATTCTTTGTGTAAGCATAATAATTTTCTGCAGGCTGCGTGTTTTATGTAAGCCTAAGTAATAACCCGTGTGATAAGTGTGTGTGTGTTTTATATGCAGCTGGAGCAGCAGCTGCCTATGCTACTAGGTTCTTATTGGTCCAGCTAAACTGTTGATTGAACTAGTAGCTGCGTCGTGTTTAGCAAAGCATCACTAGCTAGTAGCAGCTGCTGCAGCAGCTCATCCAGGTTCTTGCACGTGCTGCCTAGCAGAACAACCCCTCCCTTCGTCCAGCGGAATCCAGGGTCTAATTACGATCCGGTAAAGTAATCGCTGGTGTATTGTGAGCTTCTGCTAACAGTGTTTCCCATAGGCCTGTTCATCCATTGGATTTGCAGTATCTTTCCGTTGCAACACGTACAGGCCTTCTTCCTCTCCTCTCCAAGCTCAGACACCACCACCCCATAGCTGCCACGCTGTCTCTCCGTCTGGCTTTTGGATCTTGACCTGGAACCAAACCCTTTTGAATGAATATTAAGAGATTAACGTGCCAGACATCAAAAATAATTTGAATCAGAGGCACCTATTTTGCCTATCGATTTTGTTTTGACTGAGCGCCTGTGAATAAGCTGGTCCCCGCGAAGTGGCTTTCGTTGGGCGCTGTAGAAATCTAGGAATTACGATTACAATTACGAGTACACGACACAACAGCAACCCAAAGAGACAACCATTTATCACTGTGATGAATGTTACTTTCACTGGAACAACGGAATTCCAACCCACATCATAGACTTACGTGGGAGGCGAGCTGTATCAGTCGAAATCCATGTAACAATTAAACTGTATGTTGCCCTGTAACCAGAGTTGGCAAGTTTTTGCGGACCGGTGGGAAACACAGACTTCTACGATGAAAAAATCGCCCTGGAAGATATAGTCTTTGCCGGCACAACTAGTTTTTGTCACATTAAAATTTCAGGAATTTCTTCCTATAGTATTATCGCTTCTGTCTTAGAATTTAAATGTGGCCTATCCGAATTCCATAGCATGTTTACTATTGTCAGAACTGAGTTTTATTTGCTGTTATTTCAGCCATGGATGGGTACAGAAAGTGAGTGATATTAGAGAAATAAATGTCTCTCATTGTGCTAGATTTTTTCCAGAAATCGTTCACTTCCTGTACCGATTTCTAAAAGTAAGAAGTAATTTTAATAAATTATGAAATAAGTTTAATAGGTTATGAAACAGTATTAAGTAACTGAAATAACAAGTAAGTAAGTGAAGTATGATTGGGAAAAGCTATGATGATGCATTTATTTTTTAAACTTCTCGGTAAAGTTAACAACATGCTGTTCAAGAGAAACAACATGCTAGAGAAACAGTTTGTTTACAGTTACGTGTAACAGCTACTCTGACTTCTGTAATTCAAATCAAGAAAGCTAACAATGGCTCAAGTCAAACAACTACATTCAATGATTATTAAGCCAAAAGCATAGTTTATAATGCTGACAAAGAGACAGCGCCACTGCAGTTTGATGTTTAGGTTTCTTAGTTTTTAAGAATTTGCTATAATTAAAAAATCAGGGGTGTATGAGTTTTTGCCAGAGTTGTTGGTGGTTTTTACCGGTTTTTTTCAACTGTCTCGGAAAAAACACTTTTTGTCACGCCAAAGTGCAATCTTTGTCTGTAACAAAACATAACACAACATAACAAAACATCACGTGGCAGCACATAGCACAATGTAAAATAACTTAAAATAATATAACATAACGCAACATACTATAGAAGAAGAAAAGCAGTTCTTTGCGCTGACTCAAGAGGACTGTAACAGGCTTCTGATTCAAGTTCTAACAGCTTTAGCTTTTGAATCGCTCTCTCCTTCTGCTTTGTTGTTCAGAAGGCACTACGTAAGGTTCTTCTTCATCAGGCTCTTGAATCGATTTCTCTATCAGCTCCTTAGTGATGTTTTCCAGCCTAAGAACAGTGTCTTCGGTAATTAAAGTAAGTAAGTAATGCAATTGTTTAACACGTCATATGTCCAGCGACTGAGCGAGGAATCGTAGGCGGACAAACACAGAAACAAATACATAACAAAGCAAACTAATGAAAGGGCCGCAAAGGCAGACATCACACCTATACGGTAACATGAGTTTGTTTACTGCTCATGCGTGACATTAACTCACTAACACTTCTCCCCTTGGAATTTCTGCGCACCCCTTTCACTCAAAACCAAAAACACTCCTCTTCCACAAATCCTATCCTGATTCCACCTCTTCCACGTATAAGTCTTGCCGCTCCAATTCCGGACATCATCCATCGTAGCAGTACGACCTGCATGCCTACTCTTGGATCTTGATCTGGAACCGAACCCTTCCTGCCTATGAATTTTGTTTTGACTGAGCGCCTGTGAATAAGCTTGTTCCGATAGCATTGCTTTCAAGCATAAGATCCGTCTCCTTATGGAGACATGCTTTCCAGCAAAAGAACAGAGTCTCTACACTCTAGTCAGGCTTGCCAACATGGAGCGAACGGCGAAGGAGACTGCAAGTTGTCCAGCGCCGGTTAATCGAATCCCACGCGCGCCACAACACTTAACTCACGTCCCCTTCAATTACTCGTTGGTCGGCCGTAAATTAATTAAAACGTCATTGGCCGTAATTTCCTAAGTATAGAGGCGATCAACACAAGCAGCGAGACTGTTTTTCTCCCATGAACGCTGCACCAGGTCTCCTCCAGTTAGCCCTAACTGTGCCAACCCTATCAGCAGATTATACACGTGCATACACATATATACACGAGTATGCTTATAGACGCTTACGTGGCCAGCTATATAGCCTGCGTCAACTGCACGTTGACAGTGGTTCTAACCGAAAACTGAGCTTCGTAATGTAATCATTTTCAGCGAACGAGTGCGTCAATTCGGCGGCGATCGTGCCTCCTCTGACTCCGGGAACGAACCAGAAGATATCGCAGGCCATACTGGACATCTTCAAGAGCTTTGAGACAGAACAGCGCAGGCTCGCCATTCCCAAAGGTCAGTCGTTTTAATTAGCTGTATAGCCGAAAGGTCAATGCGGCCGTAATTAGCGCAAACGACTTCGGCAGCATACAGGTCTTGCGCTGTTATCGCTCGGCTTATTTATGCGTGGCACTTGCTTCTGCAAACTGCAGTCGGCTTGTTGAAGCACGCGACCAACAAGGCGTTCCGTATCAATAAGACGAACTCTTAGCACAGATCCCGGCAATGTATTCGGTTTGAGTGATAATGACCAATCGCAGTAAGCGTGTCTGTCAGCGATTCTATCAACTTCTTAGGCCATATCACTACACGTCAACACTTTTATCCTACGCTGAACAGCCCTCATAATCAACGCATCCCAGACCATTCTGAAGTGCCTGCATCTTCCTAGCGCTGCAGACTCTCCGCAATAAACACTGAACTACGGATGTCTTCTGAATCAGTTAACCAAATGTGCAAAATTTCGACGTCCTCTCCTCTACATTCCGTCGCTAAATCTGAACGATGTTTGAACTATCTCATAAAAAGTACATGTTAGTCGTGGAAATACGTGGCACACACTGTCCACCGCCTCCCTTGACTAAGAGCAGTACAGCACAGGATTCCCCAGCTTTCTCGCTTGACGATCTGGAGTTTGGCTGCCTGTCCTCTCCGCTCTGCGTGTTCTCTGATGTCCTTCAACTCAATTTTTGGGATTGCAAATCTTCAACAGCTTTTTCTTCTGTCTACGGCGTTTCATGGATCTCTACTGATTCTGCCCAAAGAATTCTGCTTCAGTAGTGGCGTTTTGCTTAGTTGTGGCCGTCGTTGTGCTTGCAAATACGGCGCTATAGAAGCTTCCAGATCAGCTTGAGTAAGTCTACTTAAAAAACGTTTAAAGAAATCACACACCGTGACATAGTGTTTGAATTTGCCTTTTCGTCTTAGATTCGCACACCAGTGCGTCATGGAAAAATTGCCATTCGCTGTTAATTGAGCCATTAGCTTGAACATCGGTTGTCTGGCGTTTATATTCTTATCGTTCTTGTTACTGCTGCTGTTGATGCTGCTTCTAATGCTGCTGCTGTTACTGCTGCTGCTGCTGAATTGCTGCTGCAGAAGAACGATGCTTCATCCTCAGCACTATGTCCTCTGAGGAATTGGGGCGCATATAAAAGAATAGCAGTAGCTTTAACTTACCTTGCCTTACCGTATTCTTGACCTGGAACCGAACCCTTTTGCCTATCGATTTTGTTTTGACTGAGCGCCTGTGAATAAGCTGGTTCCCGCGGCTTAGCTTTAGTTGGGCGCTGCAGAAATCTTGCGATTACGATTATGATTACACACGTTTTCTCATATGCAATACCTTACCTTGCCTTTCCTTTTCTTGTCTTACCCTACGCTATCAGTCTTCATCAGTATTTTCTTTCCTAAATTCATATAGGCTTACAAAGGAAACCTGGCGGCACGGTGGTCTATCTGTAACACGTTTGATCCATGATCATGCATGCGGTTGCGGGTTCGACTCCGCATAACGACCCTGGGAAAATTGTTTGCGCACACGTACCCCTGTCACAAGGCAGTATCATTTGGTACCGGCTTAAGCTGGGAAGTACCGTGTCCAGGACTGTGTCACGGGCCTAAAGATATGAAATGATGACCTTCCCTACGTCTCATTTCTGGGATATGTGATACTTTACTTTTTACAAACGGATGAACGAATGAACGAATGAATGAGCGTTTGAACGCGCTAAAACCAACACGTGGGGCACGGTAGCCTATTGGAGAGAGTGCTTGGCTTGTAACGCGCAGAGTACGGGTTCGAAACTCCCTGAGACGGTTACTGTGTGGGGACCTTGAGCAAGTCCTTCACTCAATTGCTCGGCGCCATCGATTGATGCTAAGCCATTAGATAGCGGCGCCTAATAAATGCAGAAATTATAATAATAATAAATAAATAAATAATAATAATAATAATAATAATAATAGTAGTAGTAGTAATAATAGTAATAGTAGTAGTAGTAGTAGTAGTAGTAGTAGTAATAATAATAATAATAATAATAATAATAATAATAATAATAATAATAATAATAATAATAATAATAATGTTGTGTGCCCTATTTCAGATCCGCAGCAGTGGAGCGCAGTCCAGGTCTGCCAGTGGCTGATGTGGGCCATCGAAAACTTCAACCTCGAAGGCATCGATTCGTCGAAATTCTGCTGCACCGGATACGAACTCATCGACCAAGGACGAGAGAAGTTCCTCCAGAGGGCGCCACCATACGTAGGCGACATCTTGTGGGAACATCTCGAAATACTTCAGAAAGGTACAATATATAATCTACTCCAGCAACAGAAGAACCATGAATAAAAAGGCAGTATACATGCATACATACACATACATACATACATGCATACATGTATCTTACATACATACATCTATGTATCTATGTACCTCACTTTTGTGAGGCACTATAATGCGCTATATTAAGTGTCCAGATAAATACATTTAAACATGCTTACACACATGTACATACATACATACTTACTTTTTCTGTTTATTCCAGTTATCGTTTTTATCATAGTCGTACCTTTTAAACATTTGTCGTATCTGTCATCCAAAAGTGAGGTACATAGATACATATATGTACGTATGTATGTTGATGTAGTAGTTGTAACATGATGATGATGATGATGATGATGATTATTATTATTATTATTATTATTATTATTATTATTATTATTATTATTATTATTATTATTATTATTATTATTATTATTATTATTATTATGACGACGCTGCTGCTGCAACTGATGATGATGAAGTCGTTTTGGTGACTGAGTAGTTGTTGGTTGTAGAGGTGGAGAAGACTACGATGTTCAATGTCCGGATTAAATGCGAGTATTTTCCGCCTCCAGTTGCTGCCCCGGTGGGTCTGTCGTCTGCTGAATACTCTCCACCGGATGCCGTCTACGGACTGATGGATGTCCAGTTTCCAGGACCCATGCAGCCGGACAACCTGACCCCTCTTCCAGGTCTCTATTCCAACGTTCAATCGCCCGCCTCCCCACTCAGCAACTCAAGCTCTAGGCATACGGATGGTATGTATCACATCTGATCCATCCATCCATCTATCCATCCATCCAACCATCCATCATCCATCCATCCATCCATCCATCCAACCATCCATCATCCATCATCCATCCATCCATCCAACCATCCACATCATGTAATGTAATGAAATATATTGTAGTGTAATGTAATCCATTGTAATCCAATATAATCTAATGTAACCGTACATCTGTATGTCTAAATGCATATGCAAATTACGCATACAAATTATGTATGTAAAATTATAATACAGGTCAGATAAATAGGTCAGTTCACGTGCTTCGTACGTTTTACATCAGTTTTTGACAATTTAATGAGCACGTGCGGCTGTAATTAGCATTGAACGTAATTTGTGAAAGGCTGAACTGCCGGCCATTGGAGTCATTCGGACAAGGAGTTTAGTAGATCTATGTGAAATAAATTAGTTATAAATCTCTTTCTCTGTCACTCAGTCGCCGATCTTCCGCCGATCGACTGTCGTCCCGGTCAAGTGACAAGCTGTCCGCCCCAGTACGGCACGGATTCGACCCCCGACCATTGGTTTCTAAGCTGCTTTTAATGCCGCCATATTCTCTGTGTTGTCTCTCCGTTGCCTCCAGGTTCTTTCCACATCACTGACTCGATGCAGGCGCTCAACGGACTGAGACCGGACTCATTACTCGCCAGCCGCAGCTGGTACCTGGGCGCTGGACAGGAGGGCGGATCGCCAACGACCGAATTCAACCCCTACACGGAACAACTGACACCGCTACCGCCTTCCACCACAGCCACGGACCAACTGATCCACCCTCAATACCTCGGCCAGCACCACCACCAGCAACACCACCACCAGCAACAACAACACGTCTCCTATTGTATCGAGGCGGACCAGAAGTGTCAGATTCCGCGATCAGGGACTACGAACAATAGTAAGTGACGAACAGTAGTAAGGAGCTGAGTAGCAAGTGGGGAACAATAGTAAACATGTAGGGCTACCCATTCGGCGCCCGTGTTTTCATGCTCTCTGGTCTCTTGTCGCTGTGATTCTGTTCGGGGTCGCTCCTCCTCATTTGGGCGTTTGTTAGTTTGGCAGGGCCCCATTAATTATGTGTCTTGAATTTCCAGTCAGTTGAGACGAATTTAGCTTCGATCAATCAATCAGAGCGATCGTTAAGGATCTGCAGTGAAATTTAAACTTTCAAACTGTCCGATTCTTTGCAGGTCAAGAGGTCAAATTGACGACTTCGTTCCTCCCTTCTCCCTCTCGCCTTCCCTCCCTGCGTAGAATTCGTGATAATGTTCTAGATTTTTTGTAGGCCTATTTCAAGAATGCTGACGACGACTACAATGATCATTATAATATTAATCATTGTCTTTAACCAGCTATTTTAAATGAATTGGTTAAGACTAGTTTTTGTAGGCCTATGTTGTGTTATACTTCCAAGTTCTAATTACTAATGACCTGAGTGGCACGAACTAGGCCTACAAGAGCGAATCCTTCATCGCATTTGTAAGTGTAGGCCTCTAGGTTATTCCTAATGTGATGTGCTGTACATGTAATGTAATATAATGACAACATTTATATAGCACCATGAGTAGCAAACTGCTTCTGAGATGCTTCGCAAAATGAACAGAGTCGAGGCCACAAAACTGTGTACATTTACATTCACAATGTCTTTTGTCAGAGCAAATGTTAAGAATAAAGTAATAGGATTTCATTACTGTGTTCATTTCTGTAATTTGAAATTTCTATAGCGCCTCTTCAAGATAAACTCTTCAGATACTGTGTTCTTATCTGTAATTGTAATTTGAAATGTCTATAACGCCTCTTCATGAGAAACTCATCAGAGGCGCTCAAATGTTCATTACGTCTCTCTCCTATTGTGATAGTATCCTATACAGTTCTATTGTTCTAAGCCATATATTGTTGTAAGCCATTGTGTCCTCGGGAGAGGGTCCTGTTCCATACCACAAGGGCTCATACGATGCCGCTCTGAGTCCACACCAAAGCAGTGGCGTAGCCTATACGTTTGTAAGATGACACTACAGCTATACGGACAATAGAACAGCATAGGATACGATCACAATAGGAGAATGTGGTATTGTTCACATTTGCATTATATGACTAACTATGGACGTGCATAAAGCACTTTTATTGTCGGTGTGTGGGCTGTGTGGGCGTGCGGGTGTTCAGCGTGAAGGCCATTTCCAATTAAACAGAATATCCCTGAAAATACTGGGCACCTTAAATGAAAACTGTGATCGTACACGATTTATGTGGTAAGAAGCGCCGTTCAAGGCTTCGAATGGAACGGTTGAAGGATGATATGCGGCTGACTCACAACTGAGACGAAACACTTCAACATCTGGACCTCGACTCAGAGGACTTCTGGTGAGAGAGATTGAGAGAGAGAGAGAGAGAGAGAGAGAGAGAGAGAGAGAGAGAGAAAGAGAGAGAGAGAGATTAAGAGAGAGAGAGAGAGAGAAAGAGAGAGAGAAAGAGAGAGAGAGAGAGAGAGAAAGAGAGAGAGAGAGAGAGAGAGATTAAGAGAGAGAGAGAGAGAGAGAGAGAGAGAGAGAGAGAGAGAGAGAGAAAGAGAGAGAGAGAGACAGAGACAGAGATAGAGACAGAGACAGAGAGACATTAAGAGAGAGACAGACAGACAGAGAAAAAGAGAAAGAGAAAGAGAGAGAGAGAAAGAAAGAAAGAAAGGGAAAGAGAGACAGACAGACAGACCGACAGAGGCAGAGAGAGACTAATAATAATAGCAGCAGCAGCAGCAGCAGTAGCAGCAGCAGTAGCAGCAGTAGCAGCAGCAGCAGCAGTAGTAGTAGTAGTAATAGTGTATGCAATGCTGTTGACAGATCATTTGCCGAATTCTTCTTTCGGGTTCTCTTCTTCTTCCTCCTCCTCCTCCACAGTCTCCTCCTCCTCCAATCCGGAGTTTCGAGATCGGTTGATCTACAAAACGACCCCTGCTGGTCACTTCTCAAACGGACATCGTCCGTTATCCTCTTCCATCCATCATCGCCAGCTTCAGCAGCAGCAGCAGCAGCAGCCGACGACTTCGGCCGACCTTTGGTATGACAACCGCGGTATGACGCTGAATGACTGGCGTCACCGTGACGTCCTGGCGCCTTGCTACAACAACGGTCGCCATCTCCAGTCGCCACATCACTGTTCAGTGGCGCCACCTAACGCCAACATCAAACTAGAAGTTCCATCTGGTGGTCTGTCGACTTATTCGGGTAGGCTGAGTTCATCCGGGCTTTTCTGCAAATGTAGGCTATTATCTGAAAATTTATATAGCTCCTTCGTTTTCGACATATCCGGTTTTGTCCAAATGTATTGTCTGACAATTTGTATAGCGCCTTCGTAGTAAGAACAGAGACATCATTCAACCTCGGGACCACTTTTCTAAGTTGCTTCTACAGTGCATGGCGTGTAAGCAATCGTCTTACCTTTACCTTAATCTTTACCTTTAAGCCAGTTTAAGCTACTGACGGTAGCCTATATAGCTTTAAGCTACTGACGGTAGCTTATATAACTTTAAGCTGCTGACGGTAGCCTATATAAATTTAAGCTACTGACGGTAGCCTATATAACTTGTTTAGGCTGTGGTTTTCTGTTATTCGAAAACTTCATTTGTTATTCTGTCATTTGATGCCATTATATGCAATTAATAGAGAATGCTGGGTCACCTAATCCTTGTTGTATTATTATTCCTATTATTATTCATACATATTAGTATTCATATGCAGTATGTATAACACGATATACATTATATATATATATATATGTCACCTAGTGCATGTATTATTATTATTATTCATATATATATAACACAATATACATAATATATATACCATGTATCTATGCTGACAAGCATTCATCTGTGTCTTTTTCGTGTTAAGAAATGCATTAGTTACTTACTTACTTAGTGGTGTACTCATTTACCTATGTACATACATCGTCATATATATATTTATGTATGTATATATATATATATATCTTCAAATACATATGTCTTCATATACAATATGTCAAAAGATATTAATAGTTAAGTTCTAACAATGTTTCATCCTTTAACTCGTGTCAGAGGCGTAGTCCCCGTGAACGTCATTTTCATTTACAGTTCATAGAAACTCGAAAAATACTGCATGATTTTTCATTACTGTAAAGAGTCCCATGGCAGACAACGTACACTTGATGCCCCGCTAAACCCCGCTGCGTATTGAGGAGTTTTTTAAAGGGAGGTGGGGTAAGAGTGTGATCCGCGAATAACAAAACTGTTCTTCGAGGTACGTAGCTGAACGGAGGACACATTCAAAATTCAAAAACGCTCTTGTTGCAATATATCGGATTTAATGATGGACGTTTAAAATTTCTGAAGCGCTGAAAATTTTTAAACGTTGACAAGTCGCACCTGTTTAAGTAATATATCCCTGTATGCGGCGCTTTAAGAAGTTCTTGAAATGCGCTATATAAGTGTTTTAGATATTACAACAGACGATCTTTAGCTGCACTAATGAAATATGTAAGAATATAGGCTTATTAACGAAATGCAGGAGTTTAAAGTTTCAAAATGAACATGAGATAGACTAGGCCCATATTTACACGAAATTTCTTAGTTTCAAATTGAATTTCTAACTGCAGGGTCATGCGTAGTTTTTTACCGCAACGAGATTCTTTGCATTCATCTGTGTCTTTTTCGTTGTATGTTTAGGAAGCGGACCGATTCAGCTCTGGCAGTTCCTCCTCGAACAACTGACGGACAAGTCGTGCCAGCATTTCATCGCATGGACGGGAGACGGATGGGAGTTCAAACTGTCCGACCCAGACGAAGTGGCCAAGCGCTGGGGCATCCGTAAGAACAAGCCGAAGATGAACTACGAGAAGTTGAGCCGGGGTCTGCGCTACTACTACGACAAGAACATTATCCACAAGACGTCCGGAAAGAGATACGTCTATCGTTTCGTCTGCAACCTTGAGAACATTCTGGGATACACGCCCGAGGAACTGTTCGCCGTCTACGGACTCACTCCTCAGGAGGACAAGGACGGAGAGTGAGGCAGGCAGCCGGACAGAGGGACGAGGAGGGGAAGAAGAGTTTAGTTCCGAGCTGAGTACTTACTTACTTACGGCAACGAACGTCTTTGCGGTGTCTTTGTGAAGTTTCCTGTTGTTGTTGTTGTTGTGGAAGGATCGCAAGAGCGAAAACATCCGATATAAGGACGATTCCAGTCTGATTGAATCCTAGACTGGAAGATTTGTTAGTTCTCTGATCGGAAGAAGTCGGGCATTTTGGCCAGAAATCGTGCGAAAAATCTGAAAACTGTCACTGGTGACGTTTTTTGCTTGAAAAAACATCTTGCGGATATCACTGCTCCTGCTGGGCGGAAAATCTGGAATTTCTGATGAGACTGAAGCCCTATGTAATGCATGTGTTCAATGGTGCATTATGTGTTCACATCAAAATCGTGTAAGTTATTGCTTGAGTTTTGCTGCACTTTTGATGAACCAAGATTTTGCTTCACGAACTGAACTTGTATTTTCTTGACACGTAAGAGAGTATGTATGCATCTGCTTATAACTGTGGAGACTGCTGGTCAGTCATATCCCTGGACTTTTGAAGAAATATTGGCATTTTTGATCTGAAGATTATTTTCATATTTTGTGTATATAATGTGCCTTATATGTTGTGTTGTTACTATTGAAAAGATGGTTGTTAGTAGTTTAAGTTGTATACGGGAAAACGACTTGATGACTTCCTGAAGAAATCTATGTATTGCTAGACGTGGCACAAAAGAACAGATCCTTGTAAATAGTCTATCGACAATTTGAGCTTAATTTTGCACACGGTTTAATTCGATGATAGTTTTTAAAATGGCAAATAATTGAACAATAAGTGAATACAATGACTACGTGAACATTAAGTGACAGAAAAAAGTTACTAAATTAAATTAAAATTAAAAATAAATAAATTAAATGAATTATAAATGAATATATGTAAAATATCAGTCGTTGGCTCTACAAATAAATAAATAAATATATAAAGTGTCAACTGATGACACACTAAATGGAATCTACAAAGTCCTAAAGGGGCTGCCTTTTTGAAGAAAATTTTGCTATGTCTGGAATATTGAGTAAGAATAGGACCTTTGCTCTGCCGTGTTTCCTTTTCGTTTTTTGCTACAGAATGTTGTGCCTTAATGCTATTCCTCTTGAACCGAAGTGTTCTGAACAATCTCTCCATGACCAATGCATATCGCATATCCACGAGTGTAGTAGCATTTTACTACAGAGATGTAGTTCGTAGTTTTCATATTCTAATGTATTTTAATAAATCTATTGTATTTTTAAAATGAATTTTCAGGAGCTTTGAAGTATTTAGCTGTTGGATTTTTACACGCGATGCCACTAAATATTATCACTAAAGCTGTGGATACTTGAGCCCATGTGCCTAGATAATAGGCCTATTATCTCTTGTTAAGTCTTCTTCCAGATCCGCATTGTGTTCATGCATTAAATAAAACATATTTGTCTAATGAATTCCAGAGGTTTTTAGTGTCTCGTTTGACACCGAAGTTTCTTTGACAAGAATTTCACCTATTATGACATTTCCGAAAAACCTTATCAATTTCGGAAATAGTTTCGTTTTGTATACTACACTCTGTAGCCTGCGTCGGCCTGCACAAGGCCCATGTTTACATCTCATGTAATCGCCACGTTAATAATTTCACGATGTGCACAATTCATTTTCTTAATATCGCCGATTAAAGAGAGAGTTGAAACTCCACTGTGTCAGGCATCCATGAAAGAGAAATGCATCTTGGGGAATGGTACGTAGGTTCGTTAATTTTGGAAAATGCAATTGACTAAATCAATTAACCTCACTTTTCGAGGTACTTGAAGGCGCTATGTTGATTGTCTTGATTCCACATACATACATACATGCATACATGTATCCATATATACATACGTACAGTCATACATACATACATACGTGCATAAATGTATCCATATATACATAAATAAACACATACATGCATATATGCATGCATACATACGTAAATACATACATGCATACATATATACATACATAGTCATACATACATACATGCATGCATACACACATACATATATACATACATACAGACATATATACAAACATATATACAGGCATGCATACATACATGCCTACATGCATATAATACACAATGTGCGTATCTGCGGGTTTTCTGTACAGAAACAGCTGGATCTGTTGAGTTCGTTATTCTGAGATGCATGTGTGAAACTCGGTCCCCTGTATACAATCGCCCTCTACTTCTGTCCCGGTCGACTCAGCACTTAACCCTTCTGCTGCTGTAAGAAAAAGGGTCTTTTCCACTGCGTTCACTGGTTGAAACGACGGTGCTTTCGTTCGCTGAAGGGACTTGTTTTCTACAATGTATGTAACTTTTTAATTGTCTAATGCGTCACATATGTACGTGTGTAGAGATCGGTAGAACCGCCTGAAGAATTAATTACTGTACACAACACATACAAACACACGCATACACACACACACATACACACACAAACACACGCATACACACACACACACATACACACACAAACACACACACAATCAGGCTAAGTGTACGAATATATGAGGACTATTTGGATGGTATGTTAAAGACATTGACATGTTAAAGTACCTTGTTATGCTGCTTAATTAACTGATTAATTAATTAGTTAATGAATTGTTGAATGCCTGTCTCTCGTGATTTTGTAACCGTTTGACCCGAATGAAAAAGAAATCTGTAATAACTGTAGATAAACTCAGTTAACCCACGAACAAAGAATACATAAATACATACAGACACAGGGACATACACATACATACATACAGACAGACAGACATACACATACATACATACATAAAGACAGACAGACATACACACACATACATATGTATATACATACATGCATACATAAATACATAAACACAAATACATGCATACGTACGTATACATGCATACATACATTCATGCATGCATGCATACATTCATATATACACATATATTCATATATACATACATACATAGGCCTACATACATATATCCTACTTTGGATTATATGCCTATTGTTTGAAGTCTCTGCCAGTGTTCTAAAATTACCCTTAAATTTATGCTTTCCAGTTCTTCAGAAGCTGTTTTTATCGCTGTTTTCTCTGCATAAATCATTAAAGCCGGCATAATCTGCTGCCGCTTTAATTGCACTGAAATTATGTGCACTACTTAATTGCTATTACACGATCGTTGTCTAGGCCTTGTTGTTCTTGCTAAAGACCCGCATCTTTCGTTTTGCTGAGAAGGAACCTAGGGGGCGTCGTGCAAAACATTTTGCTTTTCTGTTATACTGACTGCTAATATGACAGCGATAGCTTTCGCATTTCGGGAAATTTAGAATCAGTTTAGGCCTTCACTGAGACGAATTTCTTTCTGTACCCAGTCACTCTGGTATGATCTAATTATTAAGTAGGTGGAAGCTTTAGGGGCGATACCATAGTCTGTCGGTAGCGCGTTTGGCCTGTGATCTAACGGTTGCGACTTCGAGCGTGCTGAACGGACTCCGTTTAACGACCATGTTTGCGCACACTTGTCCAGGACCAAGCAGTATAATTTCGTATGGGCGTAAGCTGTAAAGTAAACGGCAAAGTCCAGCAATGCACTGGCCCCATGCCCTGGACCCTGTGATTCGTCCATCACCGACTTAGGGATCGACAAGGGGGAAATGAGTGCCTCCCGTATGTGTTCCACTCAGAGATTTGGTAGCTTTACTTTACTGCGTTCCTTTAACTCTTAAAACCAACGTAGCCATAACGGCCATCTATAGAAACATTCTCAAAACAGACAAAAGCATTGCATCTTATACAGTTATGAACAAGTCTTATAGTAGCTGCATCACATTTATGAAAATTGACTTCTCTGTGTTTCTATAAGCGTCAAATTAAAAATAAATTAAATTTTAAAATGCATTACACACTTACTTTCTTAAATCCTGCTAGTTGTTTTAAACTCAGTGTTTCCGTTTGCTGTTTGAGGGACCTATATTAAAATTAATGTTCAAACAACAGCAGGTGACCTTTGATTAATTATTTAGAAAGTACTTTCGCAGGGCGAGATTCTGTCCTACAAGAAATTTACACCTTAGTTCTACGCGTTGAACGTCTCAGTTAAATTTTGATATAATTACTGTATGTACTGCTATAAAGGATTTGAAATAAAATCTGATATAATCAAAACTTGTGGCATTTCTACTTGAGTGCAGGTATATATTTAGTCCCCTACTGTCAACAGATTTCTTCACATTTAGCTCATCTTTAACATGTAAAAGGTGAAAGAAGAAATTTATTGAAGATGTGCATGTGTACATGTATGTACAGTATATAGGCCTACATTTGTGTGTGTACGTTTGTGTGTGTGTGTGTGTGTGTGTGTGTGTGCATAATCTCGAATTGTTGTTGCCCCTATTTTAATTACAAAGTTCAGTATTTCGTGAGACTTTAACAGTGGTTGCCTCTTAGGGCTATCTTGAAAGACTGTTCTTCTTCTTATCCTCTTTCTTCTACTTCTCCTCTTCCTTCTACAGTACTTCTGTTCATTCTCCCCCTCCTTCTTTTCCTTCTCCTTCTCCTTCTCCTGTTCATTCTCCTCTTCCTCCTCTTCCTTCCCATCGTTCTTCTGTTCATTCTCCTCTTCCTTCTCTTACTTCTCCTCCTTCTGTTCATTCTCCTCTTCCTTCTCTTACTTCCCCTCCTTCTGTTCATCCTCCTCTTCCTTCTCTTATTTCTCCTCCTTCTGTTCATTCTACTCCTCCTTTTCCTTCTCCTTTTTCTGTTCATTCTCCTCCCCCTGCTCTTCCTGCCCATCGTTCTTCTGTTTATTCTCCTCTTCCTTCTCTTCCTTCTCCTCCTTCTTCTGTTCATTTTCCTCTTCCTTCTTTACTTCTCCTTCTTCTGCTCATTCTCCTCCTCCTTTTCCTTCTCATTCTTCTGTTCATTCTCCTCTCCCTGCTCTTCCTTCCCATCGTTCTTCTGTTTATTCTCCTCATCCTTCTCTTACTTCTCCTTCTGTTCATTCTCCTCTCCCTCCTCTTACTTCTCCTCTTCTGTTAATTCTTCTCCTCTTCCTTCTCCTGCGCCTCCTTATCGTTTTCATTTCATAGATTCTCAAGTCGTCGCTTGAGGTCGCATTCGCGGTCGTTGGAAGTTCCAAGGAGTGGCACGCCAAGCGCTGTTTGGGATACACAGGCCTACTAAGTTTTGAACAAATGTGTTTGAATATCTCTCCGTACATTATTGCACGCAGATTTGAGTTTAATTGAGCTTTACGCGCTCCATCGCAGTCACTGACCCTTAAGAAACTCTTAATGACCATCCTATAAAGTCATTCATCTGCTCAGAAGGCATTCGAGAGAAAAGCTGCTTCGAATATGAAACAGTCCCTACACTTTGAACCGACCCACTTGGCGGCGCCTAATGACCCGTACGGATTTTCGCCAATCATCAAAAGGGGAATTAGATCGGAGGGAGAGGAAAGTCGAATCGCGAAGGGCAGAGGCTACACAGCTCTCGCTTTTCAGCAATAACTCGCTCTTCGTTAGGACGATAATTATGAGCTTTTTCGTTGCTGATTTCAACAGAAGGAGCGCCACTGTATTTGGGGCAAGTCACGACCTTTAGACAAAGGCTGCAGTGGAAAGCCACACGGCGTCTCTAAATCCTAGCATTGGTAGTCAGTCAGTCAGTGTGTGCTGGCGCGGGTTTACAAAAGGACATTCCTTTCTTTAGTCGTCTCAATGCACTTCCATTATTCGCACTGGAATCCACTAATGCCATAAGACGACTGAAGTGAATCTTCATCGCAACGTAATATCGCCGACAGAGGGGATTTAAGATGACGGGGAGGTCCAGGGTAGAAGGCAGCAAAAGGTTATTTTCTGGCCACTGACAAAAGCTCTCCGTTCCAAGAGACAAAACAATTGTTGTTGCAAATGCTTTGAACGAAATTATTGAACCTATCTGGAGGTACAGAGATGCGAAGCTGCTGTCAATTATAACAGATTTGGTGGTCACCTGCATGCAACTTAGCGATGCCAATCAAAAGAATCGACCACTTGCTTCTTATTACATTGTATCACGACGATGCCGCGCACCTGCATTCTTGCACAGTCGGCAATTGTCACGTGACCAGTGTATGTTCTGGAAACATTAATTATGATTAGATGTAATTTGCAAGCGAATGTTTTCCCAAGAACGATCTTTTTAATAGATCAATACATACTGCTACATTAAAAAGCCTAGAGAACTTATAAATGAACATGAAACCATCAAATATCAAGCAAAAGTATTTATCTCCTATGTACAATATCTATAGATGCTATGATACAATTAACACAAATCCAACCTGCATGATGTGTCATAACGAAGTCGTAACCACAAGAAGACTTCAACCAATGAGAACGTGCCACTGCAACACCAAAGCATCGAAAGGTCCCACGGATCAAACACACAAAGACGGTTCGTATGAACCAAACCCCTAAACAGTCCTACCAGACCAAAGACAGCAAATGCTCTGACTAATTCTCACTCTACGCCGCTAGAGGTCGTCTTTTTCCCGCGTAAAGTTAACACCTCTGTCTCTCATCCCCTGATAGAACGTCACATGTAACAATACATACATACAGTATATACATATATATACATATACATACAGATACATGCATACATACATACATACATACAAACATACAAACATACACACATAAACACGTAAATACACATACATATATATACATATACATATATACATACATACATATACACATGCATACATATACACATACATACATACATACGTACGTACTAAAACACACATACATGCATGCATACATACATACATGCATGCATACATACATACATACATACATACATACGTACGTACTAACATACATACATACATACATGCATGCATACATACATACATATAATCATGCAGCCTCCGCAATGCAGAGGAACGAGAGGCAGCCCAGAATTTTGTTTCACGTAATTTTGAACCTGTAATTGTAATTGTAATCATACAGTTGTATAGAAAGACTCTTCCGACCTGACAAGAGAAAACCATAAACGAACAGAATGGTTTGAAGCGCCATTGGAACTCCGCCACTGCCGTGTTCAGGTGGTGCCAGTCCCAAGTCTGGATAAAGGAGGAGGGCGACGTCAACGACCTTTGATGCCACAAGATGTCGTTAGACACTGGAACTACTACTAAGCACCTGTGGAAAACAGGCCAAGGAAGATCAAGGAGCTTATGTCGCAGGTAAATGTCAATGTAAATGTACACGTTTTTCTATAGCGATCGTATGGCCTTGACCTTCCTCATTTTCAATAAATTAATCGGGTGAGATCCTTCACCACCGTTGCCCGTTTGAATGAGTGCTACGCCATTTAAGGTCCCAGTGTAGGCCTACAGACTGAGCTAGGCCGTTGCTAGATCACTTACGTCAATACTTGGGGTTGATCGCAACGTGATGGTAGCGATTATATTAATTAGATCTTACAATGATTAGAATAGTCTTAATAAAATCATTCTTTATTTTTAACACACAAAATATTTTAGGATCCGTTTTGGAATGGTTTTTAAAAGTCAGATGGTACAATATACACTGTGCAACTGAGATCGTTTTGCAAGTTCTGGCTACAAATTGTCGAAATTAATCGCTAACGCAAAGTTGGAATTGTTTGAAATTTAGTGACCGCCTTTAATTAGCCATTTACTCACAGATCCTGTTCCTTCAATGCCACCCAGAGCCATAGAAGCCATAGAAGGGAGACAAAAACAAGGGCATCGTTTAAATGTTCCCACTACCCGCATGCCAGTCCCAAAAAGCCGATCAATACCTTCTAGAAAATTCATATAGAAAAGATAATGATTCTGTATATGTATATAATATATGTATGTATGTATAATATATATATATATATGTACATATACAGAGAGAGACAGAGAGAGAGAGACACGGAGGGGGCATAGGGCCTATATAGTCAGTCCTAAAATATATATGTTGTAGCCTATACCATTGTTTAAAATGCAAATAATGTAGTGGACATTCTATGAATGCAGCTGCTTGTGACATCTAGCGAGTGATAACAATTAATTGTCATACAATTACAATCCTAACGGCGCTTCATAAACCTGCTGCCACCTAGCGAATGCAAATAAAATGACGAGAGTCTAGTTCGACGGCCCAGTTAAGTGGGCGGTCTGCTACCTAGCGAATGTCAAAGAATCTTTCACGCGAACGTGTGTTGGGCACAGAATGACGCATTGGAAGATAATGTAGCAAACCCATCATCATCAATCGAAAATTAGAGAACAGCTTTTCAGCAGCGCCTTTTGTTTGGTCGAGTTTACTTTTACGATTACGATGGCAATAGTCAACGCTTTAGAACTCTAGTATAGCGCTATATGACTATGTATCTGGAGGCTCGCATTTCCAAATTATGATTGAGATTTTGTACATTCGATCATTAGAAAGTCTTGTGAAGTTTTTATGAAATTCCCAAATCAGATGATGTTAGCCTGGGCTGTAATGTGGTAAAGAAACATCTTTGCAGATTACTTCAGTGGTTGCTTGAGGTGTTTATGTTGATGAAGTGGTTTACGCCTACGATTCCTCGTTCAGCCGATGACATTTGTTGACACGGCGTGTCAACAAATGTCTTACTTATTATTCTAGACAGTCGAGATGAAGTTCTGAATTACGCCTGGAAACAGAACTCATTTCTGAATAATTATTACACACTTCTTTAAAATAAAATGATTTCAACAAGGGCAAAATCATGTTTTGAGTATTTTCAGTTGCCTCAACAGGATTAGTTATCAAAACAGTCAACTTAACGCCTTTTGACTACATACAAAATCTCTTCCCTCGCTAGAGAAAATGCAGATAAAGTCATTAACAACGAAAAGTTAATTAATAAGCAAACAGTGCTCAGATATGTAGAAGAGGGTGGTTCCCAGCGCACACGTAGAGCCCTTTATATAGCCCCTTTTAAAATATTTATGTCTGAGCACTTCTGTAGTCCCTGTTTAAAGCATCTGAGCATTTATATAGCCCCTTTTGACTTATAAAGGTCCTGACAGATCTGGAAGTGTATGGCCAAAGCGAGATTCCAGACAAATACTCTGACAGATTCCCATCCAGAGTCGGCCATCGACACCATGCTCAGTCTTTTTCCACCTACAAAACGTAAAATTGTTTAAATGTTGGACATTATTATTATATTCTGATTTACTTCACTACAGATTTTTATTCTTAATATATTCAGATAATATTTCAATGTCCAGACTGATTTTCTGGATGTTGACCTAACTGCAGTTTGGTTTTGGTGTGCCACTGGTTGATGCCTTGTGCATTAGACACTGGCGCTATCGAAATTTCTAATTGTTAATAATAATAATAATATTAATAACAAGAACAAAGCAACATGACATCAAAACAACATTATTGCCTTTATTTCTATTTATTCAATTTTATTTAACATTTATATTATTGCGGTTTTTGTTAACAGAGTCCAAGAAGCAGGCTTTAAAGATAAGGCTGCAAAACCCAATTTTTTATTGGCAATTTTTCAAAATCGAAGAATTCTGCAAACTGAACACCTTGACAGCAAAATTGGCAAACAGGTCACCCACTGAGCAGGTTTGACACCCAGCAAGAGCATCAGAATTGTTTTAAAAATGGGGCGGCTCAGTCTTCAGCTGAGGAGAAGCTGCAGAGTTGCCAGAAAGGTGAAAGATCGAATGTATTGAAGAATTACGCTGAAGAGCGGAATGGCAAAAGCCGTCCCACAGATGATATAGATTTGAAGTCCCATGGCAGCTACGGTACTTGCTACCATACAAGTCCCTCCTGCTTCTAAGACAAACTAAATGTCAGTGTTAAAATTGGGGTAAAAAAATTCAAAAGCAGAAAAGGTTGCTTTTTCTCAGCTTGAAAGAAATGTACGAGCAATTCCATATCAAAGAACCTGACTACAAAATAGGAATTTCCAAATTCTGTGAACTGCGACCCAGATGGCGTGTTGCAGCTGGATCTAAAGGTGCTCACTCAGTTTGTGTCATCAAAACGTTAAGTTGATGCACTTGAATCTTTGGGAAATAAGGACTACAAGGATCTCATGTCAGAAGTGGTTTGTGATATCCACTCTCGCAACTGCATAATCCACCAGTGTGATGCATGTCCTGGAATGAAATTTTTACGTATTGTAATAAAATTTTGCATTTGTGCCTCAAAATGGTGGACAGAGACTTGGAGAAATTTTCAGCCAAATATAAGGTTGAAGGTGGGAAATTGTTAGGAAATTGGTTGATTTTACATGGAATAGCTCCATTAGTTATGCCTGGACTGAAATCAAATCTTTAAAAACAGTGATGTCATGAAATAAAATATAAAAAATGATCTGTGAAGGAAAATGAACAACCAGTGTGGATTAAAAACAGTTTAAAAACTGATTAAAACAGTTAACGCTATCGGTCATAAATCATTTAATTCCTAAAATGAACTGCTAGTATGAACAAAGCTTGTTTTTTTCACCGGCCTTTTCTGATTATATCACAAAAGTTGTTGTTTTAGGCAGATGTGTCTTTGAAATTTAGATGACGGTGGCTCTACGGGGGGGGGGGGGGGGGGGGGGGGGGCGAATGGGCCATGTCCTCCAATTAAACCTTTGGCCTCTGGTGCCCCCTCTAAAAATCATAGGCCCCTTTGGTATATTTAAAAAATGCTAACAGTTTGTAATGAACTGAAGATTGTTTGGCTCCAAACACCCTTGGAAGTTCCTGACCTCCTCTTGACCTTCCCATTGTAATTGTAATCACATATTTACACAGCGCCACGTGGAGAAACTGCTCAGATACACTTCCAAACTGACAGCACGAGACCACGATTGGACAAAATGTTTTTCAAGAGCTTAAAAGAGGCAGAGAACGGCCATGTTGTGTGTTGCTAGGCAACCTATTTCAGAACGATGGACCAACCACAGCAAAGCCTGTAAGCTGGGCTGCAGAGTTTGGGCTCGCATTTTGGCTTTAGTTTTGATTTTGGTTTTGGTTTTTGGTTTAGGGTCCATGCGTCTTAATTGTTCCACTGTTCTCATTTTTTCCACTACAGCTTGAATTTGATGTCTGGTGCACAGTGTGAAGATTAAAGTTTATTGTCCAGCCATAGACATTAAATTTTAAACTTCCCAGACAGACAGACAGACAGACAGACAAAAGAAGACAGGCACACAGACAGGAGGAAGATGATCAGACAGATTAGACAAACACAGACAAAAGAAGAGAGAGAAAATAAGACAGACACACGGACAAAAGAAGATAGCCACACAGACAAAAGAAGATAGCCACACAGACAAAAGAAAACAGACACACGGACATGAGGAAGATGATCAAACAGACAGAGTAGACAAACATAGACAAAAGGAGAGAGAGAAAATAAGACAAACACACGGACAAAAGAAGACAGACACGAGGAAGATGATCAGACTTCGGCCTAGTTAACCCACGCTGAACGACGTATGGGAGGCTCTGATCTCCGGGTATTTGGCCCTTGAGCTGGCGTTGGACGAATACGAAGGTCCTGGAATCCTACTGCTTGGTGACAGGCACTTGAGAGTGCACACTGCGACCGGGTCTTTATACGGAGTCCTCTGCAACCTCGAGGCTGCAGTCGTTGCATTACAAGCCAGGCGTTCAATAGTAGCATCAGCAATGTAGGAGTTATGCATACCTCAGTAATAGAACAGTTAATAATAAGACAATTTATATAGCGCCGTAGCACAACCGAGGCCGAAGAAAAGGGCGCTGTACATGGGTTAAAAAACAAAAATCAGCTACAGTTATTGGAGATTTCAGTTCTTGAAGTTTTATTAACTGGAAGCTGAGGCGTCGATCCGCTGTGTAGATTGGGGGGACCAGAATATGGCGAACGCGGTGCCCCATAGGTGTAACAGGCGAAGCCGCCTGAAGTTGAAAACACCGCATGTTAAATTTAGCGCTTTTACATGTGAAGCATAAAAGGCGCTAAGTGCCTTGATATATACCTACACAGACGGACGGACGGACAGACACACACACACATACGTACATGAGGAACGGTCTACACGTGTCTAGGATTCGTGTGACTAATGCCAAAACTCTAACCTAGTGGGCTTTTTTAAAACCGTGCTGCCATCTAGAGAATGCAAATGAAACATTTTCAAAGACGTTCGTTTATTTACAAAAGTGATAGCAAATGAATTCTGGTTTTACTTGCATCTACGCTCAAGGAAATTTCTTAAGATCAAACCACGTTTTTATAAATAAAAAAGTGGGGCATAAAATTGGCTAAAGCAATTTTTTAAGAAGAGAAAGTGAAAAGGAAACCTTGCTCACTAAATGTGAGCTTTGGATCGACACCTCTATTTTCAAAGTGCAAAGCCTCTCCCAGATTTTCTAACAGATATTCAATATAACATTACAGTACACTATCCTCTGGTTTGGAAAATGTGGCCACAACAGAAGTTATTAATTGAATAATTAATTAATTAATTAAATTAACTTAATTAATTAATTAATTAACTCAATTAATTAATTATTCAATTAATAACCTGTTGGGGTAGCGTCAGAAGCAAGCAGAAAACAGATCACTATCCAGAAGATCAGTCCACTGAGAAATGGTTTGATCCATATGCTAAACAATTATCCACTTTGCTACAAAGGCCTCTATCTCTGCATGTTCAAAGATTCTACTATTGGAAGCATGCAGGAATGTACAAAACCTGTCTGTTTGTCTGTCTGTGTTAGGTGGCTGAGCGCTCTGGTAAAAGATTTCCCGCTAAGGATGTATGTATCTATCTGGCTTTTTATGTAGCACCTTTCAGAAATCTAACAAAGGTGCTAAAGACATTATAGCAATAGCAATAATCATAATAACAGGACACAGCCGCAACAGTAACAACAAACCTAATCTAGCCATAACTTACATTACCTTTCGCGTGGGTTAGGCATGGATCCGTTCTGTGGTTGAATTGCGTCCCCCCAAAGGCGCTGGAGTGTTATCCGGAGTTTAACGACATTTGTGGCCACAAGGGCCATTTACAAGGACAAAAGAAATCAATAGAAATGTAATGTAAACCTCCGATTTAACCTATTTCAATTAAAATGTCGGAAATGTTTGATTGCCATACAAAAACTGTCAAAGGAGACCAGCTGTTTCTCTTTAATAGAGGTGTTGAACCAAACATTGAGTGAACATAAATTTCCCTTGTCGATTTTTCTGTGTGAAATATTTTACCTAATTTCATTCCCCAATTTTTTTATTAGTAAAATAGTAATTTGAGGATAGTCTTTGATTATAGGGGAAGTTAAATAATGATTGTTTTACCATCGCTGTTGTGAATAGACGAGAGTACTAAAAATGTTTCATTTGCATTCGCTAGGTGGCAGCACGATTTTGAAAAAGCCCATCAGACGAAATTCTGGCATTGGTTGCATGAAAGCCTACACGACGCATTAACAGCTCACCTGCGTTGTGTGTGTATTTGTTCGGCTCTCATTCTTTCTAACGTTGGCTATGTCTCTGCCAATTTCATTGTCGCTCTGTGTGTGTCTTTTATGTCTGTCAGTTTCTGTGTGTCTGCCTGTGTGTCTGTAGATGCACCCATGTCTGTGTATAAGTCTGTGTGCGTCTCTCTGTGGTTGGTTATCGGTTTGCTTATGTCTGTCTGCGCACATCAGTGTTTGTCTCTATCTGTCTGCGTGTATCTGTGTCTTTGTCTGCATGTCTAAAGTATGATATGATAAGACTTGACCTCATCAGTCTGCGCTCGTCATACGATGTTGTCGCAATTCAAATACGAAACGTGATCAAAACAAATACTAGGGTGACTGCATATTTATATTGACGTTTGACCACTTTGAGGTTAATTTGTATATAGTTTCAGTTCAAACTGCATTTTCCGTGTTTTCATAAGAAATAAACACTCGTAATCGTAATCCCAAGATTTCTACAGCGCCCAACGAAAGCCGCGCCGCGGGGACCAACTAATTCACAGGCGCTCAGTCAAAACAAAATCGATAGGCAAAAGGGTTCGGTTCCGGGTCAAGATCCAAGAGTCAGGCAGAGAGACAGCGTGGCAGCTACGGTGGGTGATGTTTGGGTTGGAGAGCACAGGCAGATAAGAGGAAGAAGGGGTGTCAGAATAGGATCTGTGGAAGAGGAATGCACACACGCACATATTGCCTACACCTTTACTGAAGACAAAGACAGAACATACAGCCAAACAAATTCGGTAACAGATGCAAATTTGGCAAAAATGTTATAACATACCAATGCTTACGCATGCATGTATGTATGCATCCATGCACGCCCTACCAGAGGGGCCAGCAGAGCCATTTGGCCCGGGGCCTCATCTTGGAGTATTTGAGTGTGAACCACTACCATCCTACGTGTAGTTATAACTACGTGTAGTTCGGCCTAATTCAGTTATGCTGCATTTTACAAACTTCTAAGTTATGGCCAGGTCTACTATTATGTTACATTAGTGTTTTGACCGCTATATAATAGCAAACACAATGTGCTGTGTGATGCCCGGGCCAAATGGCTCTGCTTTGTTTGTTTTCTCGCGTTGGGGGTTTTGGAATTGGAACAGATTGGCCTCAATTTCTTTAACTGGCGAGAGTCTCTCCACTTCAGCAGGGGACTGCATGATCCATGTATGTGGCTATTTTACGTAGCGCCTTTAGAGGGAACCTCAGAAAGACGTTAAAACTGGCTGCATTCAGACAATGACAGCAACAAGAACAATAATTAAGGGATTGATGCCAGTTTACCACTTTACTTTTGCCCTTACCATACTGTACCTTACTTTACCCTTGGCCCATTCTCACTTCTAGCACACGGCACCAGTTTTCGTTCTGCTGTTACGTTTGCATCACATTTCCTAACATGAGCGGAAAACGTAATGTAACTTTGTGAAAAATCTCAGTGCTACACAAAAGCTGTGTCGTTGAAGCCAGCTTTCAACATTCCATTTGCCTCTGCCTTCCACCTCTCACTTTCCCCGTTTCCTTCAGACATTTCAGGTCCAACTTTTCCTAATAAACACTGGGTTTTACGTACAACAGAGTCTTTAAGTTAATTAATTAATTAATTAACTGATGACACAAAATTACACCTGAAAAGAATATTTTTCAAGGGTTTGCAGAAAAGAGGCAAAGTTACGTCCAGAAGCTCATGGCGCAGATTGCTAGGCAACTCATTTAAGGAAGATGGAAAAACCACAGTGAAGGTTTGCCAGGAAGCCGTGAATTGAATTTCCTTTTGGGTTCTGTTTGTGGTAGACACATTAAGGTAATTAGACAAATTCACTGACTAACGAAAAGTAAGAATTAAAAATGCAATTAAGAATCCAGTTACATTAATGTCTAAACATAAACTCAGTTGAAACATTCAACCATGCAGTCAAAATATACTTTCAATAACTTTAAATCTAAAATGGCCATTCTATTAATGAAATGTGCATCACCCTTACGTTACTGATGCTGTTATTAGTACAACTTAACATTTGTGAGTTTGAGTCTGCTAAGGAGACTCTGTGCACAAGTCATTTGCCACACATGCCTCCATCATCAAGCATTATAATTTAGTACTGGTGTAAGCTGGGAAATGAACACCAAGTCCTCCAATGCACTGGCACTGCATACAGGACCTTAGGATTCATCAGCTGCAGGCTCTAAGGCCAAAGTGTGGGAGAAAGAAATGCCAAAACATTTTTGAAAATACCACCCGTATGCTCCAGCACATTACGCTGTAACCATGTTGCTGTTGTTTGGAATTTGGGGGCACGCCTAATCAAGATGGTGACCCTTACACAACATATATGACGTTAAATGATAGTTTATCTCTAAGCACATATGGTTGGTTTTGATTTTTCTGTACCACCTTTATTTCTGAAAAATCAAATGGACATAGTTTTTCCAGTATAATTTTATCAGCAGGTGGATGAAAAAAGCATCTAAGTCTATATTAGTATTATTGTTAGTATTATTATCATAATTTAATAACTTCTATCGTACCAGTGTTTAGTGCACAAAGCATCAACCGATGGCGCTCTAAAGCAAAGCCGCAATCCGGTCAATATCCAGTTTAGTTCACCAAGACAGAGAGGCAGCCTATGGAAGATAATCCAACCGAACAAGACAAGTTTTGAGAAGAGAATGACACGAGCAGCTGGTGTCTATGCTGCTTATTATGCTATAAAGTGCCTCATACGTGGTCTGTTCGAAAGGAGGTCTTCAATGACTTTAGGCATATCACTGCCATCGATATCTCTGGCCATTTTAATTTGTTACAGTGCTTACACATTCTAACAGCAATGTTTTATCGTTTCTGAGTGTTGCAGTGGCCACACTTTCTGGTCGGTTGCTGGCCTACTTTGAAAAGATGTACATCAGTATTGAGACGCACGATGTGGCGCAGCTGAAGCACCTCACAAAAGCACTGAAGATAATGGCTTAGCTCACAATGCCATGGCCTTAATCTAATTCATTAATCTTTCTTAACCCTGTTAATATGCATTAAGTTTTACCTTAATGTTTACCGTTGCCTCTAGAAATTTAGAGATTGTAATGCAATCCACAAGTCTGGCGTTCGTATTTCTTCTGCCATAGATACACATCATGTACATATCACTACAAGGTCGTATTTCTCCTGATTCCAGAAGTTGGGGCAGAGTTCAACAAAGACTATTTCAAAATACTTTTACGTTCAGTAGACTAGATCAGTGGTTCGCAAACTTTTTCAGACTGTGACACACTTGGCGATGCAAATTTCAGTCGCAGCACACCTGTGCCGTTAATGCTTGGCTCTCGTGCATTACACTTAACCGTAAATTTATAGTATTTCACAGTTTACACTACACTGACTGTATTCAGATTCTATCAAAATATACCCAGTGTTACATAAATATTAGGCTTATGAAGTTTTTATAGCCATATAGTTGTATAAATAGGCAAAAGTGTGCTGTAATTTAGACAAAATATTGTTTACTATAAAACTTTGGCTGCACACCACTGGCTCTCTTGTGGACACAGTTTGAGAAACTCTGCACTAGATCACTAACTATCTCCATTCAGATGCGTTCAGAAGCATATCCAGTTAACCTGGTTATCAGTTCTGCTTTGATATAAACTGCTAGCCACCATATGCTCTGGATTATAAATTCTGCCACTTACCTTACCACTTCTACCTGAATGTTTAGAATCATCCAACATGCATTCAGGTAATAATTCATTTTTTGTTCAAGAAGGAGTGGGTCTTACCTCAGGCAACTCTTCTCTTGCAGGACCTTGCAAAGTGTAGAAGGGGTTAGTTGCCTTTGTGTAAGGTGACTGCATAGGTGGAGTAATTGTCTGTGGTACTCTTGAGTAGGTGGGTGGGTCTACTCAAAAGACTAGAACTACTTACCAGTCTGCTGTGTAGATCTTATAAGCTGCACAACCTTTGCAAAGGTCACTTCACTATGCAGGGCTAAGTTAACTACAATTTTTGCATCAAGATCATTTTTTGTAACAGGTGGCACAATTCCTTAGCAATTTGCATCTCATGGGATTCAGAACATATTGAACTGCATTGGTTTATATCTTGGCAACAAACTGCCTTATGATCAAAACAAAACGGCTGCAAACATAGCATATCAAAGGACTTGCTATGTTTTCCCTGACATTATAAGACCTCCAGCCAACAAAGACCCCATCAGGGATCTTGGATCCACAAGATTGAGGTTCCATTATGACTGAGCTCATTGGTGTTTACTCACCTTAGACCTCTTACATGTCCAAATCACCTTTCTCACTTGAAACTCTTGTTGAATCTCATCCTCCATCTTTCTGATGCCTGTGTCACTTGGCTAACTGATGTCGACTGTGGATTTCTACAGTCCTGGAAAACAGTAAACTACATCATATAAATATCTGGTTAGCTGAAGGATTTTAAAATGCAATGTCACAGCTTTTAAAGAATTTTAAATGCTTAACCGGTTGGTTGAATTTTCCCTACACATCCAAAAGCTTTTAACGTAGCATCACAAATATGTTGAAGAGCATTTCTCAGCCACATTAGATTTTCTGAGGTGTCTTTTACATATGCCACTAGACTGTTCGTGCTGTGTCTACTCGAATTGCTTACAACCCGTCCTATTCACAGTTGCCGTCCTATTCACAGTTGCTTTATGCTACAGAAGGACTGTTGTCAGTATCATTAATTGCCATCTTCATTTCTCCAACATTTTTCCTAGTTGGATAATTACTCACCAGAGTGTGCTCTGATCCACCATCCTCACTGGTGTAAATGTAATGTAAATCTAAATTTCTCGGCACTACATAAAAGCTGCAACAGGAAGACCAGCTTAATCACCGGTGCTCAGTCAAATCAAGCCAATAAGAGCCAGATTGTTTGGTCATTTTGGTGCCAGGTCAGACTTCAAAGGTGTAGAGCCAGGGAGACAATAAAGTGGTATTGTGTTAATCACTGGTGATGGTGGTGTAAAAGTCATCTACCTCTAGCATAAAAGAAATAGAAATATACCACCAGCCATGTTGTTTCACCCCTTGTTCCAAATATTCTTCTTCATCTGCCAGTTCACTCTCCAACTTGTTCCCTTGAATCTTAAGTCAAAAAAATAAAACTATTGTGAAATGTAGGCCCACAAAAGGATCACATAACACATAGGGGTGTAGATCCATACCAGACATCGAAGGAACACGTCTTTCCCTCAACAGCTTTCCTCCTTACATCAACAATTTTATATGTCCCAATTTTTATTAATAAAACTGACGCAAAGAAAGAAAAATTTTCGAACATAGTTGCAAGTAAAAACATTCTTTTATGATCGTTGGCATAAAAAAGACTCGTGCAGCACATTTTAAAAAGCCCATTGGGTCAAATACCAAAATCGTCACGCAAATCCTGTAACACAGCTCCTGTACATCAGTCAGTCTGCGCACCTTTCTGCACCTGTTATCTTCCTGATTACCTATCTCCCCTAGCGAACTTGGCTATAAAATGAGTACGCTGACCGTACACTATTTCCAGCTGGGCTTGACATGCTGCTGCTGCTCTGGCTCCCACCTGAGGACACGATCGCATTAAAGGTTCTGCTTCACGGTACGAGCCTCAATAATTGACGCTTCATAGCATTTCTCATGCTTGCTCGTGCATTCAACCATGTATTCGATTGTTCTGGAACAATCTTCCCTGAAAATACATACTTTTCCTATAGAGAGAGCTCAATTAACAATTTGAACTCCGATTAAAACGCACCTTATTAGATCTCTTACGTATGTGATACAAATATCCATATTTTAGCGGATTTCTACGAGTCATTAATGTGTTATATAAATAGCCATATAGTCCTACACGCATGCACAATCAGCCAGCAAGAACAAATACTGGCCACCCGCTTTCATATACCGAGACTAAGAAAACTGAAGTCCCTAGCATATCATACAATGACTACCTCTCAGGGACGAGTTAAAGTACTGCTCTTTGACCATATGCGTGTCCATTGTTTGTACGCGTTTCCTTCTGGCCAGGGAGGTTGCATGCAC
Source organism: Norana najaformis (assembly GCA_964023275.1). Lineage (NCBI taxonomy): Eukaryota > Metazoa > Annelida > Clitellata > Crassiclitellata > Hormogastridae > Norana > Norana najaformis. The sequence goes on along the minus strand of OZ029923.1, from coordinate 11,068,139 downwards.
TCGCCTCAGATTTAGGTGTACCCATTACATTGCGCGCTTTTATAAGTGCTTTAAATAAATAAAATAACACCTTTCACCAACGCTTCAAAACTGTCCACTTTCAGTGAAAAACGAATGAACGGACGAATTAATGAATATTTGCCTGTTTTTTAATCCATTCTAACTACGCATACCAAGTAACTTACGTGCCCTTGTCAGAAGCAAATAAAGCCTGCTTACTTATTTCCTTAGATTACCAACAAACATGATCGGGGGCCGACATTTAAATAGGCCGACTACCCCTATCAAAGCAACCCCACTTGCCTTTAGAGTGGAGGGAAATGAAGTGGGAATGTCACGATAATTATCTCTCGCCCAAATCTTAGCCACACTGTTTACGCCACCCCTACACAAATTACTCATGCTCGGAGCAACAGGGAGAGATCTCGTGCTTAACATTAAACCACGTTCGAAGTCATTCACATACGTCCGCATACTCTCAGCTAGCTCAAAACTCCCTGCATGCCCTAAATAAATTTCACAAATCAATAATAAAAATTACCACGGCCTATTGAATTTCTTAAATCTTCAAGAAACATTTGTACTTGATTTCCTAGAATCCTAGATTGATTCTTGTCATAAAATAATAGCGTTTTTATAATTTTTTAAACGAAATGACGTAAGAAACATCCCTTTACATTCGCTAGATGGCAGTACAGTTTCATTAAGTATATATTAAGACAGCTTCGAATGATCCAATTGCATTCGCTAGACGGCGATGGTGAGAAAAAAATGTCCATAACCAGACAAAATCGGTTCATCGTAATTGAGAGATTTCTACAGCTCTCAACGAAAGCCGCGCAGCGGGGACCAGCTTATTCACAGGCGCTCAGTCAAAACAAAATCGATAGGCAAAAAGGGTTCGGTTTCAGGTCAAGATCCAAAAGTCAAGCCGAGAGAGCGTGGCAGCTATGGGGGAGGTGTTTGTGGTTGGACAGGAGAGAGACAAGAAGAAGTGATTTTTATGCAGCACGAGTTTTTCACGTTTTCGAAAGATTTCGAATTTGGCCTGCGACTATGCATAGGTTCCTATAGAGGTGGGGGTGTTTTACAGATATACAAATAGATATATATACAGTAGTGTATATATATATATACGTTTATTCACCACGAAGGTAGACGATACAGAAAGTACAACAAACTATAATCAAAATAGAAATAAAAAAGGAAGAAAAATTAAATGAGCTTAAGTACAGCCCTTAGCAAAATCAATCATCATAAATTCATCCAATCTATGATGCAACATAGATAACTCAATGTTATAGTCACGGCATAGATGCAAAGTTTCATCATTATAATAATCTCCTGTACAGCAGGTATTGAGAATACTGTTATCATAGCTTCCAAATAAAATCATAGCAGAAAAATGTATTTTTCGCAGATGCATGATATGTATAAGATCCATACGTCCCATAAAGTACTGAACAATTCTAACTGATTCCCATTTATGCATCTTGAAGATCTTCCTATAGATATTATTCCAACATACATTTAACTGTTGGAGTTGAGCTGCTGATATGTTTATAGCCTCTAACGCATAGATTAACACTGGTAAAACAAAAGATTCTAATAGACTCAATTTTACACATTCAGATACAAATCTCGAGTGACTAAATATGGCGTTTGCAGTAGCATAGAACCGTTTAATAGCAACCGATATGTCAATTTTAAATTTTTTATAAGAGATAAAGTATAATCCCAGGTATTTCAACTCATTCACCCATTTCACAGAGTCCGTGCCCATAACTAGATTACTTACTTGTCTACTCCAACATGGACCTATACATAATAAGTGGGATTTTTTTGCATTGAATATTATATCAACCTCCGCACCCTTCTGAAAGCATATATCAATCATATCTTGAAGTTGGCACACAGAGGCAGACAGTAAAATTATATCATCTGCATATGCAAAACATCCAGCATAGGTGTATCCAATGTGGCAGCCAATATCCAACCCTTCCAAGGCATTGATAACCACATCCATATAAATATTGAATAATATATATACACATTTATAGACCCTTTTATTTATAGGCGTCTATAAATAGAGATACACAGCGAAGAAGAGTGATATGAATGGAGTGACGCAGATCTATTTAAATACACAGATAAGCGCAAATTCTGATACTGCCGCACTGTAGCGAGTATGCCTCAAAACGAATACATCGGGTGTACAGTAAGCGCTAATAATGGAATGGGTGGGAGACGGAATGTGTCACGGCTAAGAAAATTGCGCCTTTGTGTACATTTAATACGCCTTTTCTTAATTATTCTGATTCTGTTCCGTCAAAAGTTGAAAAATGTTTTAAAGTGTGATTTTGTTCTTCCTCTTCTTCCCATTCTGCCTCTTATCCCTCTTTCCGCTTCAGTTCCCAACATTGCCCACCGTGGCTGTCACGCTGTCTCGGTGCCCAATTTAGATCTTGACCTGGAACCGAACACTTGCCTATCGATTTTGTTTTGACTGAGCATCTGTGGATAAGCTGGTACGCGTGACGAGGCTTTGGTTTGGCGCTCTAAAAATCGAGATTACGATTACAGCGATACTATTGGAAAATTTCAACAAAGTAGGCGGTATATAAACATTTGTATAAGATGGCGCTTTACAAAAGGCCGATCGGACTTTGTTTTGAGTTAATGTTAAAATTAATCAAAATAGAAAATTATGGATCTTAGATTTTAGGTGAAATATTGACAAGATTTGGTACGACTACTGATTTACCGACCAACTCCGATTCGTATGATATTATACCTGATGATAGTTCTCGACATGATTATTCGAACGCGCCTATTCCCGTCTTCTGCAAACAATCCGACGATTTTCTACGATTTTTTTGAAAGTATACGATTTCATGTATTTTATGCACACACATCGACATCAGTCATTTGTAAATGCTATGCATCGCTGCATGTGACCTCCGGCTAGTGATATACACTCCGGGATTACAAATGGCGGCGTTGTTTATTGTAATAATACGTACTATAACGTGAAGGGAAAGAAGAAGTTGAGCTTTTTTGGATTTCCTGAAGCGAGAAGAGAGACAAGAGGAAGAGGAAGAATCAGGATAAGATTTCTGGAAAAGAAGTGTTTTCAGTCTTGAGTGAAAGACCTGCGCAGAAACTGAAAGAGGTGAAGTGTTGGTGAGTTCGTATGATTGACCAGACAACTGTCGCAATTCTGGCGGGAGTTTATTCCAAAGGGGTGGGGCAGCTATGGCTATGGAGCGATTTCCAAATTTTAAGGATGAGGTGACGGGAGGGCGAAGAAGTGTTAGGACAGATGAGGAGCGGGTTGAGCGGAGTGGTTGGATAGTAAATAATTGACGAAGATAGGAGGGTTGGGAGGATTGAAGTGTGTTGTAGGTGAGGGATAAGACTTTGTACTCTATTCGTTCTGGTATTTTAAGCCAGTGCAGTGATTTGAGAACAGGGGTGATGTGATGGTATTTGGGGGTTTTGGTGACAGCACGTGCGAGAGCATTCTGGATAGCTTGTAGGCGATTTATCTGGGTTGTGTCAATATTGAGGAAAAGTGAATTGCAGTAGTCAAGTTTTGCATGGACTATGGATGTGGCAATGATAGATGCGGTTTTGAAGTCAAGCATAGGACGGATTCTGCGAAGGTCGCGGATATGCAACGTGAAGGGAAAGAAGAAGTTGAGCTTTTTTGGATTTCCGAAGGATCCACATGTATTTTCAATCAAAGTGACAGAATCAGTGATTGAATGGCTTTATTTTACTTGCCACTAAGCGATACGCGATTAGCGTAGCTACCCTGACACGTGAATAATGCCCAACGTCCCATCCCTCCGTCAAATTGGTTTGATAGGCATCATCTGTTGTGTAATGGGGCCCAAATATGACGAATGCTGTTTTCTCAGAGTTTGGCATTTCTCATATCATGTAACTTAACCAACCTAAGATTTTTTATAAGGATAGGAAGCATAAGATTTTGTGTAGACATTGGAATAGCAAACCAACTTCATGGAAGTTCCATCATCTCCTTTTCCTAATTTCGCCTAATCTTGTCCCAATTTCTTAAATCACCGGTTTCCCCATGGTCATTACACAGGGTCAGCTCAGCACTAGTAGACACGTTATGTTGCTTTTCCCACCTTTCTGTAAAGAGTAAAGTGTTCTTAGTTTGATGAAGCTTCATATGCTGCCAAGTCCTGTGAGTGAAGACGACTGCATTTAGCATCACTTTTAACAGTAGGACCCAGATAGTATAGATGCAGATGTACAACCAATACTTTGGAAATTGAATATTAAGATATACATAGAGATGACATTGCTGATGTGACTACATGAAATTAATGAGAACATACGAAGGCCCACTGAGTGTAGGCCTATCAGATGCATGAATTAATCCCAGTATTTGCACTTCCTATGTGAATTTGTTAGATTTTGCTGATGGGACAGGAATGTTGAATTTTTTTTCTGTTTGGCAGGAACTTATCTTCCAACCTCTGGATTGACAGTCAAATGAACAAACAACTAGTGTATCATGCCTTGAAAGTTTGTTGGCTAAATAATAAATTATTAAATGTTTGTATTAACTTCCATAACTCAACAGTGAATGTTGATTGTTTTCCAGATGCAGACAGTGGGTTGTCAACTGTCACACAGCAAACCTTGACAAAAAGACAACTACATGGTCTGTGGTGAACGCTTTGAAGATCGCATGTTTATGAACGTCACAACCAGGAACTCGCTGATCCATACTGCTGTGCCAACAATATTCAACTTTCCCACCGTTGTCAGCAGCAGCAGCTCCAAAAGAAGGAAGCCACCAACAGAAAGACACGGCAGTTCAAAAAGGGTCAGGACAAATGATGACAGTGTAGGAGCTGGTGATTTATTAATTCTTGGTTCGCACAGTCACCAGAATGCATCACATCATCTGCTCCAAAATGTCCAGAACTGAGGCCACGAGAGGCAGTTTTAATGGGTAAGTTGGCATCTGTGAAGGCCAGTTTAAATCGTGGTCATGTGACTTTGCATTGTGTTGACATAGTAAAAGAAAATCCATCCTCTGAAAGGTCATCCTCTTCTGAAGTGCTTGACACACACTTATGTCGAAGTACCAGCAGTACCTGTAACTGTTCATTATGTGACAAACTCAATATATGAAGTTCTAGTAAGCTGTGATTACTTCTGTAGGCTTCACTAAGTGGTACGTTAAGTGCTAGAAAGCTATGTGTCGCTCTGTGAGCCTTACTAAGTGATATTTTAAGTGATATATATTGCTATGTTGATCTCTATGAGACTTTTCAAGTTCATATATATATATGAAGTTCTAGTAAGCTGTGATTACTTCTGTATGCTTCCCTATGTGGTACATTAAGTGCTACAAAGCCATGTTTTGCTGTGTGAGCCTTAGCAAGTGATATTTTAAGTGCTATTTGCTGCTATGGTTACCTCTTTGAGCATTTCTAAGTGATATCAGAAGTGCTGTTTGGCAATTATTTGCTCTGTTAGCCTTACCAAGTGATATATTAAGTCCTGCAAAGCTTTGATAACATCCCTGAGCCTTACTGAGTGATATTTTAAGTGCTTTTTGATGCTATTTTTACTTGTATGAGCCTTTCCATGTCATATATAAAGTGCTGCGATTGTCATTTTTGAGACAATATGGCATTTATGAGGTACAGTGTAGCATTTTTGATGTGAAAGTTGGTGTATTTGAATTAAAATGTGGCATTTTTGAGGCAATATGGCATTTCTGAGGTACAGTGTAGCATTTTTGATGTGAAAGTTGGTCTATTTGATTTAAAATATGGTATTTTTGAAGCAATATAGGATTTCTGAGGTAATATTTGGCATCTTTGAAGTAGGGTGTGGTGGTTTCAAATTAAAATGTCACATTTTTGAGGCAATATGGCATTTCTGAGGTACATTGTAGCATTTTTGATGTGAAAGTTGGTGTATTTGATTTAAAATATGGTATTTTTGAGGCAATATGGCATTTCTGAGGTACAGTGTAGCATTTGTGATGTGAAAGTTGGTCTATTTGATTTAAAATATGGTATTTTTGAGGCAATGTGGCATTTCTGAGGTACAGTGTAGCATTTGTGATGTGAAAGTTGGTGTATTTGATTTAAAATATGGTATTTTTGAGGCAATATGGCATTTCCGAGGTGAAATTTGGCATCTTTGAAGCAGGGTGTGGTGGTTTCAAATTAAAATGTCACATTTTTGAGGCAATATGGCATTTCTGAGGTACATTGTAGCATTTTTGATGTGAAAGTTGGTCTATTTGATTTAAAATATGGTATTTTTGAGGCAATATGGCATTTCTGAGGTACATTGTAGCATTTGTGATGTGAAAGATGGTGTATTTGAATTAAAATATGGTATTTTTGAGGCAATATGGCATTTCCGAGGTAAAATTTGGCATCTTTGAAGTAGGGTGTGGTGGTTTCAAATTAAAATGTCACATTTTTGAGGCAATATGGCATTTCTGAGGTACAGTGTAGCATTTTTGATGTGAAAGTTGGTGTATTTGATATAAAATATGGTATTTTTGAGGCTATATGGCTTTTCTGAGGTACAGTGTAGCATTTGTGATGTGAAAGTTGGTCTATTTGATTTAAAATATGGTATTTTTGAGGCAATATGGCATTTCTGAGGTACATTGTAGCATTTTTGATGTGAAAGATGGAGTATTTGATTTAAAATATGGTATTTTTGAGGCAATATGGCATTTCCGAGGTAATATTTGGCATCTTTGAAGTAGGGTGTGGTGGTTTGAAATTAAAATGTCACATTTTTGAGGCAATATGGCATTTCTGAGGTACAGTGTAGCATTTTTGATGTGAAAGTTGGTCTATTTGATTTAAAATATGGTATTTTTGAGGCAATGTGGCATTTGTGAGGTAAAATTTGGTATCTTTGAAGTAGGGTGTGGTGGTTTGAAATTAAAATGTCACATTTTTGAGGCAATATGGCATTTCTGAGGTACAGTGTAGCATTTTTGATGTGAAAGTTGGTGTATTTGATTTAAAATATGGTATTTTTGAGGCAATATGGCATTTCTGAGGTACAGTGTAGGATTTTTGATGTGAAAGTTGGTGTATTTGATTTAAAATATGGTATTTTTGAGGCAATATGGCATTTCTGAGGTACATTGTAGCATTTGTGATGTGAAAGTTGGTGTATTTGATTTAAAATATGGTATTTTTGAGGCAATTTAGGATTTCTGAGGTAATATTTGGCATCTTTGAACTAGGGTGTGGTGGTTTCAAATTAAAATGTCACATTTTTGAGGCAGTATGGCATTTCTGAGGTACAGTGTAGCACTTTTGATGTGAAAGTTTGTTGTATTTGATTTAAAATATGGTATTTTTGAGGCAATATGGCATTTCTGAGGTACAGTGTAGCATTTTTGATGTGAAAGTTGGTCTATTTGATTTAAAATATGGTATTTTTGAGGCAATATAGGATTTCTGAGGTAATATTTGGCATCTTTGAAGTAGGGTGTGGTGGTTTCAAGTTAAAATGTCACATTTTTGAGGCAGTGTGGCATTTCTGAGGTACATTGTAGCATTTTTGATGTGAAAGTTGGTCTATTTGATTTAAAATATGGTATTTTTGAGGCAATATGGCATTTCCGAGGTAATATTTGGCATCTTTGAAGTAGGGTGTGGTGGTTTCAAATTAAAATGTCAAATTTTTGAGGCAATGTGGCATTTCTGAGGTACATTGTAGCATTTTTGATGTGAAAGTTGGTCTATTTGATTTAAAATATGGTATTTTTGAGGCAATATGGCATTTCTGAGGTAAAATTTGGTATCTTTGAAGTAGGGTGTGGTGGTTTCAAATTAAAATGTCACATTTTTGAGGCAATATGGCATTTCTGAGGTACAGTGTAGCATTTTTGATGTGAAAGTTGGTGTATTTGATTTAAAATATGGTATTTTTGAGGCAATATGGCATTTCTGAGGTACAGTGTAGGATTTTTGATGTGAAAGTTGGTGTATTTGATTTAAAATATGGTATTTTTGAGGCAATATGGCATTTCTGAGGTACATTGTAGCATTTGTGATGTGAAAGTTGGTGTATTTGATTTAAAATATGGTATTTTTGAGGCAATATGGCATTTCCGAGGTAAAATTTGGCATCTTTGAAGTAGGGTGTGGTGGTTTCAAATTAAAATGTCACATTTTTGAGGCAATATGGCATTTCTGAGGTACAGTGTAGCATTTTTGATGTGAAAGTTGGTCTATTTGATTTAAAATATGGTATTTTTGAGGCAATATGGCATTTCTGAGGTAAAATTTGGTATCTTTGAAGTAGGGTGTGGTGGTTTCAAATTAAATGTCACATTTTTGAGGCAGTATGGCATTTCTGAGGTACAGTGTAGCATTTTTGATGTGAAAGTTGGTCTATTTGATTTAAAATATGGTATTTTTGAGGCAATATGGCATTTCTGAGGTACAGTGTAGCATTTGTGATGTGAAAGTTGGTGTATTTGATTTAAAATATGGTATTTTTGAGGCAATATGGCATTTCCGAGGTAATATTTGGCATCTTTGAAGTAGGGTGTGGTGGTTTGAAATTAAAATGTCACATTTTTGAGGCAATATGGCATTTCTGAGGTACAGTGTAGCACTTTTGATGTGAAAGTTGGTGTATTTGATTTAAAATATGATATTTTTGAGGCAATATGGCATTTCTGAGGTACAGTGTAGCATTTTTGATGTGAAAGTTGGTGTATTTGATTTAAAATATGGTATTTTTGAGGCAATATGGCATTTCTGAGGTACATTGTAGCATTTTTGATGTGAAGGTTGGTCTATTTGATTTAAAAAATATGGTATTTTTGAGGCAATATGGCATTTCTGAGGTAATATTTGGCATCTTTGAAGTAGGGTGTGGTGGTTTCAAGTTAAAATGTCACATTTTTGAGGCAATATGGCATTTCTGAGGTACATTGTAGCATTTTTGATGTGAAAGTTGGTCTATTTGATTTAAAATATGGTATTTTTGAGGCAATATGGCATTTCTGAGGTAAAATTTGGCATCTTTGAAGTAGGGTGTGGTGGTTTCAAATTAAAATGTCACATTTTTGAGGCAGTATGGCATTTCTGAGGTACATTGTAGCATTTTTGATGTGAAAGTTGGTCTATTTGATTTAAAATATGGTATTTTTGAGGCAATATGGCATTTCTGAGGTACAGTGTAGCATTTGTGATGTGAAAGTTGGTGTATTTGATTTAAAATATGGTATTTTTGAGGCAATGTGGCATTTGTGAGGTAAAATTTGGTATCTTTGAAGTCGGGTGTGGTGGTTTCAAATTAAAATTTCACATTTTTGAGGCAATATGGCATTTCTGAGGTACAGTGTAGCATTTTTGATGTGAAAGTTGGTCTATTTGATTTAAAATATGATATTTTTGAGGCAATATGGTATGGCATTTCTGAGGTACATTGTAGCATTTTTGATGTGAAGGTTGGTCTATATGGCATTTCTGAGGTTGGTGTATTTGAATTAAAATATGGTATTTTTGAGGCACAGTGTAGCATTTGTGATGTGAAAGTTGGTGTATTTGATTTAAAATATGGTATTTTTGAGGCAATATGGCATTTCCGAGGTAATATTTGGCATCTTTGAAGTAGGGTGTGGTGGTTTGAAATTAAAATGTCACATTTTTGAGGCAATATGGCATTTCTGAGGTACAGTGTAGCATTTTTGATGTGAAAGTTGGTCTATTTGATTTAAAATATGGTATTTTTGAGGCAATATGGCATTTCTGAGGTAAAATTTGGTATCTTTGAAGTAGGGTGTGGTGGTTTCAAATTAAAATGTCACATTTTTGAGGCAATATGGCATTTCTGAGGTACAGTGTAGCATTTTTGATGTGAAAGTTGGTGTATTTGATTTAAAATATGGTATTTTTGAGGCAATATGGCATTTCTGAGGTACAGTGTAGCATTTGTGATGTGAAAGTTGGTGTATTTGATTTAAAATATGGTATTTTTGAGGCAATATGGCATTTCTGAGGTAATATTTGGCATCTTTGAAGTAGGGTGTGGTGGTTTCAAATTAAAATGTCACATTTTTGAGGCAATATGGCATTTCTGAGGTACAGTGTAGCATTTTTGATGTGAAAGTTGGTCTATTTGATTTAAAATATGGTATTTTTGAGGCAATATAGGATTTCTGAGGTAATATTTGGCATCTTTGAAGTAGGGTGTGGTGGTTTCAAGTTAAAATGTCACATTTTTGAGGCAATATGGCATTTCTGAGGTACATTGTAGCATTTTTGATGTGAAAGTTGGTCTATTTGATTTAAAATATGGTATTTTTGAGGCAATATGGCATTTCTGAGGTACAGTGTAGCATTTGTGATGTGAAAGTTGGTGTATTTGATTTAAAATATGGTATTTTTGAGGCAATATGGCATTTCCGAGGTAATATTTGGCATCTTTGAAGTAGGGTGTGGTGGTTTCAAATTAAAATGTCACATTTTTGAGGCAATATGGCATTTCTGAGGTACAGTGTAGCACTTTTGATGTGAAAGTTGGTCTATTTGATTTAAAATATGGTATTTTTTGAGGCAATATGGCATTTCTGAGGTAAAATTTGGTATCTTTGAAGTCGGGTGTGGTGGTTTCAAATTAAAATTTCACATTTTTGAGGCAATATGGCATTTCTGAGGTACAGTGTAGCATTTTTGATGTGAAAGTTGGTGTATTTGATTTAAAATATGGTATTTTTGAGGCAATATGGCATTTCCGAGGTAATATTTGGCATCTTTGAAGTAGGGTGTGGTGGTTTGAAATTAAAATGTCACATTTTTGAGGCAATATGGCATTTCTGAGGTACATTGTAGCATTTTTGATGTGAAAGTTGGTGTATTTGATTTAAAATATGGTATTTTTGAGGCAATATGGCATTTCTGAGGTACATTGTAGTATTTGTGATGTGAAAGTTGGTGTGTTTGATTTAAAATATGGTATTTTTGAGGCAATATGGCATTTCTGAGGTACAGTGTAGCATTTGTGATGTGAAAGTTGGTGTATTTGATTTAAAATATGGTATTTTTGAGGCAATATGGCATTTCTGAGGTAAAATTTGGTATCTTTGAAGTCGGGTGTCGTGGTTTCAGGGTGTGGTGGTTTCAAATTAAATGTCACATTTTTGAGGCAGTATGGCATTTCTGAGGTACAGTGTAGCATTTTTGATGTGAAAGTTGGTCTATTTGATTTAAAATATGGTATTTTTGAGGCAATATGGCATTTCTGAGGTAAAATTTGGTATCTTTGAAGTAGGGTGTGGTGGTTTCAAATTAAAATGTCACATTTTTGAGGCAATATGGCATTTCTGAGGTACAGTGTAGCATTTTTGATGTGAAAGTTGGTCTATTTGATTTAAAATATGGTATTTTTGAGGCAATATGGCATTTCTGAGGTACAGTGTAGCATTTGTGATGTGAAAGTTGGTGTATTTGATTTAAAATATGGTATTTTTGAGGCAATATAGGATTTCTGAGGTAATATTTGGCATCTTTGAAGTAAGGTGTGGTGGTTTGAAATTAAAATGTCACATTTTTGAGGCAATATGGCATTTCTGAGGTACAGTGTAGCATTTTTGATGTGAAAGTTGCTGTATTTGATTTAAAATATGGTATTTTTGAGGCAATATGGCATTTCTGAGGTACATTGTAGCATTTTTGATGTGAAGGTTGGTCTGTTTGATTTAAAATATGGTATTTTTGAGGCAGTGTGGCATTTCTGAGGTACAGTGTAGCATTTTTGATGTGAAAGTTGGTGTATATAAATGTCTTGTAATAATATGGATGGATGCAAGCATTATTAAGATGTTAATGCATACGTTCTTAGCAGCAGCACGCGAATTTCTGACAGCTTTTCTAACGCTTTGACCAGCAGGTGGCGCTTTCTGACCTAATTACGCATTCCCGAGAGGACTTCGCATATGTCTTTTTATACAGTATGTGTGCTAAAACTGCATCAGAGAGACCATCTTCTCATTGGCACTGTATCAAGTCAGGCCCGCAAGGGCCAAGTGAGGCCTATATGCTTATAACTGGAGAAATTTAAAGAAATGCATATCAACATGTGTAACTAGAGAAACATTAATTGCGAATAAGATTTGTATAATATTTGAGTTAATTAAAGTCTGAATAACTTGCTCTGTTTAGGTGGAAAGAAACCGGTCAGTGCCAGTTTGCAGTCTTCAGAAGCAACTTGGACAACTTTAGAATCGACAGAGTTCTGATGAACTTTGCAACGGGTACAACAAAACATTAACAGAGAGATAATCTTTTTTGACCTTCTGAATTTTAACAATACTTGAATTAGATGTTATCTGGTCTAGTTTTGCAGTGTTACATTGTTTTGTTTATCTGCCAATAGAACACGATTCTGTTCACCAGTTTTTATAACACAAATCATACAGAAGAAACTGGTCTGGGGTGCTTCCAGCATCACAAATTGGGAAACTGGTGAGTCTTTTGGCAAGTGAGTTATGACAGTTGTGTCTCCCACCTGAGCTTGAATGGAAAGCGCTGTGCTCATAGGTTATGCAAAAATCTGCTTAAATGCTCGCTTGTGATTCAAGTTCGATGTGTGACACAGTAATCTCTTATGTAATTATTAGTAAATCCAGTCGAGCAATTCATGAGGACAGAGAAAGAGCCTATGGCGAAAGGCAACTTAGAAATGTTTCGAGTCATCATCTGAAGACCACTGCAGTCTTGTGTTATATTGCCTGCATCATAGTTTAATACAGTAGCTGCATAAAAATTCTCTCTGGCTTCTTGTTTGAAGGTCTGTGACAGAACTGGTTGTGCAGGGCAAGTGGGTGTTGATTAAGACAGACTAAATCAGATCCACAACAGTTTTGATGCCAGGTAATGTATTTGATTGACTGGCTGGCTGACTGACGACTGCCTGACTGACTGATTTATTGAGTGATTGACTGATTGGTGGTAGATTAGTTGGTTGATTGATTTCAGTGCATTTTTACAATTTTTAAAATTACAATTACATGGAAGTTCACTGATGCATTTGGAGCATTTTTAAATTAGAAATTACGTTTTTTAATTTGTTTTTTCATTCAGAACATTTGAAAAATGTGTTATAGTGCAGTTCATTCACTCTTTCGTTCATTTATTACTTCATTCATTCATTACTTTATGCATCAATACCTCCGTCTGCCTGTCTGTCCCTTTCTGAATAAACTCTGCCTGTCTGTCCCTTTCTGAATATACTCATTCATCTATTTATGGTTGGTAGTTGACGTCATATTTGGTTACATATTATCTTGTCTAGATGGGACTGAGTCGCCTGCAAGACTGTCAAAGTGTTCAATGATGCTAAACCTGTAAAGAAGAAACTTTGTCTGCAATTCGGATGGCGTCTGTTGAACCTTTGCTACATCAGCTGGTGTGACATGTCCAGAGGCAGGATCAGGTTCATCATCTAATCTGGAAACTTCTATAGTGCCATTATCCTAATGCACAGGATATCCTTCTGTGGTCGCTTCTAAGCCAAACCACTGGACAGAATCATTTGAGATCTCAGCTGAAACTGTAAGACAGGCTGTGGAGGGAGGATAGGCAATCTAAAACAGATGAGGTTTCAGTCCTGACCTAAATAGTATCACAAAACTTGTGGAGCGGACAAGAAACAGTTTCAGAGTCTTGGGCTTAAAGTTACGCATCATCTGTGTTGAACGTGAGGATGCATATTACTCTAATGGTTAGCATGCAACACTGTCAACTAAAGGAAGGTTCAAATCCCCACCAGGTCAGAAATTGGTTTTAGGATTTTGGCTCCACTTACTCTCCCTAGCCAACTTGCCTATGATGAGTACACTGACTATACACTGTCAGTGGGAAGTTCAGGTGGTGATGGAGAGGGCTGGCCGCCCTCCCGTCATGTGCCAAGGCTAAGAAAATGAAATAGTTAATACTTCATAGCCATGGCTGCTGCTCAGGCAGAAGACTGTACTTCTGTGATGAGCACACAATCCTGTCTGACTGTTGTCACCTGCGTCGTGGATCCCAGTGAAAAATCTTTCAACTTAGCAAATTTTGAAACCTGCATGCTTAAGTTTTGGTTTGGAGGAACTGTTGAAAAAGACTTCCATAATTATACGTTAGACGTTGCAAAATGCAAATTGGTTCAGCTTTTGAAATTGGTGTTGTTCTTTGTTGTCCTCTGTTTGCTCTTGAATTCCTTTAGTTTTCGGTTTTTCTACAATTTTTTTCTTTCTTGACTTTTCTCTTTACTTATTCCTCCTTGTTTTTCTGTTCATTCTTCAGGTCTTTTCTTTTGAAAGGTTTCTCTTATTTTTCTTCTTCATTTTGTTTTCTTTTTGTTTTTTCTTTAACTTAAGTTTTAGCACAACTTTGTAAGATGGTTCACTTTCTGAAGTTTTTTTGGATAAGCAAAATTTATATAGTGACTTTTCCGATTTTTTAAAGAGCATTTTAATCCTTTTATATAATTTAGTGTAACGTGGGGCAATATCATGTGCCTTGTAATATAAATGAAGATTTATGAGGCACTTTTTGAAGAAAATTACCATTAAACTGTCTGACGATGCAGACCATCATCACAGACACTTGTTTTGCCAAATACTTTAGTTTGGACAAAGCAGACAATGGAATAAGAATTAGAAGAATCAATCAGCTGTCTCACAGAGACGTTGGAGGTGGAAGTTTTGTTTTCTTTTGAAAGGTTTCTCTTATTTTTCTTCTTCATTTTGTTTTCTTTTTGTTTTTTCTTTAACTTAAGTTTTAGCACAACTTTGTAAGATGGTTCACTTTCTGAAGTTTTTTTGGATAAGCAAAATTTATATAGTGACTTTTCCGATTTTTTAAAGAGCATTTTAATCCTTTTATATAATTTAGTGTAACGTGGGGCAATATCATGTGCCTTGTAATATAAATGAAGATTTATGAGGCACTTTTTGAAGAAAATTACCATTAAACTGTCTGACGATGCAGACCATCATCACAGACACTTGTTTTGCCAAATACTTTAGTTTGGACAAAGCAGACAATGGAATAAGAATTAGAAGAATCAATCAGCTGTCTCACAGAGACGTTGGAGGTGGAAGTTTTGTTTACTTGAAATTTAGTAATGTATTATGAGTGAATAATTTTACCAACTTCTTACTTGAAATTTTGTGGTATGTTTACAAATTTTGCTTTTTTTGTCATAGCTTCTGAAACTGCAAGAAATGGAAAAGAAGAAATCTGTGGTGGATTTGTGTCTGTTTGTAAGTGCCATAGAGACCCAGGGTGGCCAGTTCAGGCTTGGCTTGGCAGACACTAAGTTGGTCCCAATCCAATTTAAACGAGGGTAAAATAAAACTATAAGGTAAAACTGGGAATAGATGTGTACTCTTTAAGACTACAAAGGAAGATAAAACACAACAATTTTGAAGTAAAAATTGGCAAAAATATTATGCTGTTAGAGACTACAAAGGAGGAAGAGAGAAAAACTGGGCACTGAAAAGGAAAGAAAATGGGGGAAAAAGCACCAGGGAAGTGTGGACCACAGTAAACACTAGCCTGAACTTTGAATTCAACGTCCAAAGAAAAACAGTTAGTTGACGTCAGTTTGGGCCATTTAGTTGAAATGACCGTCCTGTGAATCTGCACATCCCTCTGGCCTGGGATGCTATGTACAGCTCTGAGCAACGCTGTGTCTTTTTGTTGCAGCTGGGTTGGGACTTCCTCTGGGTGGTTGTCTTGAAGGGGTGCTGTATAAATGCTCTGAATGAATGAATGGTAGAGTTGTGGATACTCCGAAGTAAGTTGTTTTTGTAAGGAAACAATTTGGTTGGCAGCTACTTACGTACATGCTTTGGACAGATTGGTAAATAACTAAGGAAGTTTCTAGGTATTTAAGGTAACTAGGCAGGATAGGTTTTTAGGTAGACAGGTATGTGGCATGGGTATGTAAGTGAGTGAATCTAATCTAATGACTTCTATAGCACCATTATCATAATGTGCAAAGCATTGGTTGATGTTTGCCTCAAGTGAAGAAATGAATGAAATAGTGAGTGAGTCAATAAGTCAGTAGAAATATTAAGTATGGATAATAAATGAGAAAGTTGGGATGGTAATATCTGATTTAGTTTTATGTAGTCAGATATTTCTATAGCACTACGGCCAAGAAGTTTCACAGCCGACTCAGATTTGCTGATGTTGCATTCGTAATTAATAAATAAATTAATAAATAAATGATGAAATTATGTTTTGGCCACCATTTTGTGTAATCCTGTCATCTTCTGCTGTGTGTTATTTGGGTTCAAAGGATTGGAAGAACAGAAGAGAGATTCCGAAGATTACCAGGTCCTTCTGAAAGCCAAGCAAGAGCAGACGGGAACAAGAGATCAACTGTCAGATGGATCTCCATTTCCAGGGCTGCATCTGTTTGCAAGAGCCCACTGATGGTATTCTGTCTAATTATTTGAGGCTTTTTGCTAACAGGTAAACTTCCTGTACTTAGTGAATTTTAACACCACTTAGGATTTCACAGGCAGCACTTAAGATTCTCTATTTAATCTCTGGATGCGCCTCTGAGGAGCCTATCTTGAAGTGGTGTTTTATAAATTTTAGATTACGTTACATACATACATACATACATACATACATACAAGGGCTGGCTTTGGTGAGGGAGTTTGTGTTATTGACTTGCCTGCTTACATCAGGTTGCGGCTCGGTGGTCTTTCGGTAATGTGTTTGGTCAGTGATCATGTGGTAGCGGGTTTGACTCCATGTAACGATCCTGGGCAAATTGTTTGCACACACCGGTATAATTTGGTACCGCCATACACTGGGAAGTTGAAAAGAAGTCCAGCGATGCACTGGTCTCGTGTCCAGGACTGTAGGATTTGTCCCTTGCCAGCTCAAGGGCCTGAAGGAAAGGAAATGAGCACTTCCTCTATGTCTCACTTGTGGGATATGGGATACTTTGCTTTCCATAAGAACATTTGTACATTGCTGCTAGCTACATTTCGGCTTAAGAAATCTTTTTCTATGTTTGTCCAAATTAGTCACGTAGGTGACTTTCTTAGCCAGTGTCCATTACCTGCATAAAAATTGAGGTGGTCCGGGACAGTGAATGCTGAAGGCACAAAACCTCTAATGACTGAAGGGCTGGGTTTAAGTATTGTAAGTTCCCCAGCCAAGACCAGATGAAGCTTTGGTAGTGAACTCATTTTGAAGCATTTAGTATGAAATTGAGCAGATTTGGGATGCTGTTTATTGTATGATACTCTTATCAGAGAGCAAAGTCACAAGTCATTGATCGAAATTGGTACACCTAAATACCTCATGGCTGTGCATCGCCTTGTCCATCCTGCCAATTTTATAAAATGTGAACCTTGGTCCTCATCGTTTTCATAGCACATGGTCGGCCTCTAACCCTAACCCTTGTTGAGTGTTACAACCTCCTGCACTGATGGAGTTGGTGACAGAATCAGTGCAGTGGCTGCAAGTGTTGATGCTGCTGTTCAACCCTGTGGAGTGGTCTGTGCTTCCTTGAAGAGCTGCCCAGTTTATCAGATAATTCAATGATCAGGTCCAGGGCACTGTACTTCAATTAGTTGGTTCAGGCCTGTCCAAGGCCATTCTCTTTGGATGAGGACAAATGCCGTTCTCTTTGGATGAGGAGAAAGGTTGTCTTGTTGGATGAGGACATTGAAGGGTGTTTTGTTGGACAATCTGATAATATTCCCGTGGCTTAGCTAAGATTAGATACTACTGTTGTTTGTGCATCAGATTTTTCAAAAGCAGTGTTTTGTGTAGTATAATGCAGTGTAAAACGCAAATCTGTGAAATAGCGCCGCACGAAAATCTGAGTCAGAAAGATCGATCAGCTTCTTAACTTTCCAAATAGAGAGGTGTCGATCCGTACCAACATTTAGTTAACGCTTTCACATTTAACTTTTTCTTCTCATCAGCTTCCGTTGGCCCATTTTAAGCACCAATTTCTTCTTAATAAAAACGGGGAAAACATGAAAATGCTTGGAAGTAGGTACAAATAAAACCATAATTCTTTTGCGATCGCTTTAGTGATTGGGTATGTGTTTTTTGAGACTTTCATTTGCATTCGCTAGGCGGCAGCACAGGTTTAAACAGCCCAGTAGATCGAATTGTACGATTTGTTACACGCGTCCTATGCACGTGTTGACCATTCCTAAACATTCCTTCTGTCTGGATGAATGTAATCGGTGTCTGTTGTTTGTATGTACGTATGTATGCAAGCATGCATGTGTATTTATATACCCTGTGTATGTCAGTATGTATGTATATGTAGGCCTGTGTAGCTATATCAGTAGTCAGATTTTTTCGATTAATATACTGTATCGCGTTAAAAATTAACAGTAACAGCAATAACAATGAAAGTCAAGACACCAAGCGACCACTTTACCTTTGCTGTAGCCTTTTTCGCACCGTAAATGGAAAACGACAAATGTACACTGTTTTATATAGCGACCGTATGGCCTCGACCCTGCTCAGTTTCAATGAATTTATCGGGTGAGATGTTTCACCATTGCTGCCCTTTTGAATGGTAGCCACGCTATTTAAGGTCCCCGTGTAGTCATAATAGTAAAAACTAGAGTATAGTAATTTCTACAGCGCCCACCGAAAGCTAAGTTGCTGTAACAGCTTATTCACAGGCGCCCAGTCAAAACAAAATCGATGGCAGGAAGGGTTGTACAGACCCGTACTTTGCCTAACGTGACACTTTCCCACAATACCTTTGCCCATGGTTTAGCCATGTTACATGCTACTGTTACATTTGTGCCACATTTTCCAAAACTGTAATGTAATATTGAATATGTGTGTAGTTGCTGTTTAACGACGCTGTGTCATAACGTAGATGATTAGCGTTGCCCTCCTACTTTATCAATGTTGGGACTGGCATCGCCCGAGTACGGCAGTGGCGGAGTTTGCCTTGCACTTTGAAAATAGAGGTGTCGATCCATAGCTCACATTTAGTGAGCAAGGATTCCTTTTCACTTTCTCTTCTTATAAAATTACTATAGCCAATTTTATGCCCCGATTTTTATTTATAAAACGCAAATTCATCTTAAGAAATATCCTCGAATATAGGTGCAAGTAAAAGCAGAATTTCTTTGCAGTCGCTTTTGTAAATGTTTCATTTGCATTCTCTAGATGGCAGCACGGTTTTAAAAAAGCCCATTGGGTCAGATTTTTGGCATTACTCGCACGAATCCGAGACACGTGTAGACCATTCCTTGTGCGTGTGTGTGTGCTTGTGTATGTTTGTGTAGGTGTGTGTCTGTGTAGGTGTCTGTGTGTCTGTCTGTGTGTGTGTCTGTCTGTCTCTCTGTCTGTCTAACTAGGTAGGTATATATTAAGACACAACTTCAGGCGGCTTCGCCTCTTACACCTGTGAGTCACCGCGTTCGCCATGTGTCGGGTCCCCCAATCTTCAAAGCGGATCGACGCCTCAGCTTTCAGTTAATAAAACTTCAAGAACTGAAGATCTCAAATAACTGTTCTATTACTGAGTTATGCATAACTCCTGCATTGCCGATGCTTCTGTTGCGCGTAATGTAACGTGTAATGTAACGATTGCAGCTTCAAGGCTGCTGAGAGGACTCCGTATAAAGAGCCGGTCGAAGTGTGCGCTGTCACTTGCCTTTTTCACCAAGCAGTATCATTCCAGGACCTTGGTATTCGTCCAGTGGCAGCTCAAGGGTCGTTCAGTGTGGGTCATAGGAGTCTTAATTATGCCGAAGGCTTGGATGAATTCAAACAGTTTAACGACATCTGTGGACGCTTTCAAGTCAGGACTCTACGATTATCTCGAGATTTCTACAGAAATCAACGAAACCTAACTCGCGGGAACCAGCTTATTCACAGGCGCTCAGTCAAAACAAAATCGATAGGCAAAAGGGTTCGGATCCAGGAGTCAGGCAGTCGGACGGCTACGGTGGATGGTGTTTGAAATTGAAGCCAGAAGAGAGACAAGGAGAACGGGAAGAATCAGGATAAGATTTATGGAAAAGAAATGTTTTCAGTCTTGAGTGAAAGACTAGCCCAGAAACTCGTATACAGCGCGCTTTTTCGGCCTCGGCTGTGCTACGGCGCTATATGAGTGGCCTTATTATTGTTATTATAGTTATTGTTGGTATTATTATTGTTATTGTTATTATTAATAATAATAATATTACAAAGTTTTATTTGGTTGTACGAGGTATTGAGACCAGCTTGTGTACTTTATAAATAGAGGTGTCGATCGGTACGCAATTCTGAATTTGGACGTCATTCCCTTTTTCACTTTTCGTTCTTATAAAATTACAGATAATTTTATACGCCAGTTTTTCTACTAAAGAAAACGGGGTTATACCTTTGAACATGTGTGTAAATGAAACCATAATTCTGTTTTAAACGTTTTCGTAAACTGACTCGCGCTTATTGAAAAATGTTTCATTTGCATTCGCTAGGTGGTAGCACGGTTTTAAAGAAGCCCATTAGGTCGGATTCTGTCATTCGTTCACGGGCATTATACGCGTATTGACTTTTTGTCAGGCAGTCTGCCTGTCTCTGTGTTTGTCTCTCTCTTTGTATTTAGGGGTCGTCCATAAATGACTTCCGCAAAAAATGACCTACTTTTGACCCCTCCCTCCGCCTTGTCCGCATTTGACCTTACCCTCCCTCCCTCCCTCCTCTGCAGACCGCACTCCAAAGCCTGTGGAAAATAAAAGACCAACATCGTGAAAAACGTCGTTAATAAACTACTCGTTCTATCTTGTTTAAAAGAATCTCACAGTGGCACCATATATGGCTATCTAACAGATCTAAATAGAAGCAACCTGAGATAGGTTGGAAACTTGAAATGTTTCTTTAGCTGTCTACAACAGAACATTACAACTGATAAACCAATGCAGTACAGATTGTCTGCCATCTGACAGAAGTTGGTGTTTAAAGCATAGGTTGTATTAAAAACTGTACATGTACCAAATTTATATGCGGACGTCCGCATGGGAAGTTACCCTCCCTCACCCTTGTCCGCAGTTGTCCGCATTTGCTTGACCCATCTTTGCGGACGTCCTTTATGGATGACCCCTTACGTTACCATTTCCCATGATACTCTTAGGCCTAAAAAATACACCCATATAATAATCCGATAACATTCCCGTGGGTTAGCTAAGGTTACATACTACTGTTGTATTTACCATTTGCTTTTTACCTAATTTCGAATTAGAGAATTTTTTAATGATTTTACCAATTGGTGATGCTCTGTGTATTATTTATTTCTAGACTGTGATGACCGTTTTTACTGACATGGTTTGTGCTGGGTTACAAGGAAGCTTTTTATTGTGTTATCCTTACAGTGTTTGCTTTGTTTAGTGTGGTTGTATTTATGTGTGTATTCGCATTTATATTTCTATTGTATTTGTACTTTCTCGTTTGAGATACCCTACTACAACATGGCTCATTTCGTTTGGCTAAGAGTTCCAGTGATGTTGATATATTCTGAATATTGGGGACATAATTTCTATTTCTCAACCGTTAGGTGCAGGAGGCCTTACATGACTCACCTGGAAATTGGGATCACCGTTTTCCTTTATTAGTGATAAGGAGTTTTGATGGAAACTTCATACCTGAAAAATTTCTGATGACTGTTCTTTAGTCTTCTGAACATTTTAAGTTTTTGTCTTTAGACTTTCTTACGACATGTTTTATATTCATCAGCAGTTTTTTTATTATCGTCTCCCACCGCAAATGCCCTGCCAACACTATAAATGCATAAGCATTGTCACAAGAAATTTTGAAAAATCTGAAAAATTGGGAGCATAACCATAGGTTTCCCCATCCTAAATATTGTCCCTCTGTTCGGTATGGATTGGCGCCTATGTTCCATTATGGTATTGTTAATGACGATATTTTCAACTCTATGTAGTCTGTAATTATTGAAGCACTATCAACGGAGGATGTAATGCTTGTAATGTAACAGTAGTGTAAGAGAATATTTATGTAACTTCTTTTAAGAGCTTTTCGCTGAGTTCTAAGTAATTAGTGGAATTGATATTTCTTAATTGTAATGCATCTTTGGCCATCATATCTGCTTTGTCATTCCCCGATATATTAATGTGACTCGGGATCCATACAAATTTAATTTTACTATATTTAATTTTATTAAATGAAGTAATTATGCCATTTAGTAGATTAGGTCTAGCTTTAGAAAAGAACGAAAATCTGAGTCAGAAAGATCAGCCTCTTAACTTTCTAAATACAGGTGTCGATTCTTACCCACATTTACACTGTAGTTAAGACCATGTTTTCTTCTCATCACTTTCCGTTGTCCCATTTTAAGCTCAAATTTCTTATAAAAACGGGGAAAACCTGAAAAAAATGCTTCGAAAATAGGTACAAGTAACTGTAAAACCATAATTCATTGCGATCGCTTTGGTGAATGGACCGTGCTTGTCGAGAATATTTCATTTGCATTCGCTAGGTGGCACCACAGGTTAGAAAGCCCAGTATATCAAATTCTATGATCTGTTACACGAGTCCTATCACCGCCATCTAAATAGAAGGCCGTGGTCCTATACGCGTGTTGACCATTCAGTCCTGAACATTCCATCTGTCTGTATGAATGCAATCGATGTGTCGATTATTTGTGTGTACGTATGTATGCAAGCATGCATCTATATTTATATATGTCAGTATGTATGTATGTATACGTAGGCCTTTGTGGCTGTATTAGTAGTCAGATTTTTTCGATTAATATATCGCGTTTAAAATTAAATGTAGCAATAGCAATAGCAGTGAAAGTGAAGACACCAAAGCGACGACTTTTACCTTTTAGCCTTTATCACACCGTAAATGGAAAAAGACAAATGTACACGGTTTTATATAGCGACCGTATTGCCTTGACCCTACTCATTTTCAATGAATTTATCGGGTGACATCCTTCACCATTGCTGCCCTTTTGAATGGTAGCCTCGCCATTTAAGGTCCTCGTTTAGTCGTTTTAGTAAACTCGAGTATAGTAAACTCTACAGCGCCCACCGAAAGCTAAGTCGCTGGAACCAGCTTATTCACAGGCGCCCAGTCAAAACAAGATCGATAGGCAGGAGGGGTTGTTTAGACCCGTACCTTACCTAACGTTAACCTTTCCCATAATACCTTTGTGCATGGTTTAGTCATGGTTACATACTACTGTTACATTTGCGCCACATTTTCCAAAACCAGAGGATAGTGTACTGTAATGTTATATTGAATATCTGCTAGAAAATCTGGGAGAGGCTTTGAACTTTGAAAATAGAGGTGTCGATCCAAAGCTCACATTTAGTGAGCAAGTTTTCCTTTTCACTTTCTCTTCTTAAAAAATTGCTTTAGCCAATTTTATGTCCCAATTTTTTACTTATAAAAACGCGGTTTGATCTTAAGAAATTTTTTCGAATATAGGTGCAATTAAATCCAGAATTCATTTGCTATCGCTTTTGTAAAAAGACGAGCGTGATTGAAATTGTTTCATTCGCATTCTCTAGATGGCAGCATCGTTTTAAAAAATCCCATTGGATCAAATTTTTGGCGTTAGTCACACGAATCCTAGACACGTGTAGACCGTTCCTCGTGTCTCTGTCTGTCTGTCTGCCTGCCTGCCTGCCTGCCTGCCTGCCTGCCTGCCTGCCTGGCTGCCTGCCTGCCTGCCTGCCTGCCTGCCTGCCTGCCTGCCTGTCTGTCTGTGTAGGTTTATATCAAGGCACTTAGCGAATGTTATGCCGCACATGTTTTCAACTTCAGGCCTCTTACACCTATGGGGCACCGCATTCGCCATGTCAGGTCCCCCAATCTTCACAGCGGATCAACGCCTCGACTTCCACTTAATAAAGCAGTGTCTCGCAAACTTTTTAAACTCCCGGCACACTCATCACAGCAAATTTTTATCGCGGCACACCAATTAACATTTATTAAAATTACAAAATCAAAAGCAATAATTTCAGTTTGTCATATTTTAAGCTTGTCATTTGAATCCAGTAATAGCGAAACTAAAGCAGATTTTTAATTGACTAATCATCACTAATGTGCTGAATGAGCTTGTTTATGAGAGCATATTAAGACGCGGTTCGATAGCCGACAAGCAGACACGCATTTCATCATCAACCATCTGTAGTCGCTCTCGTTTTTTCGATTTCATTTCTGTTAGAACAGAAAGTGTAACTTTGCAGAAATACGAAGATCTAAACGGCAGCAAACACTTGATCGCTTGCGTGCTCAAGTCTGGATATTTGCTTACAATTGAGATCCAAAATGCTGACAACTCTTGATCAGCAAAAGAGCCTTTGTGAACCAGATCGTTCTTAAAATCGATGAGACTCTCTTCTTCGGCCATCGACAAAACGGTACATTTGTGGTTTACGAATGAATTGATGACACATTCAAACTCTTGTTTCCAATGAAGGAAAGTATTTGGCGAATGCTAAAGCGAGATTTTCCAGCGTCTCCCTAATTTTCCCCATTATTATGCTCTTATGTGGAGAAGCATCAATACCTGGAAAACAATCAAGCTGTGAATTGCTTGTATTCTTAATCCACAGTTGCAACTTTTTGTTGAATGCCTTCAGTTTCCCCATGACTGAGATTATGTTTTTTTTGCACCTTGAAGACTCAAATTTAAGGTGTTCAACCTTTCGAAAAGGTCGTTGAGGATTGTCACTTCAAATTATGCTAGCCAAATTATTAAGCCACCAAATGTCGTCGTGAAGAAATTCAAAACCAGAAGTCATAAATATAATTATGCTGGTATCTCCGTAATAATGACGTCGAGAGGAGGGTGAACACATAAATAACACAGAATAGATTAATGTCACTAGAGTTTTTACTTTTGATAACCTGACATCGAATAACTGTGAATGAGAAACTATTCTTTAAAATGAAAACATTAAAAAGCCGAAAATTGTATTTATGAAATATTTTCTTATAAAGTCAATTAAAGAGACTAGCGAATTTTAGGTTTCTCTCGCGGCACACCTGAAATCTCGCACGGCACACTAGTGTGCCGCGGCACACATTTTGCGATACACTGTAATAAAGCTTCAAGAACTGAAGATCTCAAATAACTGTTCTGTTTCCGAGGTATGCATAACTCCTACACTGCTGATGCTACTACTGCGCTCCTGACTTGGAACGATTGCAGCTTCGAGGCTGCAGAGAGGACTCCGTATAAAGACCCAGTCGAGGTGTTCACTCTCACGTGCCTCTCTCACCTAGCAGTATCATTCCAGGACCTTCGTATTCGTCCAATGCCAGTCATGGACCAAAGACCCCGAGATCAGAGCCTCCCATATGTCGTTCAGTGTTGGTCATAGGAGCCTTAATTACGCCGAGGCCAGAGAGGCTTCGATGGATTCCAACAGTTTAACGACATCTGTGGACGCTTTCAAGTCACGACTCAAGACTCTATTTAAAAAATATACGACAATCGTTGTTTAAACTCATATACGGGACTTTTTTCGGCCTCGGCTGTGATACGGCGCTATATGATTCATTATTTTTTTACCCGAGGTATTTATGATCCCTCAGAATTTAAAAAACTTTATGGACTGCATTGTTCTGGGATGGCCAATCTTCAGTGATACCGTGCTCGATGTCAAAAGTGCTGTGAAAAGCAATTGCGTTAAAACGTTGGATGGTCATGGATAAGCGTTGGTAGAGAAAAGTGGTTTCCCTCGTGTCGTCCGTTATCTGGACGAGGCGATGGCCAAGGCTGTTAAGTTGGTTTATTGGGCCAAGAGTTTCTAAGGCCAAGGGCACAAAACAGTATGCCGGTAAAATTGCAGAATATTTGGCTGTTTTTCTTTCGGCCGCAATCTCAGCGGCAGCCCCTGCGGTCTGGGCAGCCCTGGTACGATAGGATTCTACCAAGGTATTGATGACAGTGGCTTTCCAGTCCAGACGTTTTCCCCCTCTTTCACAGTAACTCCCAATTCGGCTGACCACCGATCCAGGGCCAGTGTCAGAGAGCGATCGTGTGGCACGTTACAGCGAGACAGGATGGAGGCCTGCAATGACGAAGTGCCTGCGGCTGAAGCCAAGAAGGCGGGTAATGGCGGCGAAGACGCGCATCGAATGCCTAAACCCCCATCCCGTATGGGCAGAGTGGCTTGAATCCAGTTGTTATCTACAAGAGCGATGTTTAGAATGTTGGTGAAGCCGTTGCGCATTATCTGATCGAATTGGATAAGAAGAGGGTGGTCCATACATGGAAAGCAACGGAGAATACGAAGAAGAGCAGATGAACTAAGGGAGCTCCTGAGAAGAATTATGGCATCATGTTTGGACAAGGTGGTCAAGCGGGAGTGTCCAAGGGAGAGTTCTGAACAGCGCGTCTCCAAAGCTGTCTCCAGAGCTCCACCCGTGGAGAGTGGTGCCCCCAGTAGACAAGCGTCATCTGGGGATATGACTTTAAAAGAGTCTAGTGGCGCCGGCAGGTGAACCACGTGGGTTTGTATAATTTCGCATTTGGAGAAGTTGAGCTTTAGGCCCATATGTCCCACTTCTCTGATGATTGTTTGAACATCAGAGGAGACTATGGAAGCGGTGCCCCCCAGATTCAGGTCGTCAAAGTAGCCTAAACGGAGAGAAGAATGGAGGTTGGACAAGAGAGGCTGAATGGGGAGACAGAACAGGAGAGGACCTAGTGGGTCTCCTTGTTGAGGACCAGATTGCGAGAGAAAAGCCTCCGTATTTGAGGACAGAGGGCTTGCTATATGCAAGATGACAGTATGGGAGGAGCTCAGGAATGTGCTCAGAGACCGCCGTCAGCATCTTCACTCGGCAAAGGCTATTAAATGCGTCAGTGAAATCCAGTTTGACCAGGACTGACTCTGATGGCAGATCTGCTAAAAAGCGTCTGGCAGCATGCGCGGCGGCCTCGCAGCCCCCAAGCTGCAGAGGTGCAAAGTAACTGGACAGCTGAGAGAGAGAGCGTAGGTATTTGCGCATTTAGAGGCAAGACGTCGCCAGTAGTAGCCGATTGCAATGGGACGGAGACCCCCGGATTTCTTTCTCAGCACGAATAGGTTGCCACCGAACAAGAGAGGTGCAATGGTGTCTGGGCAATTTCCCGCTAGTATGGTGTTTATTAGGGCAGTTAAGGATGTCAGGAGGGCAGTCCCAACCTCACTGCAAGTTATGAGATCAAGTATATGCTGGGGGCGTATTCCATCTGTACCCCCGGCCGACCCAGCTGGGAAGGAACGGATTGCGCGTAACACATCGCCCTCTGTTATCTGGAGGGCGGGTAGATTTGGTGGAGGATGTGGTGGTTCTGACGTATCAATCGGAGGGGGATGTTTGTTGCCTAGCTCCTCCAAGGACTCTGAGTCAGCCGGGACCGGTCTTTCATTTGAGCAGAGGATGCGAAATGCAGCGCGAATATTACCTTCCTCTAATTTTGAGGAGACCGCCCGAGCTGTTCTGTTGGCTTCCGACCACTTGGTTTTGTGTATGTTTGTCGAACCTGACCCAATATCTGGATTAGAAAGAGGATCACCTGTTACCATCTCTGATCGTAAAGTCTCTACCCTTTTCTTTATTATGCGGGAAATATTGTGTCGTTTGCCTCCTCTGTTCGACGGCAGCATAGTTTGGGCCCCAAAAGAAAAAGTGTGACCCAACTGTCCTGTCCTCGTTAACGGGCTCCTGATCGATTATTGCAATTAGAGCGTTAGCAACGGCCGCTCGGACCCCACTTGGAATATGTTTGATGAGGCCGCCCTGGAAGCTAGGGTGGGCAATATTACGATGTGATCAGAACTTAAAGCAGTAGGTAATGCGTTTTGTAGAGAATTATTATTATTATTATTAGAAATTTTCGGTTGTACGACGTATTGCGACCAGCATATGCACTTTATAAATAAAGGTGTCGATCGGTACGCAACTCTGAATTTGGACGTCATTCCCTTTTCCACTTTCCCTTCTTATAAAATTACAGATAATTTTATACGCCAGTTTTTCTACTAATGAAAACGGGGTTATACCTTTGAACATGTGTGTAAGTGAAACCAGAATTCTGTTTTAAACGTTTTCCAAAAATGACTCGCGCTTATTGAAAATGTTTCATTTGCATTCGCTAGGTAGTAGCACGGTTTTAAAGAAGCCCATTAGATCGGATTCTGTCATTCGTTCACGGGCATTATACGCGTATTGACAACTTTTAATGCTTTTTGTCGGGCGGTCTGCCTGTCTCTGTGTTTGCCTGTCTCCGTCTTTATGGCCGATTAGGTAACTGCGTGCAGTCGCAAAAGGCTGATGGCGGTATTTCTAAAATGAGCACACTTAAATGATTTCTCTGTTTGCACATAATTAAGTCGTTTATGTTATTTTCTGCCTATTCTACAGAGCACTTGTATTAAGATTTCAACGTGGATCTGGCTGTGCCAGATGCGTAAAGCGCGTGCCTAGTAAACATAGTTTTGCCGCCTTTTCTCGAGTCTGGCTGGCCGACGATATCTTGTTAATATTATATATTATATCTTATTATATAGGGGCCGTCCATAAATGACGTCATGCACTCAGGGAGAGGGGGTCACACATCTGTGACGATTTGTGACGAAGTGGAGGGGTGTTTAAGAAATGTGACGTCACATCATTACATCAAACAGTTTGAATTGTTTCGAGTTATTGTTGTTAAACATTTTTAATAATTGTAATGATTCTATCAGCGCTTTTCATTTTGTGGAATGCATAGTGATTGTAATAATTATACTCCCTCCATTTTTCTTCGTTCTACTATTTAGTTTCAAGTTTTTTATAGTTATAATTACTTTATTTGATAATTATAAGAAAATTTGCATATAACATTCTGGACATTTGGTTTTTTCGGGGGGGGGGGGGAGTGCAGAGCTTTGTGGTCATATTTGAGGGGGTATGACTTTTGTGACGATGTGTGACGAAGGGACAAGGGGGTCAAAAGTCGTCCTAAATTGCGTGACGTCATTTATGGACGGCCCCATACGACAACTTATTATTATTGGGGATCGTAATCGTAAATTCATCAATGGAGAATAGTCTGACCCAGTGGCGTAGCTAGCCTTCCGAGGGTCCTTGTGCAAACTGAAGTTTGGCTATTTTGCTTTACGTAATTGAGAAACCGGGCCTTGGCCCCTAGGGGCCCAGGTGGCCCCTGGCCTCGTGGGCTCTTGTGCTTTGCACAACTTGCACAATCTACTGCTACGCCTCTGGTCTGAACAGTATGAAGAGACCGAGGGGCACGAGCGACATGTTTGGGGGAAATGAAACTGCAGTGGGAGATAGTAAAGACTACTGTGGGGGGATTCTCTGTTATAATTTCACCCAGGTTATGTAGAGCGAGACACCCACCAACACCGTTCTTTTTTTCGCTCAACTCCACCATTATTCATGCGGTTGTCTTGGTCACGTTTACAAGTACACGTCTTCCTTGTCGTCATTATCATCATATTCTAGTCGCACTTATTTCCTTAGATCATCAACAGGCATGATCGGGGCACGACATTAAACAGGCCTACATACCCCTATCGAAGGAACCCCATTTGCCTTTAGAGTGGAGGGAATTGAAGTGGAAATGTCACAATGTCTCCCGCCAAAATTTTAGCCACGTGTTTACGCCACTCCATAAATCGCTTATGCGGGAAAGAGCGTCTAGTTACTTTAGGGCTTCTTCCACGTTATCCCCCGAACATTGCTCGGTTTACACCAGGGAAAAACAGCGATTACATCATCCACTTACTGACTGGGGCTGGTCTCTCGGTTAATGCTGGAACTGACAACCTCTTCGGGTCATCCAGCGGGCCTTGTGCACTGCGAACACGGCGCTATAGAAGCTTCGCATAATGGACTGCATATCTACCATTTCTATCTGCAGTCAAGCCAGGCATATTAACCCAGCGTTTTTGAGAGGCGCTATATCTGGTGTCTTGTTGCATACATACATGCACACATACTTAAATACAAACATGCCTATATACGCACATACATATGCATATACATATAAGTGCATGCATGCTTACAACCAAACATATATATGCATGCATGCATACATACACAGACACTTGTACGTACATAAAAATTTGCATGAATGAATGGATACGGAGAGATATACATATTTAACATACAAAACAACATGCATGCATGCATGCACACATGAATGCGTTAAAGGGCGTGAGAAAGTTCAGTTACATTCGCTAGGTGGCAGACCAGTTCCATAAATGTCCATTGAGAAAGCTTCAAATGATCCAATTGCATTCGCTAGATGGCGATGGTGAGAAATAAATGTCCATAAACTGACAAAATCGGTTCTAAGTGAATTTTACATTGTACATGTTTTTCACGATTTCGACGAATTTCATCGAAAACAATATTTGATATGGACTTACAGCTTACGAAAAACATCCACAGACATCAGGGAAAAAGTCAGGCACAGAGACAGCGTGTCGGCTATGTTGGGTGATACGGTCGTGGCTTATTTTAGAGATTTAAATCTCGGGCTAGTACGGTCTGTGCATGGGGACATTAAATGACGTGGCGCCCATTCAAACGGGCAGCGGTGGTGAAGGATCTCACCCGATAAATTCAGTGCAAAATGAGCAGGGTCGAGGCCATACAGTCGCTATATAAAACCTAAACGTTTACATTTACGTTCAACGTTTACACGTAAGCTGAAGATGACGTCAACAATGTCTTTAATTTCACGCATAATTGCGAAAAGATCAAAGACATTGCTGTAAACAATATTACCTAAAGGAAACTCTATGCTTTTAAACAGCATAATTGTTTCAATTTTATCTGTAGTATTTTGTGCAGTCAATCAATCTTCATTTCGTTTAATTGGTCGCATTTTGTTTTTTCTCTCGTTTGTTCTGTTGAATATGCCTAACGGTTCATATCGAATAAGTAGGCCATAACTACGGGAAAATGACCTAGATATTAATCCGATGAACGCCCTCTTAACATGTTAGTGAGTATCTCCTTACCTCGTTCCATCAATCCCTACCTTTCTTGTATGTCTGTCTGTCAGTCTCTCTCTATGTCTCTCTCTGTGTCTGTCTCTCTCTGTCTCTGTTCTTATCTCTGTTCCTGTCTGAGGGAAATATCCATTTCCCTCTTTCTATCTCATTCTCGACAACACAGCGCTGGAATTCACTGCCAAGTTCTGTGTGTTCTATCAGTTATTTAGTTTCATTTGGATCTAAACTTAAGGCTTTATATACTTGATTACCCACCTCAGCCTGATTTCTGGTTCCCCTCCCAATCAGATTTCACCCAGGCTTGACTGACGGATTATGATTTTCGACTTCGGTTTAAATTCGACTAATGCCTTGTGCATTATGATAACAGCGTTGTGTACGAGTAATCAGATTAGATTAGATTAGTGTATATTATATTGGAGTATATCAGAGTAGATTAGTGTAGATTAGATAAGATCTCTGGGGTGCGTACTCTCTTGAAAGACGTTTTACAATGTTGTCGAAATAATCGAAGTCTAAATACAGTAACAAGATTATTCATGGTTTGAATAGGATTATTTACAGTTAAAATTGGATAATTTACATTTGAAATTGGATTGTTCACAGCTCGAGTAGGACAATTACCAGTTAGAATTGGATAATTAACTTTTGGAAATGGATTGCTCAGTAATAATAGGACTAATCGCAGTTAAAATTGCAGTTTTCGCATGTAGAGTTCATTCCTCTTCTTCTCCCTGTCTGTCCTGCAGATCGGATTCCAACCACCCACCGTAGCCGTCTGTCCGACTCTTGGAGCTTGACCTGAAACCCAACCCTTCTTGCTTTTCGTTTTGTTTTGACTCAGCGTCTGTGAATAAGCTGGTTACCGCGACTTAGCTTTCTTTGGGTGCTGTAGAAATCTCGAGCTTTCGATTGCGATTTATTCGTTTGATTATTGTACCCACTAATAACACAATTATAACACAATAACAACAATATAGAAGATGTAGGCCTAGATCTGCCGTGAGATATAAAAGACAGACGCCAAAGGACAAAGATCCCGCTGAAGGAACCCGCCTTAACATGATAAAAATATACAAAATGACGAACGAACAGCTGATTAACAGATTAAATTGGATTCTGATTAAATTGGATTCTTTAGTGTTGTCTGCCACTGGGGAGCACAAGTCGTCGTCTTCTTCGTATTCAACAGAGATCTAACAAAGAAGAAACCAAAGAAGAAGACAAAGAAGAAGACAAAGAAGAAGACAAAGAAGAAGATAAAGAAGAAGACAAAGAAGAAACCAAAGAAGAAGACAAAGAAGAAGATAAAGAAGAAGACAAAGAAGAAGACAAAGAAGAAGACAAAGAAGAAGACAAAGAGAACTGGACGCCGGAGGGAGAAGAAGCAACGGATAATGTCGACCTTCTGTTTCCTTTTGACAGATCCGCCTCTCCACGACCTTCACGGTCCCGGAAATGCTGCCCACAAGGCCACACCTTGGTACGCTTTCGTCCTACCTCGGCACTGGAGGACATCCACCGGTCGACTGGACCCTGTCCCTCCTTAACAGAACACGATGGTTTGTACAACACCCTCGGACCGAAACAGTCTTGTATTCCTTGTTCTCTTCCTCGTCCTATTCCCCCCAAGTTTTGTCGTCGTCGTCGTCCTCCTCCTCCTCCTTCCCATACGTCTCCTCCTAGTCCTGCATTTCCCTTCCCATCTCACCCTAATTCCTCAGCCCCTGTTCTTATTACCGGTCCTCCTTTTCCTTCCCAATCTCCTTCTCCTTCCACTGCTCCTCCTCCTCCTCTTCCTCTCATTGCTTCTTCTCATTCTCTCCCCGCTCATTCTTCTCGAACAATTGCAACTCATCGTCTTCTTCTCCAGTCTTCTCATCCTCCGATTACGCCTCCCCAATCTCCTTTTCCTTCTTTTACTCCTCCTTCTTCTCATCTCTCTCGAACGACTCCAGCTCCTCTTCTTCCTCCTCACTCTCCTCCTCATCCTCTCATTGCTCTTCCCCAACCTCCTCCTCCTTCCCAATCCTCTCCTTCCATCTTTATTCCTCCTCCTCCTCAGTCTCCTCCCTCTAGAACGACTCCAGCTCCTCCTCCAACATCTCCTCCACCACCTCCTCCTCCCTTTACTCTTCCTCCACCTTTCCTGCGACCCACTGCTTCTACCAACGCCAATGCAAACAACTGGACGGCGTCTCCATCACCAAGAGGCAGCAGCGGTTCCTCAAAACTCTGTTACCTGATCCAGACGAGGACCTCGATCTTCTACTCGGACGAAAGGTACGGATCCATTCGCATCCTGAACACCAACGTCGACGCCAAGCTACGAATTGCTCTCATCCACCAGCGCATCTGGCTCGTCAGGCAGTCGGAGGAACTCGGCTGCTGTGCCAGGCTCCGCAGGTGGGCCTCCTCCATCGCACACCCTCGCAGCCGCCATCTGCTGCACGAGCTCCGGTCACGACTGGCCAGCGGGCCGCTGTCCAGTATGCGCGAGGAGCCCGGCCAGCTGAACCGACGCATCCAGGTCCTCGTCAACAAGATGATCTACTACGACGGAAGCCTCTGCGAACGCGAGGAGGACGATTACCGCTTCAACGAGAGCGACGAGTACCTAGAAGAGATGGATGAACCAGACGGCGGAGGAACACAGCTGGATAAAGCGACGGTCACTCCCGTCGTTCCAGTGGAAGTTGTGGGCTCGCGTGAGGACGAAGTGGTCGTGAAAAAGAGGCTGGACACACCCGTCGTTCCAGTGGAAGGCGTGGAGTCGCGCGAGCATAAAAAGGTCGTGGAAAAGACGACGGGTACTGCAGTTGCTCCAGTGGAAGGCATGGACTCGCATGAGCATGAAGTGGTCATGGAAAAGGCGCTGGGCACTCCCACGGTTCCAGTGGAAGGCGTGGACTCGCATGAGCATGAAGTGGTCATGGAAAAGGCGCTGGGCACTCCCACGGTTCCAGTGGAAGGCGTGGACTCGCATGAGCATGAAGTGGTCATGGAAAAGGCGCTGGGCACTCCCACGGTTCCAGTGGAAGGCGTGGACTCGCATGAGCATGAAGTGGTCATGGAAAAGGCGCTGGGCACTCCCACGGTTCCAGTGGAAGGCGTGGACTCGCGCGAAGTGGTCGTTGAAATCGTCAAAAACCACGAAAGCTTAGGCGTCGAATGAATGAGTCAAGTTTTTCCCAGGTTCAGAAATTCAGAGTAATTCTAAAGAGTCCGGTTGTCCAGTCTGGTAAATGTGCCTTGACAGATTTCTGGCGTTTCTGTGCTACGTGTGAGCCTAAAGGTCAATAGCACAAATCAAGGACAGGCAGCGAGAGAAGCATCGCAGCTATTTTCTACAATCACGAGCATTGCCAGTCAAGGAATTAGATACAATTCGTTTGGAAACTGCAGCGGCAGACTGACAGATACTCGCGCATTACATGGGGCGCCGTGGATAAATCGTGATAGGCCACTGAATTCAATTCGAGGATCCGTTTGTTATTGAAGTTACAAGTCATGAGGTTACAAATTTCGTGGTGACAGTTTGGGCGTCGAAGGCCGAACGAGTTGTAAACTAAATGACAGTAATAATTAGGTAAATGCATTAATTCTTAATGATTAGAGAATTAGGCCTGTAGGCATATACAGAAACTCATTCAGGAATGACAGGACTAAAATATTGACGACTATGGGCGATTAAACAGACACAGAGATGACATACACAGACAATTAGACTACCAAGAGCGATTTGCAGGCCTACTCGCAGAAAGACTGATCGATCGATCGGCTGTAGGCCTATACTGTTAGCCTTTGTGACAGTTAATTAATTCTTCTCAAACTAATCTTGCACTGCAGGCCTAACTGGAATCAAAGGCTGTCCAACAGGTTAAGCCTCACATTCAATCAATGGGTATTATAGATCTATTCCACAGAAGTGAATATACAGATAAGATAATGGTAGGTTACAGGTGTCTATTACGACACTGGCGAATACAGCATTATCGGGTTTGAATCTTAACCACTGTCTGTATTTCAAAGGACATGTTGTTTATCAAAGCAGTCGAAAAGGATTCGCTGGCTCTTATGTTCGCGTGTTAGATCTACAGGAAATAGGTTGTCGTGGAAGCTGTTCGATGTATAACGAGCGGATTATCGTATTTCAGAACTCTGTATTGTATTTATTGTATTGTAAGGAATCAGGACGTTTCGGCCCCGCCGTTTGGGGCCGACCGTTTGGGGCCGACCGTTTGGGGCCGACCGTTTGGGGGTATGAGCACAACCAATGCGTGACAGTTAGTCAGTATGGGTAAACATGCTATTATTATATACTTTATTCAAAATTGAATGACATCATTTTGAAATATGCATACGTTGTGCTGGAACAACAAAGACGAGGAAGAGAACGAAGAAATAAAAGGAAGTGAATGGATTTAAAATAAGAATGGAAGCCGCGGAATGAAGATGAGGTCAAGATAGAAAGATGGCGAAAGCACGGCTTTCATCGTGGGAGTCTGAGAGCAGCTGTTGTTGCTGCTGGCGCAGAGATGATAGATGATGACGCTGATCTGACTGTAGTTGCTTGCCAAAGGATGCCAAAGATGCTAAGCTGCATTCCTGGGTCAGATTTCCATCCTCCAGGTGCCTCCTGTCACGAGTTATATGATGCCATATCGAAAGTGAAACCACCGCGTGGACACTGGCAACATCGAACCATCCATCACCCGTGACTAACCTATATTGTACACTACACTGCACCTCGCCTTTGGATAAACAACACCGAGGTCATCAGAAAAAGGGAAGATGTTTCAGCAGTTTACAAAACATGTATAAGAGAGGATCTGCATGTTTTGTTTGCATGCACATGAAGTTATATTCCAAAGTAATTAACTTTGTTTTAGTATGGGTTGTGCAGGTCACAAATTACCATCATTTCGAAGATTCTTTTCATACATTGTGGAGATGTGTGTTAGTCTAGTGGTTAGCATGCTGTGCTTCCAGTTCAAATGCTCATAGGTTCAGAGTTCAAGTCCCCACCAGGGCAGAAATTTGTTTTGAGATTTCAGCTCCTCTTGCGCCCCTTAGTGAACTCAGCTATAATGAGTACACCGACCGTACATTGCCAGTGGGAAGAGCAGGCGTTCAGGGTTCAATGTTGCAAGTTAATTCCAAGCACATATTTCCCTCAACAGCAAATTCTCAACAGAAAATCTATGGAAGTCAAACACATTCGTTATCACAAGATTCTTGAATAATATATTTTCAAAGTTTCAGTTATATTTAATATTATCGATTATGATTGATATTGGACTTTAAATTTTCAGTATTCTATTCATGGCTAAGGAATATGTAAGTCCATGTATGTAAGTGCTGAAGCCGGTTAATCACTTTGCCTCTGCTTCAGGGCAGTCAGGCTGTTTAGAAGGATCAGCTTTCTGAAAAGCTTCGAGCTGGCTGCACTCACTGACAATTCGATTAACGGTTGGAAACTGCGTCAGATCAACACCAAACCTAAACAGCATAAAGTGTGCCTTTAAAACGCTAATAAGATTGCGTAGAATATCTCCCGAATTCTCAAGTTTCGATTACATAATATTCTCAGCAGATGGCAGTGCAGAGCATCATAAGTTAACTCAAGATTTCTACAGCACCCAACGAAAGCTAAGTCGCAGGAACCAGCTTATTCACATCGAAACAAAATCGGTAGGCAAGAAGAGTTCGAATCCAGGTCAAGATCTAAGAGTCAGGCAGGCAGACAGTCAGAGCATAAAGCTACAGTGCCTCAACTCACCAGGCAACTTCCTGTCCCTAGCTACACAAATGTTTCCTTAAAAGGCATTACATAGGCATTACATCGGTATGAAGTGTTAGCAACTCATTTTTTAGCCTTGGCATATGAGGGAGATGGCCAGTCCTCTCCCTCACCACCTAATCTTCCCACTGACAGTGTACAGTCAATGTATTCATTATAGCCGAGTTCACAGGGGGCACAAGTGGAGCCGAAATCTCAAAACAAATTTCTGCCCTCGTGGGGATTTGAACCCCAACCTTACAACTGACAGCCCAACACACTAACCACTAGACTAATGCACCCCCCACAAAGCATGAAAAGCATTTTCAATATGATAGCAATTTGTGATCTGCACAACTCATGCGGAAACAAAGTTAATTACTTTAGAATATGACATTGGGCATGCAAAAAAACATGCTATCATATGCTTTGTAAATTGCTCAAACATCTTCAAAGGTCAAAGCCACAGGTTATAAAAATGAAACATTGGAACAATGGTTGTGTTGCAGCATTTGGTCAGAATGAGGCAGTTCAATTCCTGACAGTTGCAACATGTGTTTATTGCAAGGTTTTTGGCACATTTTACGTAAGCAAAACAGTTGTTCAATAAATAGTCAAATCATTTTAAGAAGGCAAAATTTTACAATAAAACTGGCCTATTGGTAATGAACAGCACACAGATATAATTAAACTCTATCAATGAAAATCTACTTAACCCAATAAGAAAATAAGAAATGATATTCGTAAATGTAGAAATAAATCTTCAAATACCTTCGTGCGCCGTAAATTTGTGGCACTAAACATATGTCTGCAATTGTTATTTCGTTGCCAACACTAAACCTGCCAGCTGTTTGTCTCAAAATTCTTTCAAGAGCTGCCAAACAGCCAAACAGTAAATCTTAAAACAATAGCATCATCATTGATTTATATATTTATTTCATCTCTACTCTTTCCTCCTGTTTCTCTTTCTATCAGCCTCTCTCTTTCCCCTTCTCCTTCCCTCTGTCTCTGTCTCAACTTCAATCATTATGAGCTGAAGTAATTATTTAATACATTTTAATACATTTAATTATAATACATAGCGCAAGGTGAAAGTATAATGTTGAAAAAGTACCGCTAACACAACCCATACTTTCTGAAGGTGCGAGTCGGAGTACCGTGCGACCATTTGTGCAGAGTTAAATAATAATATACCACTCGCCTGATTAACTTCAGCCAATCAAGTTTAACATGCAGCACACTTTGTTTTGGAGAACACATCTGGAAACTCACTGGAACTGGGGTGGAACCGGGAGCATTTTTTGGTAAGTTGCTCAAAGATGGGACATGGTAGCCATTTGGATAGAGCACTCATCTTGCGATGCAGACACTATGGGTTCGAGCCTCCCCTTAGACGGTTACTGCATAGGGACCCCGAAGAAGTTCTTCATTCACAATTGCTTCGTGCTTCAGAATCAGATTTACTGATCTTTCACGTGTAATATGATTGCAAAATAAAATGCAAAATAATAATAATAAATAATAATCAAAAGCTGAGAATATAACTATGAATAAATGAGTGAAAGGCCGAATGAATGATTGGATGAACGAATGATTGAAAAGTATGTTTACAGTACAGAATAGCTGATAAAATGACGATAATGCTACGAATACCTTTTAGACCTTCAGATATCCAGTGATTTGCCCAAAGCACCTTCTTGGTTTCGTCACCAGTTAGCTCACCAATCTTTTTCAGTACAGACAAATTCTGAAGTGGCTGAATACCCGAATTGACAACCTCTGCAATTCTTCGCACCTAAAATCAAGGCATTTCATTTCAGCAATCATTTACAGGCTGACAATAAACAACAAAATAGGGATTAAAATTTCTAGTTACCTGTTTTCCCAAATGGACAGTTCTATGAGATGATTCAGAAGTAACTGAAAAACATTGTTAAATAGTAATCGTTTACAATCAACACCTCTGTTTTTATGTATGCACAAGCGTGTACAGTAAGTATCTGAACATTTGCATAGCATCTTTTTAACAGAACCTCATAACAGAGCTGAAATCCAAATTTGCACCAAGACACACATTATGTGTTTTTGCCAACAAAGTTGCCACAATTGTTGCATCTTAACCGATGATTCTCAATGAAAAAAGTTGGAATTGAAAAATCAAACCACAGATAAACACAAACCGCCAGCAGACATTGTCCATCATCATCTACTTTGTGAAGCTCATCCTGAAAGTAGATAACTGAACAAACCTGAGCTCTTGAAATGGGATCCTTTGGCAAAAGGGGTTTCTCTGGTCTCGTCTCCTCCAGATATTCAATAATTGGAAGCTAATACATAAACATAATACAGATATATTTTTACTAATATTGTTACAAAACTATATTTTAAAAATTATTTCAGGCAATTTCAATAAACTGATAATTTACATGCTATCTTACTTATACTACTTTCAGGGCAAACTGTCCACTCACTCACTCGCTCACCAGACCCCTCCCACCCACCCACATTCATTTATTTATTGCTCCAAGAAATCATCACATAGCCGTGTACAGCTATCATTTTAACTCGTACAAGCGTTCAAATCAGGAAGAGACTGTAACATAAAAACATGAATTGTACAAACATGTGTCTATCAATACCAGCAAAAAAATCAAGATTCAACGCAGATGAAATGCTATCACACTCACTGATTGAGTTAAGGTAACGTCGTCAATCACAAGAGTTGGCACTTGACCCATAGGATTCATCTCTCGATATGGTTCAGTCAGCTGCAAATGGAAAAACAACATTTTCAGCCATTAACTGACCATGCCAAAAGAACATAATTTTAAAAAGCAATAAAGAATTATAAAAACTATAAACTATATAATAATTTAATACAATCTAATCAGGAAGCTTCTATAGCGCCGTTACTATAATGCACAAGGAATCAACTGATGGTTGTTTCCAAGCAAAATCTACTGGGCAGTACCAGTCAAGATCCATAAGGCCATAGAGATCAGAAGATAGGCAACTGAGGACAAGAAATACAAAAAAGATAGGACTTAAGATCTTAACTGAAAATATTAATTATTAACAGCAGTGTTAGCTTATTTGGCAAATAATAAATTTAAGCTTCTCACTAACTCTCTGAACTAAAAAAAATCATTTTGTCATGAATTAAATTTTTAAATGATTTTGGATTAACTGTATAGACAGGTTGTGTATACTCTTGCGCAGAAACATGTTGGCCTTTACAACAAATCTTACATGCTATAAACTTTGATAACAACGATAATTAACAATCAGCAACATAATTATAACCTGTTGTCCTCCATCTTTAACCAAGTGGACTGCCTTGTATTCATAGTCAATCCCTTTATAGGCCAAAGCTGCAAAAACAGATGCAAATTCACATACAAGGCATTGTAAACGTCACTATTTTTAAATACAGATTCAAATAAAACTTATTATTCAGCCTTACGGTCAAGAAAATTAAAGTGATGTGAGGTAATTAGTCGCCTATGTCATTTGCCTGAGCACAATTAAATCAAAACTCTGATGCATATTATACCCATGGCCCACATTGAATTGGTAAAAATGGCAGTAAGAATGATGACCAAAAGTCAAGAAGTAAACAATTACAGCCAAAAATCCAAGAGATGACAGTGTTAAAACTGTAATCTTTCTGATATGGCCAGGCATTTAAATATGTGAACATTAGCACAACAACTAGCACACAGCTGATGCTAGACAGCTGTAGATTCTTGATAAAATTACGCAAGTGAGTTCGTTACCCAATAATTAAAATAAATTCAGTTACAACATATAGAAAGCTCACCTATTCGAACTCTC
Organism: Norana najaformis; assembly: GCA_964023275.1. Lineage (NCBI taxonomy): Eukaryota > Metazoa > Annelida > Clitellata > Crassiclitellata > Hormogastridae > Norana > Norana najaformis. The sequence goes on along the minus strand of OZ029923.1, from coordinate 11,027,499 downwards.
CATGATGCAGAGCTACGATAGTAGGAATACAGGATCGGCTACAGCAAAAGTCCATCAAAATTAATTACAGTCAAACTGATGAAAATTCTTCACAAATAATGGAACTGAAAGCTACAAGATGTAGCATTCATAGTGCTACTTTGATCTGTTAGGATTCGAGGTGGCCTCTCCAACAGATTATGATTTTGGATTGCGATTTTTTTACTTAAAGCGACCATCAACTGAAGCCTTGGGCATTATGATAATGGCGCTATAGCCTTAATCAGAAGTCTTTCAATTAGATTAGATACGGTAATAAGTCATGTGAAAAGGATCAGTATTTCAACTCAACATGAAGCATGTAAAAGCAGTTTTAACTGTTCTGATGCACTTGGCTCTGCGTTAACTTAACTGCACCAGAGTAACAGCAGAGTTACAATAATACAATATACAATACAACTGTAATTTGATAACATCCTCCATACAAATGTTCATCAAGCTCCATTCTCCCTCAATGAGCAAACGTTTAAACTTCCACTTTCTTTCAAACCAAGCATCCTGTTAGACATAATATTTCCCACGCTATAATGCTAGATTACTACCACAAGTCATAAGCTGTTTGCGAACTTACGGTCGCCATACTGTCAACTAAATATGCCCCGTACAAGGTACAACTCCTGCCAAATTCCACTAACTCCAGAGCCTTACCCTTCGGACCATGCCAACCTCTTGATGGAGGTCAAATCTATAATTAGTACCGGCCCGAATGCCACTTATAAAGCAGCAGCACGAAAATTATAATATCGCAGAAGTAACGAAGTACTAGTTTCTTTAAAAAGCGTAAATTATGTATCTATTTAACTAAATTTAATAAATAGATATATATAATATATATAGATATATATATATTAACCTGTATTTTCGCCATCTCGATTATTATATTTATTTGCAATAATTCTTAATGTTTGCGATCTTTGACCCACATGTATTTAAGCCGTATGAAAATGTTACCATTCAAGACAGAATCAGAGACGGAAGCATTGCCACAAGCATCATCAGTTATATGATAAACTATTCTGAAACCTTAATATTTACAAAGGTGTGCCGCTAATAGCCTCATTTTCGCCAACTTCACTTGCGATTCAGTAATTCCGTATAAAAATTTACATTTGGACTTTGCATAGTCTATGCCCCACTGATCCCACATATCCTTGCAAAGTACTTCTCAATGCCTTTCATAGTAATCGTAATTTTTAAACTCGAGCTTTAGTATGATTGACCTCTCTTAATTTGTGAATTACTTCACCGGCCCAAAGTTTATCTATCATACTTTCCATCTATTGTGCAGTGTCTGGCTATTTATATAGCGCATTTATATTCACGCACAATAATTTTAGGTCTCTGCGAATCGATCTTAAATTTACTAATCCTTGGTAGAACTTGTAACAGGAGCTTCCGGAAGTTTTATGTGTAAGCAAAAGTGTGGGTTGACAGTTGTTGAATTAACGTCGTATATTGGGGTTTACGTTCGCAATGTTTACTTTTGAATTATGTGTCGAGTGGCAGTATGGAAGGCCAAAGCAAACAATTTCGTCAGAGGAGAAATTCGTAATATCGGCTGTTAATTGTGTTTTGGTAAGTGGTGCTTTGTCGTATGTCACTAAACTATACGTAAACACGTTATCGTATTCTTAGGTGCTCATATGTAGAACCTCTTCAAGAAAACTCGTCAGAGGTGCTCCCGATCTGACAACACAAGATCACGATGGAATATATTGATCTTTAGCCGATGACGAAAAAGATGTAGTGAAAAGACAATAACCTCAGCAGGTTGTGTGTCAGCCTGTTCCTGAACGAAGGGCTGACCAAGGCTAAAATACCATGTTGCTTTGTGGAAGTACGGGACAGAGGAATAACCAGATTAACTTGCGCTGCAGAGCGAATAGATCTGCGGCCTGGTACGGTGGGTACTGAAATACATAGCCCGTAAGATAGGATGGAACACAACAACCTAGGCATTTACATACCAGCATGGAGCTAGTAAACTCTACAAGTCTTTACATAGGCTAGCAATGCAACATGTGTGCATGGTGTTAGACATATGGTCAAACTTTGGGATCCTACCGATTATCCGAGTCACAGCATTTGAAACAGTTTGAAGTTGGCTAATGTGCAGAAGTGAGACCCACATAAATGGCCTTATCACCACAGTCACCCATAGTGCCTATGTGTAACTTAATAGTTCATTTACAAGTATATTTCTAGACTGCAGTCAGCAATTATTTTGTTATTTTAAAGTCTGGTGTAAAACATTTATTGTTTGTCTTAACAGGGTCCCTATGTTTCACCAAAGGATTACTATATAATTCATCGTGGAAAATGTGTCCATAAACAACAAGAAATTGATGAAGGAGATATATATTATGCTGTTCCTCGAATCCCAGGAGGAAAAGGAGGTGAGATTCAAACCTGAAAAGGTCTGGTATGCGATGTTGGTTTCATTCACCAAGGCCACATAGGAACTCGATTTAGAGATTTTTAACTCTGTTTAAGAAAACTGCTTTTCTGCAATCCATAAAGCGATTGTAGTTAAACAGGTTACACTTGATGCTGCTTCTATGTGGAAGGTCCTGTAATCATATCATAAACTATACAGTATTTCACACTGTTTCAAGAAGATTCACTTAATGAAAATATCACGTATGATTGAATGTAGGTGTTTAAAAAATTTGTTTTGTGCTGTTGTTTCAAACTGTTAATTTCATTCTTGTAACTGTTGTATATAATTATGTTCTGATAGGCTTCGGCTCAATGCTTCGCGCACTTGGGGCTCAGATTGAAAAGACAACTAACCGGGAGGCATGTCGAGACTTGAGTGGTCGCAGAATGAGAGATGTCAACAACGAGAAGAAGCAAGTGTTGTGTTGCTTATTTTTTAAAGATATCTGAAGTTACGATTGGCAGACAGTGATAAAGTAGTTTGTCCAAATGTTTGACTCTTAGTCTTGTTGCCATTAGTTGAAGCTTTTTGGTGGAAACGTGTCTTTGTTTCTGTACTTTATACTTTTCAATTTAATCTACAGATTGACAAGGTACTCAGGTAAATTTTAATGTGTAATCTTTTGCTTCAGTTTTATTTCTGTTCTTCCATCTGTTTGCTAAAAAGATTTTTCAGTCTTTGAAGAAAGAATTTTAAGTTCAGTCTTTGTGGTGAAGATTGTTAACTTTAGATAGGAAAAGGATAATGTCAAGAAAAAGATATAATGTCAAGATGTCAGCATATACTTGTATTGCCTTGAGGTGCAAGGTAGATGCTGTGACCAAAAAGACTGTGTGCAGAGAATCTAGCTATGACAGTCCTGTACATTTGGAATTATCTTGTTGGGCAGCTGTTTAATATAGGAGATGTAAAACAGGCGTGAACGTAATTATCATCCCTCATATTGAAATGGTTTATGTTTCGTTGGTGGGTTTAACATGTTTACTGTGCTGTAATTGTTCTTCCTTATGTAACTTTTTTGTCTAAAATGATGTTTTATTGTTCTGACAGGTTACGTGAATGGGCGGCAAAGGCTGCAGATCGGGAAAAGGAAAAGCAAGAAAAGCGAAGAGAAAGACGTGAGAGAATGCTGGCACCAAAAAAATTCAAAGAAGTAGACAAAGAGTATGAAGCACAGAGACAGCGAATAGCCAACGACCTCGATGATGCCTTTGAACAAGGTGAGTTTCTTCTTCAGCACTAGTCTCTCAAATTCTAATGTATGTATGCATGTATGTACCTGAACATTTGTACGGCATTTGTTACTGACATCTCAGAAACACTGTCAGCATGGCCATGTGAAAGATATTACCTATCATCTTCCTTACAGCGCCACTATCCATCCAGATCTCTGCAGTCAGCTACATAAAGCCTTCTGTTTCTCTCTGATATCGAAGACTATCGTCTGAATTCTCATGATGTGTATTCAGCAGTTCTGCTGCACCAGCTGTCTGGAATAGTCTTCCTGTTTAAATTACTCACTATAATATCTCTCTAGATGTATTCTTAAAGCGGCTTAAGTCCTATTTATATTGCCTTGCTTATGTTGTCTGACCTTAGTGACCCACTGATGCCGATGATTCCTTGCTCAGTTGATGGGCATATGTAGTATGTTAACAAATACATTACTTGTATGTTAAAGGATGCGTTGTTCTTATAGGTCTAAAAAAAGCTACTGCTGCTGCTTCATCGTCATCGGCAGCTGGCTGTTCATCATCATCTGGCACCTCTTCGTCAGGAAAACGAAAAGCCGTAAAAACTGCTGCTGCAGAAGGCAATCCAAAGAAAGCAAAGTTATGGTGAGTTTTTTGTTCCTCTCTGTGAATCCAGTTTCTTATAAATGTTTGAGAATTTAAGCTGGGCTGCTGCCTTGCCATTAGGGTGTGATAGTTAGTTGGACTTGTTTTGAAAATGCCAGGATTTTTCTAACTAGACTGAGCAGATAGAGAGAATAAAGGCTGTTGTGGTGTAGGTATGGTAAGTGAAGTCAGGTGTGAAAGGCAGAGAGGTTATTCAGTTGAGGGTATGACTAGGTGGCATAGTTTTGAAGGTCTCCTTCATTGTGTACTCTGTATCTGTTTAACTATTTTGCATACAGGGAACTTCTGGGCTGCTAGGTGTCACTACATCCCCAACATCCAGTCGATTATAATGTTAAATATTTCTGTTTATGTAGTGCTATTACATAATGAAAAGGCATTAATCCCTGAGGCCAGTTTAACTGGTTTTTGGTATCCAGTTCCAATTTTTATTAATGATAGAACAAATACACCTTAATCTAAATGCAAGACTCTGCGATGAACAGAGAGAGTGGCTGTGGTGATATTCAGACGGTTGCGTAGTTGCTACACAGTGTCCGTTTCTGAAACTGGTGACAATCTTTCTTGGAATTGGCTCAATTCACTGTGTCAAACAGTGACCCAGTGGTCTTACAGCTGCATGCATTTCATCAGTGGCACATGATTTCTTTTGTTTGTTCATGTTCTGCTGCTTTGCAGGTCAGGCTTAGATGAGGATGCATCAAGCTCATCGGATGAATCTTTGACCCATGAAAAGACAGTGGAGCACACACAACCAGACATGACTACAGAGGAGCCAGATGCTCAAGTGGAAGGTGTCGGTGAAGACGTGGCACCGGAAGAGCATGCAGAAAAACCAGTCGATCAGGAAAAGCCCAATTTCAAACAGGTACGATGGAAAATGCTTTGGTGTTTGTCTGGATATTGATAATTCTTAGTTTTACAAAGGAGTTAGGGTTTAAGTAGACTATGTCCTGCACAAGCAAGGCATCAAATATTTATTTACAAAGCCACTAGGATCATAATTATGCAATTATTCTATTAGGCTATCCATTTCTAAACCAATATTAAATTCAATACTTGATAGCTCTTGTATACTTGTTTGAATTATTGTTGTGAGAATCTAATACGTGCTCAGCATCACATTTTAACTTGCTGATCAGAGGTTATCTTACTAATTGTGGTTGATTTGTGAAAACAAGATGGAGTTATTTTAAAACATCGTTATTGGATGATTGTAATGCGTATGCCTTTTATTTTACAGTTGGGTCAATCTTTGGACCTTAATCTGTTGAACTCGGTGGATGAACTTTGCGAGCTGGGATTAGATGTGCTGAAAGAGGCGCTGATGGCTCGTGGAATGAAATGCGGAGGAACTCTGAAGGAAAGAGGAGAAAGGCTTTTCTCCGTAAAAGGACTAGATGTCAGTAGCATACCGGCTTCATTATTGGCAAAACAAGCAAAGAAGAAATAAAGAATTAAAGCACCTGTGCAGCTTAACAAGTTTTACATCTAGACCAAAAATATTGAGAGAACATTCACATGTGACTACAACTATTACACTGTATGTTGTTAAATATGTCTTTTTACTATCCTGTAACTGAGGGGTCTGAGCAGCAGTCGTTTAACCTCTGCTATCCATGATCAAACCTGGGCCGGTCATGTTAAATCAACGTAGATCACACACAAACTGTCAACTGCTTAACCTTGGAGGCCATCATCTTCAACAGGAGTGCCTTCTTAAATCCAAAACACTTCTGTGACTGCACAGGTCTTAATGACTGAAGGGATGAAATATGGCAAAATTTTAAAGGAAAAAATGGACTTGTTTGTTAAGGAATACATGTCAGCCAACTTCCAGCCCCCTAATTGCATCAACCGCTTAAAGCCGAATTTAGGGATCATTAAGGGATCAGGAATCGTAGGCGTAATCTTATACAACACTTGTCATTATGTTACTCTTCCTGATTTAATATTGGAATTCAAAGAAATATGCTTGCTCATAGTAAACTAGAAAATTGCTATAATGTTGTTTTTGTAAGACGCATCAAGAACTGCTTTTTTACTGAAGTTTTGTTAAAACGAGTATTTTCTGTAGCAGAACTAATGAGTGGATCCACATAACTCACTGTGTTGTGTAAGATTTTTTTATAATGAAGCATGATAAAGTGAGTTTCTGGTGTAGTTGTTTCATAGACTTGAATTTCTACAGCAAGTTTCAAAGGCATGATGACAGACGTTTTAATAACAACAACAACTTATACAGAGGCCAGACCTTCCATAGACTAAGACTAGAATTGCATGACTAACACATATAAAACAAAATATGTAAAACAGGTAAAACATTGAGACGAAGTGCAATTTAAAAACCGAATAAAAAGACCAGCAACAATAAAAATAGGGAAATTTAAATTACTAGTTGCAACAAGAACAAGTACATGCATGGTCTAATGCAACTCGGAAAACGACAGGTACAACAATCGCAGCATAAAAAAGATACGCAGAACAGTGGAATTCATAAGAGACTGCAAATGAAGCTTGTCCCTCAAATCTTTTAGGTTATTACATTGTTTTATAATAGTGCCTTATTCAAATGAAAAGGCATCAGCTGCAAACTCTTATACATGCCAAACCAATAAGATACTGTGTCACATAAATAACTGAGATCAGAAACTGACTGGTAGAGGAACACATTAAGAAAATCATATCTTACTAAACTTAGTTTATCCTGCATGTTTCAGTAGCCTTTTTCTCCACAGGCAGTCCATCCTGTCTTACAATACTAACTCCTGGCAACGAACAGATTGCAAGCAGGTGCTGGTGTACCATCAGTTGTGCCCTGTGCATTACAGAAGTGTGGTGTACCTCTAAAACAATGACTTCAAACCCTGAATCCCTGTACCAAGCCCCCTTCCTCCTTTCGGCAATTCTGAACAATGCCTCACTTAAATTACATGGCTAGGGACATCAACGCTTGGCTGCGTTCAGCAGAGAACTGCTCGTTTGCAACGTCAATTTACTATACATTTATCATGTTGGTCTCCTGAAGAACAAGTTGCTTTCAGTCTTCAGTGGGTGGGACATGGACACGATAGAAAAATTACGCTGTTCAAAGGTGACACAACCAAGTTTAGACATGTCTTTCACACAATCATCCCCAGCATTGATATGGTCCACTGGTGGCTAGCTTTGGTTGAATCCACTTCGTAACCATTGTTGTGGTGGTCAAAGTATGGACATTGTTGACCGGAGCAGTCCAAAGACATGCTCCGGGTGCCGGCAAATTCGTAATCATATCTCGGTTGCTTTCGCCCTGAGATGAGCTGGACTCGCAGGCAGCTGGTTCGCTCACGTGATGGCTTTTGCATGGCGAGTCACGGCCTTGATCATAAGATTTTGCATCTTTTTCCGCAAAGCTCGGTTTCTCTTGCTTCATCACACTGTCAGTCTGTCTGCTTCCGTGGTTTGGATGATTTAGGTGCTTGTGCTGGTAGAAAATCAAAGCAATTCTCGTAGGAGCAAAACGGTTTGGAATCTTGAGGGCCGTGGTTGCATGCATCTCGCGCTTGGCCACCTCAAAAAACACAGATCCATGAGTAAGTGCTATAGCCACTCCACCTATGTTGGATTCCGTAAAAAGATGATCGTTGTTGGTGTTGATTTCACGGCGCAAGTCCGAATTTCCATCGGGTTTTGGCTTTGACTTGGAAACATTTCCATCTGCTGCTTCTTTGAGTATGAATTCATCTTTCTGATTCTTTCCCATGCCGCTGCTCACATGAAGATATTGTGGATAATAATCGTGCGAGTTAAGACATCCATCCGCGTAATCGATATCTTCATCACCATTGAGCAGCTGAAGAAATCCACCGCACTTCTGCGGGTAACCAGTAGACATAATCGCAGATGATGAAGATGCTGGTTGGGGAATGCTGCCTTCATTTGCCGACGCCATCTGCTGGCCAGTTATTTGCTGCGCAAGCTGAGCTAAAGCTACATCACGTCCACACAACGTCACGTGTTTGCTCTGAGCCAACAGCAGCGATTTCTCGCCAGACACCAGTGGCTGGTGGCCACTTGAGACGGCTGTTGTCTGTTGACTAGTTGATATATTATCCAGACACAAACCGGTCTGAATCCGAGATGGACCACCAACAGAATTTACCACAAGGAGATCATTATCTTGAGATGCTTTGTCGTGGTTTCTGAGATCACATGAACTTTCGATTCGCTTCATCCACTGGTTGCTGCTGCTGCTGCCGACATCCGTTCCGTCACTATCCCCACCATCCAGGTTCCAGAACACCTGCAGACTGTTATTCTGAATCTGCTGCGGCTTCTGCAACTGACCATCACCATCGATCCTGCCATGCCAGGTGCTCAACGTCTCCATCACGTCTGAATGAAGCTGGGAGGCAGTCACGTTCTGCATGGCCTGGCTGAACTGAGCATCCAAAGTCCGCTGGTGATTTGCACCACTGCTGCCATCTGGGAACAGACCATACGAAATGCTCTTACTCACAGCGCCACTACCACTCTTGACTTTGCCATTGCCTCCTGTATTGATGTTACCCAAAACTGACTCAGCAGAAGTTCCTAGAGCTTCCCTCTTGTCGGCCGTTAGGTCATACTCTTCGCTGACAGTTCTCATACCAAATGGTAATGTGTCACCCTGTGCTTCTTTCACTGACTGAGCATCACTCTTTGCGCAGCCTTCCTCACCACTTCCTGATTCTTTTCCTGCCTGTCGTTCATGGCCCTCCTGAGCAGCTCCCAGTAACTTCTGTGAAGTTATTCTTGCTGCCCTTGAGCTCGACGGTCGCAACCTTTTGCGAGGAACCTTCGCCACCTTCTTTGGGATCTTTTCTGAAGGGATGCCTCGAGGCTTGGACTTGTTCCGATAGTTTCTTCGTGGTTGGCTGTTTGTCCTCTGCTGTTGAATCCTCATCACAGAAGGAAACTTCGTAAGGCACTCAACAGCACCCGCTAAGACCTTAGCACGCTGACCATCGACACTGTCAAACTCGTCTGTTGAATCCATGACGTACAACGGCAGAACGTGAAGCTGTTCGTCTTCAGGCTTCCCTTGAGAAGACCCGTGCTTGGTGAGTGTCACAACCTATCCATCGAATAAAACAACATTAGCACAGTGAAGAAACAGCAAACGTAACAGAAGAGCAAGTTTAAAATTGTCCAAACAACATTTGTGTTAGAAGTTAGAAACCCTAAAATGGGGCTAGAATAAAGTGCTGTGTGACTCCCAACTATCAAAGGAAACCAGAAATTCCAACTTCAGTCTGTTTCTAGAGGTAAAATGTACACATTTTTCTATAGCGACTGTATGGCCTTGACCCTGCTCATTTCTCAATGAATTTATCGGAGGAGATCCTTCACCACCGCTGCCCATTTGAATGGGTGCCACACCACTTAAAGTCCCCATGTAAGGTACATGTACCAGTAGTCACACTGCATGAGGTAGCTACATCATTTATGCCAGAAAGCTATGAACACTTTAGTATTTCCAATCATTAAACTTTATCCATCTGAGCTGCCATACTGCTTTTCAGTTAGAAAAACCTATATATTAATGGAATCTTATTATCTTATACTCACAATCAAATTTTCTTAAATTTATTAAACTTGGTAAGTATGCAGTTTAATAATTCAACAAAATAACAAATACAACTAAGAACAACTTCCTATCAGTGCAGGTATGCAGTCACAGGGTATGTAGTGCAAAACATAATATACATACTACTTCATGTATTAAGTTTATTTACATACTTTAAATATTTCTAAGATACTTAAGCATTTATATACTGCTTGACTAAATTACTAAGCCATATAACTGGGCACAGCAATTAACATAAGTACTATGTTAAGACTATGTTACTAAGTCATATAATTAGGAAATGCAAATAACATACTGCCACACATCCATTATGCATGTTGTTGATGTCTTTGTGCGAATGGGTGCAATAATCGACGACAGCTGTCACTCCAGACCACGGCTTTTGCTTCGTGTTGCCAAGGCGACAGTCATTTGCCTCACATCCAGCCTGTGTCTAATAAAATATGAAAATACTTACAGTCATAAGAGTTAGTTTAGAAGAACTACTCATACTTGAAGACAGCTTAGTAGTGAGGCAAGATATTTTTCCAATGTTACAGTAGATTCATAAATTATAGTTAATACGCAAAAATTCAGTATGTTAAGGATTTATCACCTACCCTATCAACAACCTAACAGTTTCACCAACAAGAACATCTTTTCGGATATCATTTTAAGCCTTTCAGTCCTTCTGAGATGATTTAATCAGATCTGAACTGTTTTCAGATTTCAAGCAACTATTGCCAATAAATATTTTATAGGATAATGTGATAGAAGCCATTTGGAAAAAGATGGCGTCTCTATCATAATACGATGACACTGCCCAAAGCAAATGCAAAAGGAATTAATTAAGTAAATAACTACTAGTAATTAATAGTAACACTTATTAGGCCACATCTGCCCTAGTCTGATTAAATAACTAATTTACTATAATTTTGAAAGCCTTTTTTGCTTTGCTTACACAGCAACATGAATTTGCATGCATACACATAGGTAGATATAAACCATGTTTACATGTGCATGGGTGTTCGCAGCTGTGTAGGCATTCATGTGAAGTGCCAAACAAACAACAATAGTCTGAGTATAATGCACAATCACACAACTACAGGATGCATTATCACACCTTCTGTGATAGGATGCATTATCACACCTTCTGTGATAGGATGCATTATCACACCTTCTGTGATAGGATGCATTATCACACCTTCTGTGATAGGATGCATTATCACACCTTCTGTGATAGGATGCATTATCACACCTTCTGTGATAGGATGCATTATCACACCTTCTGTGATAGGATGCATTATCACACCTTCTGTGATAGGATGCATTATCACACCTTCTGTGATAGGATGCATTATCACACCTTCTGTGATAGGATGCATTATCACACCTTCTGTGATAGGATGCATTATCACACCTTCTGTGATAGGATGCATTATCACACCTTCTGTGATAGGATGCATTATCACACCTTCTGTGATAGGATGCATTATCACACCTTCTATGATAGGATGCATTATCACACCTTCTGTGATAGGATGCATTATCACACCTTCTGTGATAGGATGCATTATCACACACCTGGTTTCTGAAGGAGTCGGGTGCAGCTCTGGCATACAGTGGACTGATATCTGAAGCAAGCTGATTGAGACACTGTTCTAACCGTTCCTCCTGCAACAACAAAAGCAGCACATGGTAACTGCATTTGCATCGATAAGATACAGCAATCAAATCAACTCCATTTCTAGTTAACCAACTACAGGCAGCGTTTATTACGATGAGGCCTTCAGCAAACAGAAGAACAAGGTGCCCAATTAGGCTAGTGAAACTGCCTCCTTCTCTCACATATCACCCTGACAACAGACAAAAATAGGAATAATACTCCTGGCTTTGGACAGGGCTAGCTTTGGGTATCTCTGACCTATAGGAATTCGACCTGGCTTTTCCAATGGACTATGACTTGGGCTAGGATTTCAATGAAGCGACCATTGACTGATGCTTTGGGTATTATGATAACAGCGCTATAGAAGTAATTAGATTAGATAGATTAGATTGCCATACTTTGCTACTGATTTTCTAGCAAATCGTTTAAAAGTACACTTCTTTGGCAGAGGTTAAACTCTGAACTACCTTAATGCTAGTCCTATCAACAAGTACTCAGCTAAATAGTCCATTTTAGTCTGGATTTGAACACAGTACTGCATACACAAATCCTGCAATGCACTTGGGATTCATCGATTACCGGCTCAAGGGCTACAAAAAGGAGATGAGTGCCTCCTCTATGTCTCACTTGTGGGATACGGGATACTTTACTTACTTTTATTGCATAAACGAAACTCCAAACAAATCTAAATATGGATAAAACATAGCAGTCCGAATCCAGTGCTGTGTACTTGTTACCGTTTTAATAAACAACACTCCTCAAAGGTGAGGTGAGGACAACAGCAATCCAACATTGACCACCAACAAGACCACTTCCCTCGTAACAGCTGCACTGGAAGTTTCACAGAATGCTGCATGTCCCAACCACTAAGCCGGTATGACCGTCTCATATCAAGGCATAACGAGAGAACTAAAGCATCCATTTTGGCTAAAGTAAACAAGGCATGAATAAACAGGTTCTTGTGACTTAGCTTTTGTTGGGCACTGTATAAATCTCAAGCTTACGATACAATTGTGATTAAGAAGATTTTGCCATCTTTAAAAAAATTAAAAAGATGTAAAGCTGAAAACCTCTTGTTGCCTTTTCAGCCGAAACTTGCGCGGCACCGAGCTTTTAGCAAATTTGCATCCATTGTAGAACATGCTCCATGAACAGCCAAAGGTGAATGAGGCTCCACCTACTGCTGGGTCCCATCCCTGACAAGAACATGTCTTCCTAAAACCCAATAAACAAAAGCTGCCTACTCAGCACAATATTATGTTCACAGAGAAAGCTACCGGTAATCTTTATTGTTCAAAGGAGGAAAATAATGGAGTAAGACCAACTTGCCCTGGGAAATACAACAGAGAAGAGATGAAATAATTGCACACACACTTCGACGGTTGAATGCACTGGTGAACATACAGCATCCTTTTTTTCTACCTCAGTTGTGTTACGGCGCTATATAAATTGTCTTATTACTATTATTATAAATTAATTGTGCTCATATTATAATAATGTTAGAAATATAATGCCCTTAATGACATTTACCATTCTAAGAGGAAATTTACCACAATAAAATACTTTACTGCAGCACGCTGAGATATCTAACAACAAAAAACATATCTGAATAACAATAAATAATTTTTTATAGTATAAAAATATTTGAATTCACATAAACTTCACTACTTTTGTCACACCACAGTCGAAAATTTACAGTACATTTTATGAGACTAGCAACTCACCGATCGTTGCTGCCACAGCGTCTATCTGTACTCAATCCATGAAGAGATAACGTCTGCGTCAAGTATTCGTAGAGGGAGTCCGATTGCTGTGAATCCGAAATTCCTTCCCAAACGACAATTCCAACGACTAAGATGGCCGCTGCACAAGTATGACCGGGACGTTTGCGTACGAGACACAGGACTTTTTCTTCCTGGCTAGAACGCCTTATAATCTACAACAAGTTTTACTTATTCATTCATTTATTTATTTAAATCACTCGTTATGTGTGCAAAGTTATCAAATCGGATTCTGATTTGCAGATAGATATTTGCTAGGGGAAATGATCCAGGGGTAAATTGCATTTTAGTAACATACAAGATATGAAATACAGTTTCTATCCGTCAATGTAAGTTATCTGTGAAGAGCTTGTGAAGTGTAGTTGCTGCATTTTCTTGGCCTCAACAAAAAAGTAAAGTAAGTAAAATCTCAGCATGAGGAATGTAGGGGAGGCGCTCGTTTTCTTTTCTTAGGCCCTTGAGCTGAAAAAGGATGAATCCCTAGGTCCTGAACATGGGGCCAGTGCAGAACTTGCCATTTACTACCCAGCTTATGCCAGTACCATATTAAGCTGCTTGGTGACAGAGGCATGGTGTGGGCAAACAACCTGCCCAGGGTCATTACACGGAGTTAAACTCGCAACAGCATGATCATTGACCAAACAATTTATTGGTAGACCACCATAACCCACAACAAAGAAAGGCAGTCCCATTGCCTCCCTTCCCGTATGCAAGTACAGGTAACTTTATACGGTGAAGACAACGTACTAAAAGTTCCTAAAACTGTACCAGTGCAATTAAAATTTTCAGGTATTTGTCTGCTCTGATGAAAATTTAAAGAAATGAATTTTAAGAATGAAAATCAAGTATTAATGACTTTAACAACTATTCTAAAAGCCTCAGGAAAACTATCTTCTACAAGAAACTAAAACAACTGAGTATAATTTTTTGCAATCTTAATTTCATTTAAATCCTTACTGATTGATTTCTCTGAGAAACTTTGGATGCCACTTACCCACTTGGCAGCTGGGCAACCCATTGGATTCTTGCCTTCCTTGCCTGTGTAGATAATCTTCTCAATTCGCAGTGCAGCTCCTGTTATTCCCAACCTATAATTTAATGAAAAAGAATGAAAGCACAAGAATCAATTCAGTCGGAAATTAAGCTGACTGTTCCCTGTAAAAATTAACTCGAAAAGCTGCACTAGTTCCTACACTGCAATTCTTTTTTCCATTCCACTTTGCTCACTCACAACATTTTATGTACATATGTATGTAGCATTCCATATGCTGTACACATGTTTACTGTATAAATGTATGCATGAAAGCAAATTTTTTATGTATGTATATATCTGGATTATAAACAACATTCAAATCACTGAAAATTCTCTAATGTGAAGCAGTATAATCAACTTTTAAATTGTGAATTACCAGTAGATAGTCTCACGTAAAACAAATTCCTACAATTAACTTCACCAAAACTGGATGAGTCATTTTTTGATGACCAAGGAGAATCCATCAAACGACACTATCAGAAATACAGAAGTAATTATGTTAGATTAGATTTCTGTTGTTTGAAGAAACCAGCCATCGACTTAGTACCGTCTCTCCATCATGTCTCGTATTTTGGCCACAGATTCTGCGGCTCCAAGCTGCGTGTAGTATGGTCCTTCTTTGGTCTCGTCAATGACCTCACCTGAAAATAAAGACAACACGTTGTAAGCATCAGATTTTTACATCCAAAGTGTACACACCTATCAGTTAATTACTCTGCTATTAATTCCGCATTTTGGTGCCACTAAAGATGAAGCATCTGACGATGGCACTAAGTGAAGGACACAGAATTTAACTGCAGAGACATCTGCTGAAGCCAGTGTATCTTAAATCGCACCTCTTTAGATCTGTTGGACAGTACACCTTCATGCCCCTTTGAGAGGTTCTCAAAAGGTGCTACATAATTTTCTACATACATACATACAAGCAAGTTCAAAATTTGACTTAAACACAATACACGATTCAGAACATCAATTTCTGTTATACATCTGAATTCAAGACGTTTGACAAAAACCTTAAAAAGAATTTGTAATTTTCAACAGGTGAACAAGAGTGAAAACCAAAACTTATCAATAAAATACGTACAGAGCTGCAAAACTAAAAACATAGGCATAAAGGGAAATATTAATCTATAAACTTACTAAGCTCGTGTCTTACTCTGCTGACCAGAATAGCTCCATGGTTAAATGTATGCATTAAGGCGCCTTTGCAAGGCACGAGGATGCCGGTTCGCGTACCAATAGCGGCTATATTTCAGAGATTTAAATCACAGGCTAGCACGGTCTCTACTTGGGGACCTTAAATGGTGTAGCACCCATTCAAGCGAGCAGCTGTGGTGAAGAATATCACCCAATAAATTCATCGCAAAATGAGCAGGGTTGAGGTCATACAGTCGCTATATAAAACAGTGTACATTTATATTTCTTTGTTTTATGAACTGGTATATGATATAGAGAAATTCTTGCCTACAGGCTCTGTATAGATATCCAGTTATAATATATTGTACATGTTACACAGCATTTATTAAGACTGCCTCGTCAAGCAGTACAAATATCAACTACATGTCACACTGTGTGCTACTGTTATTACCGGTACGTGAATTCCGGACAGAGTATGTTACGAGCAATCACAGAGAACTGATCCTAGGAATGCAGAAACAGGCATAAGCAATGTTCTCTCTAAGCTGAAAATTCTGTGTGCTTGTTTCTCGATTTACTGCATAGAAAGATTGTTTGGATTACTTTAAATGGTTTTGCCATTTCTGAGGCATGGTGGTCTATCAGTAAGACTTTTGGTCATTGATTATGCAGTTGTGGGTTCGACTAAATGTAAAGACCCTGGGCAAGTTGTTCACGCACATCATGTCTCTGTCACCAAGCAGAATTTGGTACCAGCGTAAGCTGGGAAGTAAACGGCAAGTCCTGCGATGCACTGGCCCCGTGTCCAGGACCTTAGGATTCGTCCATTGCTGGCTCAACAGCCTAAAGAAAAGGAAATGAGCACCTCCCCTACGTCTCACTTATGAGATATAGGATACTTCACTTTTACTTTATTTTTGCGGTGCGCAGAGCTCTAAAACTGCTGCAAGGCTTTGATACTTGGAGGGCACATTGGGAATGATCTCAGTGAAGTATCAGACAAATACTACCAACAAAGAAAAAGAAAATGCAAGTAGCAACAGTGTGCTTACCTGAAGATGTGAGACAGGTGCAAGCCGGTACAGGTTCAGCGGTATTCTGTCGAATTTGTTCCAGGGTGAGTTTTGTAGACGATAAATTTGTCTCGTCCTCCAAACATAAGTCACTGATGAAATCATTTTTCCTTGACGCAGCATACGGTGTAGACAAGGGCTCACTGTTCGATTCTAACATGCTCTGATCTGTGGCAGCGTTCGAATTCTTCTGGGCACAGAGCAGGGAATTTACTGAAGCACTGTCTGCTTCTGTCTTTGTGGGCAATTTTATGAGACTGGCTTCAGCTGATGTCTCTGCAGTCAGACTGCAAGCAAATCCAGTCATTGACGGCTGCTGATTTTGATATCTTGCAAGCCCCTGAGCAGAGTCCAGCTGGTATTCCATGCCGACGGATGTACACCGAGACGCCTGGTCAGCGGTACTTGGACTACACTGTAGTACAGAGACAGGAGGAGTGCCACCATAGGAGTTGCCCGGAGAGAAGGAAGAGACCGAATCAGTACCTGTTAGGATGTTTGCATATATTATGGGATTTGCCATATTTACGTTCGAAAGACCTCTAACCTCAGTTGTGCCACTGCCATCTCCTTGCATCAGACTTATGCCATCATTTACATCCACCTGTGGTTTAGACTCTGTAGCCTTGGCTTCAAAACGATAATTTATGGTCGCAGGCAGGTGACTGACGCTTGACTTTTCGGCGTATTTGGAATTTGTCAAGTCGGGCATAGCAGTCTTGTCATGCTCTAATGTCTCGGCCGTTTCAGAGGACTTGGGGTAGGAACTTGATGAATCCGTACACTGACTTGGCGGTTTGCTTCGTTTCCGTTTGCATGGGAGGAACTGACCGATCTGGTCACTCTCGGCCAACTGCTGCTTGTAGCGTTTCAGAATGTCCATCACTCGCTCCAGCTCGTGCGACTCTTTTTCGTTCATTGCCGGTTTCGCCATCTCCACTTTGGGTCGGTTTGCTCGGCTTCTTGACGGCTTGATCTGGCTCTTCGTGGAAAACGTGGTCCTGTTCCCTTCTCCGTTGCTCACAGAAGTCCACACCTGTGAAGCTGAACTTTGGCTAGATGATGCTGTCATAGGCAGATTCTGACTGACCAGCACGTTCGGAATGTGGTTGCTCGGCAAATCTACGTGTGCCGCAGGTGCAAAAGCAAGTTTTGCCGAGTGTTCGTTCACCGGAATCAATGTCACCTGCTCCATCGGACATGCCATTGGCATCAGCCCTTGATCCTGTGGCAGACCGCCATTCACAGACCCCAGAATGCCAGCAGGAACCATGGCCGCTGGTATCAGCGGTCTAAGGACCGAAGTCGTGGCCAGAATTTTAATGCCCGTTGGAGTTTCCGCATCGGAGGAACTGATGCCGGCCATCCATGACTCCATCGAGCATTTCTCTAGCCGTGCATGACCGAGCAGCCGATCAAAGGACAAGCTGTCATCATCGTCGTCATCACCCTCCTGCGAAGTGATGTTATAGATATCACTGAAATGTTTGATGCTGCTGGTGGTGTTCGCATCCCACAAATTGTTCTTTTCCAGCTCACCAGCGCAGTCATCTATCAGACCGCTGACCAAGTCATCATCAGCTAACTGTCCATCTCCACTGTCCACCACAGGCTCCTGCACATCAGACAGCGGCACTTCAGTTGCATCAATTAAGTTGTTTTAAGTAAGTAAGTAAGTTTGCAAGTATTTAAGAACACAAGAAAACTTAATATGCATATAACATCCTAATAAAAAAACCATTTACACGTTAAACTGTCAGCAGCAGGGCTGCAGGAATAATACAATCAGGGGTGTGGGGCCACAGGATGTGTTATGTGAAAAAAAAATTAAATGGTCATTTCTGGGAGGATTACAGGAAACAAAAGATGCAAAGTGTTTCAAGAAGGGCTGAACAATGCAACAAAATTACCTTTCTCTTCAGTTTCTCCAATGACATGACCAAAATGTCCTAATCCTCCTTACAATTTCGCAATCACTTAATAGCTTGTGAAACGTCACATCTTCATCAAACCTGTTCAGCTCCCTTTGGCAACTGCTACCACCTCAACAACCTCTGCTCCTTTAGTAATTTTTCTTCATGTCTTTCAATCGTAACTGACACTTTCATTCGTAGCAACACTTAGAAATTCTACCCTGACTCTTCTTCTTCTGTTAGTCTGCCTCGTAAGTAAGTATGTAAGCAACATTTATAGCGCACTTAAACAAAAATAGTCTTGCACGAAAGCGCGTAACATAAACTAAGTTAATCGTAATAAAGTCTAAATAAATGAGTTTTAAGTGCAGCTTTAAATGCGACTATCGTAGGTGAAGTTCGGACGGCGATTGGTAGCTTATTCCATTCTGTTGGTCCGGCGAGAGCGAACGCGCGGTTTCCAAACTTCCTGATTGAGCGGGTGATAGCAAAAGAGCCGGATGTTGATGAACGCAGTCCTCGTCTAGATTGAAGGGAGGAGCACGGGGTGACGAGAGATGTCAAGTAGGATGGGGAGGAATGGGTAAATATGCGGTACATTAAAAGACAGATCTTGAAAATAATGTGGGCTGGTATAGGAAGCCAGTGGAGTTCACGTAGAGTCGGCGTGATATGATCACGTGGGGAGAGATTCTTAATAAGCTTTGCAGCAGAATGAAAAATGGAAGTGGATGAAGAGTGGAGGCAGGGAGGCCATATAGAACCAAGTTACAGTAGTCTACACGCGAAATGACAAGAGCTTGTATTAGAATATGGAGAGATTTTTCATTTAGGCTTTTCTTGACCTGGCGAATGCGTATGAGATGGAAGAAACAAGATTTGGTTATAGAGGAGATGTGATTTTTAAGGGAAAGGGAGGAGTCTAGCAGGACACCAAGATCGCGGACAACTTGAGATAGAAAGCAATCGTTTGAAAGGTTGAGTGTAAGGTTTTGAGGATCAGGGGCGCCGGAAGGGCGACGAATGAACCAAATGAGTTCCGTCTTTGAGGCATTAAGTTTCAGGTGCATGGAAGCACACCAATCTTGGATTTCAGAGAAACAGGAAGAAAGATGATGTTTAGCATTGCCTATGTCATGGACAGATAGTTTAATATAAAGTTGGGTGTCGTCGGTACACCTCGTAAGTCTAACTCCAAATATTATCCACTACAGCCTACCCAAAAGACCTTTGAATTTCTGAATTTCCACTACTAACCACAACCAACCCTCCCGGTGTACCCTGCTCCATTGTGCTCTTCCGAAAGAACCGCTCACCCACGCCTTCGCTTTCTTGGTCACTGAAGAAATACGAAGTTTACGATAAACACAGAAACTTATGCACTGTACAACAACAACAAAAACAGACCCAGCGCTTCCTATTCAAAAATTAAGCTGACATTTTCCCGTCCACTGACCATAGTTACGTAGGCTTTTATTTGAAAACAATGTCAAGATAAAATTATAGAAAGGCTTTACTGCAGCGAAGCCGAACGAGATACTTACACGCATAGCCTGTCCTGGTCAGAAGGACATGCGCAACGACAGCATTCAGAGAACAGACTCGCGGATCCGTCGAAATTATAAATCTTCCTCATAAAACGCCACAGTTCGTCGAATTAACACAAGATGGCGTCGATCTCGTAGTAGCCGTCGTTGGCTACAACATCAGGAATAATTGATGTCGCCCATTGTGTTTGTTGCCTTCTTCAACCTCCGCAGCAACAATAGGCTTCGACTGAGTGTCCAGGAAGCGGTAAACCGCACCCCGTCAGGTAACCACCAGCCGCCATTAACGTGGTCAACGGTTTCCTCCTTGCAATCTTTGGTTTCCAACATCGGTGAAAAAGCGAATATTTTGGCGTATGGGGGCACTGTATGGCAAAGATCTATTGTAAGTGTACACGTTTTTATATAGTGTCGTCCCCCTCGACCCTGCTCATTTTCAGTGAATTTATCGGGCGAGATCTTTCATTAACTTTGCCCGTTGAACGAGCCCACCCTGCTAGGTCTGCCCTTAGGATACCGACCGTGCTAGCTAGTTGTGGGTTGGTTTAGCCGATGCCAAACCCATATCGCGATATTCAGAAACACCGAAACCGACATCGGAGTAGGTATTCGTAAACCGAAAATACCGAAAACTTAAGAAAAGCCTGAACAAACCGAAAACAGTATGCACAGAATGCAAATATCGAATATTAGTTGTCGTCACGGATGTTATTTTTCGTTCACTG
Source organism: Norana najaformis (assembly GCA_964023275.1). NCBI lineage: Eukaryota > Metazoa > Annelida > Clitellata > Crassiclitellata > Hormogastridae > Norana > Norana najaformis. The sequence goes on along the minus strand of OZ029923.1, from coordinate 11,006,696 downwards.
CACATTCCATAACATTGTTGAAAGTTTTGATGTTGACTGATCCCTTGTCTCCCACCACTGTAACACAACGACTATGGTTAGCTATATTGGTTAAAGCCTACGCCAAGGCGCCTCGGTGCGTGATGATGCCGGTTCGCATACCGTAGTGGGGCTATATTTAAGAGATTTTAATTTCGGACTACCACGGAGACCTTAAATGGCGTGGCGCCCATTCAAATGGGCACCGATGGTGATGGATCTCACCTGATAAATTCAATGCAGTATAAGCAGGGTCAAGGCCATACGGTCGCTGTAGAAAACCGTGTACATTTACATTTCATATAAAACGTGTAAGAGTAACATCCCTCATCTATGCTAGAGTTGAAAAATGAGCAGGGTCGAAATCAGACGGTCGCTATATAAAACCATGTCGGCCTAGTAGTTACCTACATTTACATTTAGAGGAAGTGACGCGTGTCCTATTCGTAGCGGAAGTTGTGGCGTCGTACACCATCGGTCGCGGGCTGTTGCACACATTGTTTCATACTGGTGGTACGCTACTGTCGCAAAACCTGCCTAACGACGACGGAATGAGGGTATTATCAAACTTGCAGATGTATTAGGTATATTTTAGTGTATTGTATTATTTTCTTCGTCTTTGTATTTGTATTGCATTATTTGTTGTGCAGCCAGTTTGTGGCAAAATAAAGTTTTTAAATATAATTTGTATTGTATTGTATTGCATTGTATTGTATTGTATTGTATTGTATTGTATTGTATTGTATTGCATTGTATTGTATTGTATTGTAGTGTTTATTCACACGCGTTAACCGCTAACAGAAGTTACAAAGACAATAACGTAGGCTTGCCTGAACGAGACGCGTAACATCAGCGCAGGTGTAACCTGTACAGCAGCATGTCCCTTACGTTACCTAATGCGACTGTCTTTTCGCAGTGCGTATGCCCTGTGGCCCCTCGGCGCAGTCCTCAGTAGCCTGGGCTGGGGACAACGCCGTCGCCATGCGCAAACCAATCCAAAGGCATCTTATAGGACGACAAAGCCCAGGAGAAAGATGACGTAGGCTCGATGAGTTACCTAAGACTTGCCGTCTGTTAAAATCACAAAGCGTAGTCTGTGTCAAGAACCGAACCGAAACTCAGCTGTTGTATCAGTTGTGAAAACATCTTTCTTCGAAGGTTCCTTAAAACTGTAGGATTTGTCATGTAAAGAGATATAACGTAGACTTCATTTTCCTTAGCACGCAGTAGTATCAAGGGCGGATCGAGAGACTTGAACAGGCCATAGACCCTGTGAGATTTGTCTAAGGTTTTTGCGATAGTTTATACGTGTATATATGACTGTCAATCTAATCCCTGCTAATGTAGAACGATGCTTCGAGATTTCAGCTCCACCTGCGCCCCTAACGAAATCGGTTCTTCCCGTCCGCTGGAAATTAGGCTCTATTTTCTTTAACAAAATCTGCTTTTTATTGTACTGTTTGCGCCACTTTCACACAACGTAGTACACTGTAAAACAGATCTTTCGAGATTTCGGCTTCACCTGCGTCTCTAGGGAATTCGGCTATAATGGTCGTGCACTATCAATTGGAAAATTAGACGGCAAAGGAGAGGACTGGCCATCCACCCTCATATGCCGAGGCTAAGAAATCTGAAGTCGTAAACACTTCATATTTGGCTGCCTCTCAGGTTAGTCTAAGACCTTCTCTTCTCCTCGTGCTTGTTCTTCTTTTCTTCTTCTTCTACTTCTTCTTATTTTTTGTTCCTGAGGAATTACATTTACATAAGGTAAAAATGATAACTAATTTTACGCTGCATGGGCACAAGAAGGAAAGTTTAAGAGGACCAGTGAGATCGAACATCGATCGGAACATCAAAGCCGGCTCCAGATGCGAGTTGGACTAAGAAAAGCCCTGCATGACGAACACTACAAATCTACTTAATAAAGTTGCGTTGTGAACATGATGCAATTTTCCATTTTAACCAGCGCACAGAAGTAGATTTAATAAAAACAAACAGTAGTTGATTCCATTTTGGCCTGTGTTATAATTAGGCCTACATTGCTGAAGCGAGCTTTAGGCCTACGTAAGAGAATATACAGACACAGGTGGCGTAACCTTAGCTAATTAATAAATTTGCAGCTTGTGCTAACATTCCTAACACTGTCCTTCGTAGTTCACGACAATAAATTTCTCAGGCTACTCCGCTTGTAACATTCTAAATTCTGAAGATGTGTTGCTTGAATCTAACAGATTATCGTTACTTTCGCTGGTCTGACGGTTACGTTTCGACTTCGTTTTGACTTCGTTGTTGTTAGTTTCGCCTTTGAAAACAATGACGTTTTGTGTCGGTTCGACAGACACTTGTTCCGAATTATTATTTTCGGATGTGTGTTCGTTGGTAGTTTTCTGTGTCTGAGTAATACCCACTGCCGAGTCTTTACACGTTGCAACTTGTGCAGCTTTCCCTTTTGAAGTGCCGTTCTCGGATTTTACCAGTATATTCCGCTTTCGTTTCCTGCCGTCCTGTTTTCTGCTTGGTTGCTCTTGACTGCAGACACAGGTAGCGGCAGTATCAGGAATTGTTTCTGACGTGTGCCAGACTGTTCCGTTGGTTTGTTTATTCTGAGAGGAAAGTTTGTTCCCTTTACACGGCTGCCGTATCCGCTTTTTTGTCGTCTCCACTGACCCCCGCCCGGAATCGCCGCTACTTCTCTTTTCAGGCGACGGAGCCGCATTTGTGTCCAGATCACACATTTCGATCTTCTCCACAGGTGGGCCGTCAACATCTGGCGCTACCGTAGGCCCTCGAAGCTGGGAGCGCTTGTCGACAGGTAAGAGCGGACTGCTGTTGACTAGTTCGCTGAGCTGCTTGTCGTTTTCAGATTTTTCAGTTGATACAGTTTTGTTTTGATCGTCGGCTGACGATGGGTGGTAGGCGTCGCTGTAAGAAGTCGTAGTAGTTGGATGGTTTGAGTGCAGGATGAAAAAGTTACAGTCGTACGTCGAATCGTAGTCGCTGGTGTTGCCGTCGTCCGACAGGATATCGCCAGAGTAGAACGACCCGAAGACGTCGCATCTCTGAGAGGCCGCCTGTGAAGGTACGCGGGGGTTCTCCTCGGGGCTGCCGTCCGACTGCATCCGACTGACTACAGGACTTGCAGTTGGACTGCTGCGCTTGTTCGTCGCGTCGCGGTGCATCTGAACGTGGAGGCCGTTGGCCGTCGCGAACAGCACTGGCACGGGGATCGGGTTCTGTGGCAACGAGGACTGGCCGCCGGGAGCGTGGTGACTGGGCGACGAATCGACTACAAAGTTGGCCTTGTAGCAGGAGACGATCTGCTTTAGCTTTTGCCAGGCGTCTCGTCTCCAGCAGAAGGTGAACACAGGTAGCAGCATCGTGTAGGCTACGAACATCCATCGAAGAGCTACTCCGAGTTCAAAGGAAATACTCGGTACGTCGCCGTGTGGGTGATTACCACCGAGTACAATGAAACGCGAGATGAGAAGCGGGCCCTGGAAAACGAGCCAAGTCACCGTCAGCCAAGTGAGGTACTTGAAGTCACCTAAGTCTGGGAGATACACTGACCGTGGCTCCTCCGGGGCGCTCTCCTCCGTATAGGCTTGGCAGGGCGTGCTCTGCTGTACGGCCGTATAGACCACACATCCGTACAGACAACACATGACTATAACGGGTATCACGAATCCCATAAGAGCCATGGTCCACAGGTAAGCCACACGACCTTGACAAAAATTACCTGGGCAACCCGCTGGAGCATTTGCTAGCAACGAGAACGGTATGGAAAGAACAGCACCGTGAATCCAGCTGTACACTACCATAATTCGGGTACACACCAGCGGCGTCAGTGTATCCGGACAAGGTCGGGCTAGGCCAAGAGAACTTTGAAATGCCATCAGTCTGTCAGCGACCATGAAGAGCAACCCGAGTAAGGTAACCATGCCAACCAGGTAGACGATTATGCAGTCTGTCGTGTATAGGACATTGTTGTAATACCACAAGCGATAGCGACTGTGAGAGTCGAGTGCGGTGGACGGTATGTGTCCGAGGCAGTCGACTAAGTTCACGACGGCCAAACTGATGAGCAGCGCGTTGAAGCGATCGGTCTGCAGCTGATTCGTCTGCAGGATCACGGCTATCTGAATGCAGTTGAGCGTGAAGCCGGTGATGATCAAAATGAGAAACGCCACGGTTCGAAAGACGTCGGCCGCGGTTGGTGACGTCGTGTTGCCAATGACGTCATTGATCGTCGTGGCTAGTGTTACGTTGAGCGTCTTTTCCAAAGAGTATAGAACACCCGACTCTGACGTCATCGTTGTCAGCGATATCCATGTATCCATTTGCGTTGCGTAATCCAGTGACGTAGTTCTTAAAGCTAGTAGGAGGCGCTGCACGTTAGTCTGGTATAATTAATTATTTTCTGTTGAGTTTAATTCCTTTAACCCGATATCCAATTGCAGTATTAGGTTTGACAGCCAAAAAAGATCGTGTTCGGTTTCAGAGCCTATGGAATGCGTAAAAATTATGTAACGTACGCAGAAACGATTCGACTTAATTGGTCGATGCGTGTCGTTTTAGGTCCGTATGGCTGTAGCCTACCCTGCCATTTAAGGCGATGTATGATCGATGGCAGCGCATAGGCCGGGGTTCTTGTTGGTGCTTGTCAAGTGTATTGATTCTCACGGCGGATATTGTTGGCTATGCCTTTTACAATTCAGAGCCGAAAGTACTTGGCCAGTTTATATACAGTATGTACACTCGTATATACATACACACAGAGCACGAGGAGATACAGGCCTAAAAGCCGCCTTATATATATATATATATGTATATATATGTATATATATGTATATATATGTATATATGTATAATGTATATATATATATATATATATATATATATATATATATATACTGTATATATATATAATGACATTCGGTAATGAGGTTACTTGGCTGACCTAAGCGTATTGACATTTCTACTCATTGTGCAAGTCCCCACAAATAATTAATGCTGAGATTGGGCGCTTTGGCTTTTTACTTATTCCGATTCCTCTTACAACTGAAGCCTTGGTTTTGAAGCGGATTAAGATATTTAATTGTAATTATTAGAAAAACACTTTAAAAAGTACTAATTACTAACCAAGTAATTGGAACTTAATGTGCAATTCATTACAGTTTTCTCTGACCTTGCACCTTTTTTGTACTGTAATCTGATTGGCTGGTGGCTGACTGAACATATTTACATTTCTAGCTGTTGCAAACATGCCATCAATGAAAACCTATTTTGGGATTCTGTATATTATGAAAGTAAGTGCAAGCACAGGCGAGCCTATATATAGATTTTTCTGTAAAGGTGCTGTATAAATCGCCTGTGCAGTACATTTTGCCGTAATTATCTATCTGCTGAGCTTTATTTCTTCAGTGATCAGTCATTGCTTTTGATCCACCCGTATTTTTCCACTCCGCAATCACCTCCCCATTCCATTTCCCCAAAATCATTAGCCTATTTCTAAGCAGAAATTTAGTGGTAACAGTTCTTTGCATGAAAATTCTCATCAAGGACATCTGAAGAGTTTAATTTAATTATTTAAAATTTTATTTAATAAAGTAGGATTAATAAAGTTGCAATTACCCTTTTTACAACATACAATGAATCCTGTTAAGATCTGTTCACTTGCATAGTTCTTCAGGTTACAAATGAGAATAAATGAAAGCAGACGAGTGTGAAGCAGCTTTCTTTCTTTAATTGACACACAAAGACTTATGGCTATGACAACTCAACCAACACTCTTGTACCATCTAATGTACTTCCACATGAACTCGATCATTTGTTTGACTTATTTTGACAAGCAATATCAGAGATTCATCAAACTCTAGAACTCTGGAGTACCAGAGCACAGAAGTCCACATCTGCTAACCTTCTCCATTCTAAGCCTGCAGACACACACACACACTTCAGTTGTATACCAACAAAGGTTTATCATTTAGCACAATTTAACAATAACTAACTGGCAAAACTCACACAATACACACAAAGCTATTTACACAAAAATCCAGTTTACATAAATGTACAAGAAGAAAACGTTGATTTAAATTTTAATTTTTGTAGCAGCACTGCTCATTAAGAACCATGAAAATGTGCAGATTCAACGGTCTCCCTATGTGTTCTAAATCTATGATGTTCTTGAATGACACAATACGACTAATGCAGGCACCCATAATCATTGAGACCAACGCAAATTGTAAAAGTCACTTTGTATGCAGTTACACCTATTCAGAACATTGAACAGAAAAAAGAAACAAAAGACTAAGATAAAGAAGAAAATATCCCAACCGCAGAATAAACAAATCAACATTTTACAACTCTGACCAAATTTTACACCGAACTTAAGGCTGCCAACATGTAAAATATTCAGATCATGAACAGATTGAATTAACAAAAAGATTTTTACCGAGTTTAAAAGTCAGTGTTTCGACTAGGTTTATCAAGAGAGTTAAATTAATGGTTTTCCCAGAAGAATAAATGCAGTATGAGCAGTTTACATAGGATAAATTATGAGCAGAAAATATAAAACAACGACAAGATCATAAATAATGAAGCATGCAAAGATACTGCTAAACAAGGAATGACAACACTTTTTGAAAAAATTGTAGTTACTATGAAGAAGGCAAGAGTATTTATCAAATGTAGAATTTCTGATGCTTTCTGTTCCGTAAATGGTTAGTTAGCACAGACCACTGACAGTGGAAAATGGAAAGGTGACTGACAGTAGTCACTTCCTAAAATACGAATATGTCTGTGATGCCATTTACCAAACAAAATGCACGGAATTGCCAAAATAGGAAATCATTTAAAATTTGTCTCATTTAGTTACAATTTTTACACTATTTTACTAATTTTTTCAAACTGGAATTCCAATCTTCACTAAATTTTAGTCGCAAGCCAAATAATTTTGGGTAGAATACCTAATATGAAATCATAAATAAAATAATTTTAACACAACATTCCCTGAAAATAAAAAACTGGACACCTAACACATCATAAATTTATAAAATATAGATAATATAGATATTACCACTTAGAATAAGCAACTAAGTGAAACTTATTTCAGTCTACAACACAGAAAACAACAGTTATTTTCAGTATTTCAAAACAGTTGTTCACCAACACAACTGTCTTACTTCATACAAACTTGCACTTTTTAAGAAGCTATTAAAACATACTAACTTCTCTTAAAACGTTGGTATGTTGTACAATATTTTATAAAATTTATTCATCACTTCGATATTCAGTTTGCCCATCTTAACTGGGCAAACATAACATCAAGTGTGAAGCAAAGCTAACACCATAATAATTTTATTCAGCATCTTGTGTTACAATGTCAATTATTGTTGATGCATGAACAGTTCGGTTCCATTGGCCATAAATTTGTTCCAAAGAACTTAAAATACAACCTCCACAATCTCAATATAATCGAAGCAAACATCAGACAGATAATATGACAATTATGCTGCTTCAAAAATGAGTGGCCCTTTCCTAGCCATTTTCTTTGGCTTCTCACATAAGTAAGCAAAAGGAAATGTTTATAATCTACATGACATTAAACTAAATTAACAAATAGTGAGAGGCTCTTAACAGGCATTATGTAAAAGTCCAGATGGAAATGTACATGTTCGGTCATGGGCGTAACTAATATGAACATTTTATACTGCAACTTTTACTGCAACTGAGACTTGAGAATAAATTTTCTCTTACAAGCCATTTAAAACAGATCAAAACAAATGTCATACAAACAAATTACATAGTATAATCAGTAAAGTGAAAATGGCAGGATATACTGATTTAAAATTTAATTAACACAATTTGGGTATGTCAGTGCTGAATATGCTGAATAAAGAAACAAAAGGTTGCAGGTTCAGTTCCTGTCCAGAACAAAGTTTCAGCAGCGTAAAATCTGAAGACCTTTTACTGAGATGCATTTAGGTTAGATATGTAATGGCAGATACTGGATCAACCTATGAGCATCCACTGGAGCAGAAAAACTATACCCCACCAACACAGATCACTCAAAATAAGTCATGCAATGGTATCTAAAAGGCAGCTGAACATTCAAGCAGAAGGACTTACAACATAAATTAAATTCAGATGATTCTGGATATAAAATGGATTCTTCTGTCATGGAACAACGCTCAGGCAGATGTTCCGAAAATCAAGGTAAAAAGTTTTCCAAAACAACAACATAACAAAAAAAGAATTCACTACAGAAACGAACAGGTTCTTACATCAAATGTGCATTACAATTACTGCTACTAGCTTTCTTAATGCTGTGCACAAGATTTTCTAGCATTCTATGCCAACATGACAAAGACTCCAATGAACAGATTCCACTCATCTGAACCTAAGAGAAGTGGATTTACATCAAAACATCCTGCACAATGTTAGTGAATAGATTCACAGTGCAAAGTATTCTAAGCTTAACATGTTCATTTACAAAGTGCTATCTGTTCTGATAGCTACAGATCATACATCTCAAATGTGTTCATTTACGAAGAGCTATCTGTTCTGGTAACTACAGATTGTAGATCTCAAATTTTTCACTTACAGAGTGCTACCTGCTAAGTTTGATTTTCTATTATTCATGAACATAAGTTGTACTGGAAAAAGAACAGAAGTACGTGTTCAAAAGAAGTACATGTTCAAACAGATTACTCAGTTTAATCAATCACATGAGTGAACACCATCAAAATCATGAGCACAAATGTAGCGTGTGGAAGGGTTCTGTTGTCTAGGATGCTCAGTGATAAAACCTAGCAATCCTTGGGCAAATCATCAAGGACTTGTTTGCTGAAGCATAAATCCTATATTGCCTAGTCGTATCCAAGCACGACATTGGCAAAAAATTGAAAGCCCATCTTGCCTCACCGATGTCTTCGGAATGAATATGGTAAACCGGTATAAGACAAGCATGAACGAGATATTTCTGTTGCTGTCAAATCTGCTCAATAGAAAAAAAACGGGCCAGCAGGCAACCTTGACACATCTGCAACACCAACTTGCATGGACACGCAATTCATTTCAGCATAACATATTCAGTAACAAAGTCTAACAAATACATTGTGGCCATTACATTCTTACTGCTCACCTGCCAGCTAGCTTATCGTGTGCTGTGACACCCTGTAAGAAACCAATAACACAGCAAACACGGCACACGTCGTCTGCATAAACTTAAACAACCAAGGTTTTGAAAAATGGTCGAGTCTTGTCGAACACCGGTATAAAAATACTTCATTTTGTTTGATGGCCAAGATCACAGAAAGAGATGATACAATGGGTGACAAAACCAAATAAAACCTTTACAATCTAATTGTAGACACAACAGATACAGCTGGCTAAGACATTCACAATCAAAAAGGACTGTAGTACCTTTCCACAAATCAAGGATAACTTTAACAACACAGTAGTTTCTATACATAGGTTATTTGTAATCAACACTCAATGACCCTTTAATTAACAAAAGGTGTAAATGTTCATCAATGGCCTGAACATTAGCGATATATGAAATTATTATATCCAGTAATCAACATCAGTACACACAAAAGGTGAGACCTGCATCAAATCAAGAGTTTGAGTTTTAGACTTCTTTCTTGTCCTCTGGAACAACCAACAGCAACTTCTGAATAAAGATGTTCATGTTATCTGAAAACCAAAAATAAAATGAATATTCATGTGGACGAAGAAGAGTGAAACAACCAGTTTTCTTGAGTTATCTTTAACGTCATTTTCTTAATTCCAAGCAAATAAATCATTTGTATCATTATCTTTTTACATGCATAATGAAAATACAGTGTGATTTGCCATGGCAGAAATCTGATTTCAAGCACAAACTTTTAAAGGCCAGTGAACATTTGTGATTGTGCCTGAGAAACCCTCACACATTCGTTAAAATCAATATGCAAGAAATCAACTCAGAAGGTTGTTACGTATAAAGTAGGTCCAAAACAGTTATGCCAATAATTTTCACAAAAATCTATGTGCAACAAATCACTCAGAAAGTTTCACATTAAACTTCAGGCTACATAACTAATTTTGCATGCAAGAAATCCAATTAATTTACATAAGATATTCTAACTGTTAGGTAAGATTTAACTAACAATTTTTAAAACTTTTCACATGGAGATATAAATATTAATAGTTGTAACACTCCTATTTGTGATAAAAACATGCAGTTTTCACCAAAATATTCATTTCTGGCCCGATTCAAAGCAATATTAAACCAATGTTTGGATTTTTTTGACTGTTTGAGGGTTTTCTTGGACAATGTCACATTTAGCATTTGTCAAATGATGTTTAGAATTCATATAATTGATCATGAAAAGAAGAAAATGTGTATAAACCATACAATACAATTTAGATTTAATAAAATTCATATTATTAGGTAAATAGAAATAAGCAAAGAACAATAAACCTACCAATAAGTTTGTTGAAGGACTTCGGTTTTGACTGCCACTTGACGCAGATCAGGTAAACAGGAATTCCCGTCGCAATGATGGCACAACCAAGTCCTGCATAAGAAATAAGAAAGAACAAGAATCAGCGGATGGATGTAATACTCAGTATCACCAATAACAACAAATCTGATAGTTAAAAATAGTGTGCTAATCCAGAGGTCAGGCCTATGATTCCCAGGACAGCAATATTATAATTCAAGATAATTTCACTAGCACTCTCTACTGAACTCAACTAACAATGAGTACATTGGGTTTACACAAGATGGGAGAATCAGACAGGGGACAGGATTGAACAACACTTCAAATGTCAAGGCTAAAAGCACGAAGCTGCTAACATTTCACAATCAAGGCCACCTCTTTGGGTTGGATTGAGGAACAGATCTTCTCCTAAGAGAAAATAATCATTCATTTAATGCACTCATTGGTTATTGTTTCCAACATAATATTCCCTGGTAGGAAAGTTCACATCTTTCTTTGCAGTTGACTGGTGCAATAGCAAACAGTCTCATGCAAGCACCTGGGATTCAAACCCCAGACAAATGAAAAAACATACTTATTTGGCCAACAACGCGAGATAAAATGTACAGCACAGGTCTTGAACAAGTTCATATGTGCAATGACAAAGGAAACCAAACTGAGTGAACAGATCGACTCTTAATTCAACTGTCTGTAAGGCCAGAAACCAAATATTAATCATGTAACTGAAAGAAGAATTTCAAATACTGACCAGTCTCTGCTGGGTTAGAATAAAGAGGCATGATGACAAGAAAAACAGAGGCTGCGACATAGATAATTGGCCAACCAATCCAAACCTAGAAAGCAAACATCTTTTCCAATGAACCAAATGCATAATATCATGCCTACATGTTGTATACATCAGGTATACATCAGTCAGTTAATATCAATATCTCAGTGGACTGATCTTCTGGAATTTGGCCTGAATTTCGCCTTGGTTTTGGTGCTCCACTGATTGATGCCTCCAGCATCAGCTACTCATGTCATACAAGTTACTACTGAATAATTATTGCAATGTCCATAAAACTTTCAGTTTTAAATCATCTTTCTTACACATAAAAATTAAAACACAATTTATCTGCATTTGCCCCACATGCAATACAGTTCATGCTAATTTATGCTGTAAGATAGTCAACTGGCTCAGCACTTTCCTAGGAATGCATTCAAGCAAGGGTTTGAGTCTCCCCAAAATGCTTACTGTGCAGGGACCCCAAACAAGTCTTTGATACACAATTACTCAGCACCATCACTTAATGTCTGTCATTAGACATTAGCACAACAAAAATACAATAAACACATTTGGGACAACATTAGTTGAAAACAGTCAGCAGGGCAGAAGGAGAGTACTACAGGTACACAGTAATTTCACAGTAATTAAAACAGCACAGTAAACAAAAATTTTCACTATTTTGGTCCACTTATTCATGTGCCTTTGAATACCACTGCATTCAGAGGCACATTATCAGATGGCTGTGAAAACTGGGAAGAGGCCTGATTTTCAGAGATAAATTATCTTCTACTTCTGACCTAATTTTTTTCATTCCTGAAGAATCATTTCTACCTCAGGTAAGACAATAATAATAATACACCGAGTAACTATTAAAAGAAAAAATTTGAAGAGAATGCTGAAAGAAGACGTACAAATTCTGAAACCCTTTCAAGTCTTCATTCTTCACCTCAGTTTCATAAATTCTGTACTACTCAGAAGACACATTGCTTAAACACCATGCCCAATTACATCCACTTCTTTTGATTAGAATTGCTTAGAAAAGGAAGACAATAAAATTCCACATGGCTTAATAGATCACGCTGGGCCATGTGCATACCTTTATGGGTCGGTTCATGTTGGGCCGTGCATAACGGAAATACAGAAGAGCAACAACAGACAAACCAATTGCAAGCCAGTTCACAAACGAAACGTAGTTGATGAGTTTGTACATATCTGATGATACCAGGTACAACAGTGATGTAACACCCTGTAACATCAAACGTCATATGCCTCATAATGTTTCTAAGAGGTATTGTGCTCATCACTGCAAAAAGGAAATTTGAAAAAATTCCCCTTTGCATGGTGCATATTCATTTGCATATGTTCTGTCTGTCTGGCAGTATCTCTCTTTCCCATGCCTCAACCCTCTCTTTTCCAAGATTTATTTAATCTGCACACAGCATTGAGGTATGGTATCAGGCTTAAAGTGAATAAATGCAAACTGCAAAAATACAATCCATGGCATGTGACACATGTTTATGTGCTGGTGATTTCTGTATGTGTTTGCCTGACCTCCTGCACTAAGATTTCTTAACATTCCCAAGCTGATTATGTACAACAAGCTTGCAACTGCTGAAATCCAAATAAAAACTATGTAATTGCAATGCCAAAGCAAATGTACTCTCTTCTTCTATATCTCAATTTATCCCTTGGTAAAGAATATTTCACATTCCTATGCTGAAGAAATTTTTTTACAATCACCTTGGTCCTTCATAAATTTAAAAGTATTTCTAACATTTCTGTTGAGAGACAGCAGCTGTAAAAACTCAAGTACGCACAAGTCAGAAAGCTGGAAACGTGGCTGTTCTGCACCACGTTACATCATTTCATTCAACAATTATAGCAATAAATCAACAGCCTACCATGAAGATAACTGCTGGTGCTGGGGTTAGACGGTTCACTTGAACAAAACTCAGAATCTCTGGCATGTGACCTTCACGTGAACCAACGTAAAAGAGTCTAAAAATTAAGAAAGCCACCAATATGTTAAACTATCAACATAACTAAGTAAACTACAAAATATTACCTCCTTCATTTAATTCTAAAATGAACTAATGTGAAACTTAAACAAAATATTACCTTCTTCTTTTAATTCTTAAATGAACTAACGTGAAACTTAAACAAAATATTATCTTCTTTGTTTAATTCTCAAATGAACTAATGTGAAACTTAAACACAACAGAAGGCTACACTTAAGATATCTGGAAGTCTGATGAATTTGTTAATTATAAAGACTTCGTTAATAAAGCACAAGGTAATGTGATGCTGTACATATACTTCAGTTTGTTCTAAGACATAAAAACTAGAACCAGATGACTGGTCCCATGAGACTGACCTTGATGTGGTAAACAGGATGCCATTAACACCACCAAATGTTGACAGTGCAACAAACACTGGCATGATCCACGCCATGACACCGTACATTCGCTGCGCAAATGTCTATATTGCAATAAACAAGACAGACCACAGAAAATGGTTATTTATTTATACAATAATTTTTCATATTTATATAGCACCATTATTTCATGAAAAGCACAGCTGACAGTTCTATGGGACTGCACAATAAACAATCTCTTAACCATCTCTGAGAAGGCTTCAACCCCTACATTCAACGTTATGAGGCAAGCATTTGACCAGGCTGCTGCCATGAAATCAATCTGCAGCACGCTTAACATCAGCTCGGCTAACTATCACTGGTTGGGGTGATATGACCATATCTTCACAATGCTACAGCATACAAGCCAGCAATGCTTTCTTGAACCTCAGAATAGATTAGCATATTCTGCATGATTTAGTCACTGCTTATCCATTTAGGCTCCACCAAACCATGCAATCTGATTAAGCAAGAGTCAGAGAGCATTTCGATTCTTAGATTTCATGATTGCTCCACTGATGCATCTAAAGATCAGTTAATGAATACTTTGGCGCATAAAAAAATCCAAACCATGAAAAGCAATGGTGACAAAAACTGGCTCCCACTTATCTTCACAGTCAAGGAAAAATCCTATCATTGGTGATAGGCTCCAATGGAAGACCTGAGTGAGAATACTTCAGGGGCGCCATTAACCAGAAAACATAACGAGCTAAGACATATGTTCCTTTTAGGTTCTCATATTAAGTTCTTGTTGCATTTCTGTCTTTGGTTATCAGCCTCGTGCAATATAAAGTATAGAGATACCTACAAAACTAGTTACCAAGGACATACAAATTAACTTGTTTCTCACAAAGAGATCAGCCAAAGAAAATAACACATACAGTAGTAGGCTTTGTTACTTACAACAGCAACGGCTTCTGAGACAAGCATTTCATGTGGAGACACAACAGTGAAGTAAGCAACATTAGCCAAGACATAGATAACAGTCACCAAGACGCAGGAAATCCACGAGGCCTTTGGGAGGTTTCTACGAAAGACAACAAATACAGACACAACACACTTTAATTACAGTTGCAAGGCCTCAGTCATTAACTTCGTAACAGCCAACCAAACTATAAAAACTGTAAGAAGAACATTTTAAGTTAATCCAGTACATAACTAATGCTATATAAGCATGTAGCAAAGTTTTCTGAATTACTGCACACCATTGAAAGGTGTGGATTTCTGTCTTTTCGTAATTCAACATGATAGCTGACATTGGTAGAATAGGCAGTTGCCAATATGGGGTATATCATATTATGAAAACAGTTCAATGCTCTCAAGTTAATACAAAACCTTTGTGCTGATAACAAATGTACTGTTTTAATCAATGACAAAGAAAAATCAATAAACCATTCAGTTAATCAAAAGCTCGATTCAAGAATTCGATTCACAATTCTCCACATATAAAGGCAGAAAGTATTAAAATGTTTACTGGAAATGTTAACAAATGTAAAAAAACATAATCGCTACCTGTAAGGATCTTTCAGTTCCTCGATAACATAGTTCAAGTAATTCCTACAACAGGAGCACGGAACAAACAACATTTTAAGACTTCTCCAATCAAATTAATTCTCTTTAACAGTATTGTGGTCGTGGCTTATTTCAGAGATTTGAATCTCGGGCTAGCACGGGACCTTAAACGGCGTGGTGCCCATTCAAATGGGCAACGGTGGTGAAGGTTCTCACCTGATTACTTCACTGAAAACTGAGCAGGGTCAAGCCCATACTATTGCTATATAAAAACAAGTACATTTACATTTATAGTGTAAGAAAGGAGCAGGCTTTGTAAATGTGACTCCATTCAAAGGAATGAAAGAAGGAATTTGTGTTTCACATAAACATATGAACAGCACTGAGCTCTGGCAAACGCTCTGAAACTGAATCATAATCAATAAATGTTTCTCAAAAAACTCAGACAGCAACAAACAGCTTCAATTCATGCTTTTCCACTGATTCTACACTGGGTCAAAAAATACATCCGTTTCTATCTGGTAACATGACCTGCATGTTCAACTAATCCTGAAACCCATCAGCACACAAAATCTGCAACCTGAAGCCATTGCCAAACCTGTCTAAATGACTGATGGTCAGTAAATCCAGTCGAAACAAATCACAGAAGTATCGGCACAACGAGAGTCATGTTCTCAAGCACGTATTTTAGTAAGAAGTATTTGATTTCAGTACTGACCATCCGTTATAAGCAAACAGTCCTTGATAGAACGCAATGGCTATCGTTCCAACGCTTGCTTTGCTGCCCTCAAATGGGTTAATGAAATATTCATATTCCCCTGTAAACCAACAGCCGGAGTTCAAAAGAAATCATCAAGCAAACCCCACGTGTTATTACCATATCATGGCCATCACGATCACCTATGCTTTTGTAACACACCAACCAGAATAACTAACTAGCATGAAATAAATGAACTAATACTATCCTTCAATTTCCTAGGGCCTTATTATGACAAGCAGCAGCGTACACTACCGAACAAGTCTTAATATATGCAGCCAAAATATAATAACGCTCTTAAATCTTTGAAAAGAGCTACATTGTCCTTTAAAACATTTAACATTTCTAATTGCAAAACAAATAACACAAGATTGTCCTGCAACAGGTAAAATGTAGTAAAAGGCTTTGCTGATGTTTTTCAAACCATTAGCACAGAATCAACTGCCAATCTAAGTGCTAATGCACTCTGAAAATTCTCCTTTTAGGAACGTATTGATTGAGTAATACTGAAGAAAAACCCAGACAACAACAGCAGGAGCTGGAGCACAATCACATCTCAAATTGCAGCCGGAAAAGCCGTCAATAATGACATAGCCCAGGAAATCCAATTCCACTTCTTT
The DNA here is from genome assembly GCA_964023275.1 of Norana najaformis. Lineage (NCBI taxonomy): Eukaryota > Metazoa > Annelida > Clitellata > Crassiclitellata > Hormogastridae > Norana > Norana najaformis. Next base: position 10,990,123 of record OZ029923.1, on the reverse strand, counting down.
AATCAAACCTACGTCTGACTGATGAGCAGCCCAAATGAAAGAAGCGTGCCCTTGCCAAACAATAAATCTTTGCACACATTCAACTGGCAACACATTTTGCCACCACAAGCGCTGCTCAGAATTTCTTAAAGCTACAGACGTCAACAACAAACTAGGAGACAATCACATCTCGAATGAAGACTGCTTAATTTTAAAGCAATTTACTGAATAATAAGTGGGCAGAATTCACAAGGCATTCTCACCTCTACACAGCTGCACAATTCCTGTGACAATGATAAGCACGAGGGCCAACAGTTTAGCGTAAGTGAATATATCTTGTACTCTCATTGACCACTTGACGTCCAAGGCATTGACAACAGTCAGGATGGCTGAAAAAACAAGACCAACCCGATATATAAAGTAAATAATCAGAAAAAAACGATTAGAAATCACCCTATATAAGCCAAGTGAAAGGCAGCACAAAGGGCAGAGTATTCACCACTTGAAGTGTCGAGTGGCTTATAAGAAAAGCAGTTGTTGTAATGTTATGTCCAAGCCTCTGATCCGAAAAACTGTGTCAATCAAAGAACTGTATCACTTGTACTGAAGTAAACCAAGTGCCTGTATGGTATCAGGACTGAAACGGAATAAGATTCCCTTGAATTTCACAAGAAGAAAAATTTAACTTAAGACATGCTGAGAATGTATGAATACACACACATATGAATATACATAGAGTACACTAGCAGCCAACACAAATGTCTTATGCCTTAGAATGTTCAGCAAAACTCCTTAATAGGGATTTTATTTTCAAACCATTCAGTGAAGCAAGTGCAATCCTCTCATTACAGCCAGTCACTTGCACTAACTCCCCCCCCATAAATGATAAGTGATGACACTCAAAACAGACATCTTCATTCATGCTGTACGCGTCAAGCAGCATCAACAAAAATGATAAGGCATTAAATTAACTCTTCTCTAAGAAAAGACTTGGCCAGTTGGACATCAAAGCAATCTCACTGGTACCTGAACAAATTATGCATACTGAGCATTTGACTTCTGCACAAATCAGGCCACCACAACACATGCAGAGTTACGGAAGCTAACTTGGAATAAGACAAAACAGTGGCGGATGTCTCCAATGGCACACGGGCCGATCAATATCTCCACCTACGTAACAGGTCAGATGGCCGTGCACAAAGAGTTGAACCCTCTTCATCTGTATAAGCCATCCGATCGATAGGAAATTGCAGCAGAATGCAGGTAGGATACTACAAGAGAGAAAGACAGAGAGCGAGAGAGAGACAGATACAGAGAGAGAGAGGCAGAGAGAGACACAAAGAGACAGAGACAGACAGACAGAGAAAGGGGAGGAGGAGTAGAGAATCTCAGCAACCGATCAGGATTGCGTCTGTGGGACTCATGATTGTTCCCACAAAAATCCATATTCACACCATCTGTGCCTCATCCAGCGACTGAGTCCAAACACAGACAACGTTAGACATACAAGCGCACAGACAGTGAAAAACACACACACAACAGACACTCAAGAACCCTTACAGTAAAACGTGACAGTTGCATCATTATTGACCACTGCCAGCAACAGATGTCACAGTCACTTAAGTAAAACACAGCAGAACAATTTCTAATTGCAGTCACCACAATAAATTAAGCTGTAGTTATGGCCTAGCAGAAGGAATTGATACATGGTCCAACAGAGGGCAGCAATTCTGGTCAAACATAACTGATGTTCCACTCATGAAAAATATTCTAGACAAACTCATTGGCAGCTTCTATTGATTTAAACTTCACAACGACTATTTTTTAAATTAAAAATTCTGCAGTTTAAAAACAAAAAGACCTCACATTCTGTAAGCTCAGATTTGGAGCCTGCTGCTGGAACCATACAAAATCCACAGCCTCTGGCATCTGGACTTATAGTTGACTAGACAGAAAATAAAATTCTTTCTGACAGCCTTTTTGAGGTTTGTTTTGGTTGGCCAACTTTCCCATAATAAATACTGTGTTTCCCTCTTGGCTTATTCTACCAAACACCTGAAAAAGGAAGGTATCACACAAGCAATTTGGCTGAGCTGAAAATAACTGTGAAAACCCCATTTGCAAGAGGCCAGCGTTGCGGTTCAAAAACACATAAAATGGTCTGCCTAACACAGCAATCTGAGAGGGGTTACACCTGCCAAAACACTTCACACTCCAATCAACACCTGCAACGTAAGAGACAAAATTACAAACACCAATACTCTACTGTTGGGCACAGATTACAGTTATCTGAGAATTCATCATACACAGCTCTATTTTTAACTCATTTCACTAATCTAGTGGGTGATCGTAATCCCGAGAGCTTATGCTGACATTTGCCCTGCATGTGACTGCAGTCAGTGATAACTCTACATGTACAGTATCCTTTTCTCAGCTCCGGCCATGCTACGGCGCTATATAAATCACCTTATTATTATCGTTCAGTTGGCAGATAAAAGACAGTGCTGGTGCATATCTCTGTAGTACTTACAATGCTTACTAGTATGCCAGTGACACATGAATATACCTACTGATGCAAATTGCAGCAAGAAGTCTGACAGCAATGTCTGGCTGTGGGCAAGTAGGAAACAACGGCTCAATCACGTAGTTGGCAAAGGTGAGAGCCACAACAGCAGTCGAACAAGGGCGTACAATCATCGCCTCAACCCACAGACGCAGAAAGGCAAGGAATGGACCAAATGCCTCAAATATGTAAGCATAATCTGCGCCTGATCTCACAATGGCCGTTCCCAGTTCGGTGTAGCAGTAAGCCCCAATCATCGAAAATAGACCACAGGCCAGCCAGATGATCAGCGATATTCCAACCGAACCTACTTCCTGGAGGACACCTTTTGGACTGATGAATATACCAGACCCAATGATGCTACCCACTATGACGGTTACGCCGTTGATCAGGGTGATCTTGGGTTTTAGTTTTATGGCATTGTCGTCGTCTTTCGGAGCACTAAGCTGGTTTTTTTCTGTTTCCCCAAAGTCCCGCTGGTCCGTGCCGGCAGCTGCGGCTGGTCCATTTGCCATTTGCTCAGCGACCATTTTTCCACGTTGAAAATAAGAACCAGACTGCGTTGAAACTGAGCACGCGGTCGTAGAGTGTTTCAGGCGGTGACGGAAACTGGACTATCCGTTCTTGCTGTGGTTTGATCTGGCGAACCTGCGTTAAATCAGATTGACCGACTGACTCTTTTCACGATAAAATTCAACTACAAATTTTCGTAGTTCAAGAGATTACACAAAATGACACGCTACGCACAACTGACGTTCCACTCGGCCATACCCTCAAGACCACGCCGAGAACTACTCTGACACTCGATCCAGAGGGAAGGAAACTATAACGCCCATGGTGGGATAAGAATTACACACACGTTACAAAAATTTATAAAATTCAAAAGCACAAAATTTATTCTAACATTTAAAATTAGAAATTAGCTTTTTATTTGATTACAATGTTAGTCTTAACCGTAAAGTTATAAAATTATAAAGCAATCTTATTCAACGAAGTACGATTATTTTGTACAGGCCTAGCAACCACGTGAGCCTTAGCACCCTTACTATTGGCTCGTGCAAAAAAATTCCTATTCTAAAATTAGACATCGTAATGATGCAAGACTGCAGCCAAATGTCACTACCGCTTTGCCCGTAAAATGCCGCAGACTTACTAACTCACCACCTGCTCACAGTGGTATGGTAGGAACTAGTCCTTCCCTTCCCTCTGAGTGGCGTTTTCAATGTACCGTGTCTGCGTCTCCTCCCGCGATTGTATTATGCAAAAGACACACTGATGTCTTGTTGCGCCATATGTTATTTAGTGAATAAACGGTTTATATTAGGCTAACTTAAGTTTAATACCGTGATACACCGCCTTTCACCTAACACGGCGAAACATTCCTCTCCAACTTTACCGTGGAAGCAGTGCCTAATTTGACAGACACCTATATGCAGTTTCCTACAAAACTAATGAGCTTTCCTGGCGTACAACAGTTCGGGCTAATTGTACAGATAAGCCTACACTTGAACTTAGGGCTTCAGACATTTTCCAGGTCTTCTGCATGCGTGACCTTTATATTTTGACCCTAATATACAACTGTACTGTCTTCTCGTAGACTGATGTACACGCTTTATTTGTAACTTAAGTGCGAACATACTGGGCAGCAGAACTTTAAATATATTATTTCAGCCTGTTGGAAAAATCCTATGGTCACATGAAGGTTATTGAGTCTGAATACGTCAGCAGCATGCTTGATAATGGCATACTACATCAAGTGTGAAAAAGAAAAATGAATGATCTGAGCGTGTTCGAACCTATTTGATCCTATACCGATTAACATTTATTCGTGCTTTGCTGAATTCGGATTTCTAAACAGCAGCAGCAACTTCGAAATTTTTAGTAGGTATCTGTAGTATGACTGCTATCAAGTCTACTGTCATGGAACACATGCCTTAATTTTAATAATGGCATGTGTATACAAGATGTGCTTAAATCAGTGCATCAAGTTACAGCGAGATCAGTGCTACATGTTAAAAGAATTAATAAAACCAATTTTTTTAAACTGTAGCTAACCAGATAGGTCAAGGTCGACGCAATCACGTGACCTACGTTTGTGCACTTGTTAACTCGTGCATCTGAGAGATTCTTCAGAGGTACAACACAAACAGTTCTGCTTTTCGTACACAGGCTTCTACTAGTATTACTCTCAGGGACGGTCTTTGATATGTTCTAGGTGTTCCACCGAACAGGCCGTCCATTTCTTGGCTACGATTTTTATGGCTGTACATTGATAATGAATGGGAATGACGGACGCGGCCAACAGTCCTATTGTACACACTTTATTGGTAGCCCTACCCAACGGGGCCCATTAAATCCCCCACCGCTATTTGGAAATTAATGCTCAGGGACCAAATAATTTATTTATCTTCATGAACAGCACCTGAATGGGTTCGTTGTTTGCAGAAGCAGTAATTTATTGGATCAATTGACATAACCTTGATAAGAGAGGGGAGATCGTGAGAGGAAGGTGAAGGAAGGAAAGAAAAGGGGAGTCAAATTCGCTGGGGAAGCTAAGGCATTTTGGCCATGACTGTTGCTTAGTTATTAACAGGTTTCATAAGGTAAATGAGTTTAATAAAATCCTTTAAAAGCATCGGGGCTTGCAGCCAATATTCTCTGGTTGTAAACATTGGTTCATGCATTTGGCTTGTGGCTTGTTACGCTATTCGTGCAAGCTCTTCTTTAACCATCATGTGGATCTGGTTTAGCTTCTTTTCGTCAGAACTGTTCTGAGCCTGTAAGGTTAAAAGAACAACAGACAAACTGTATGCACTCCTAAACGACAACAGCAACAACAAAACACCAAAAACACAACAATTTGACGCAGTCTAAATTCAGCTGCAATCCTTCTGCAAATGGCGAACTTTGAAATTTGTGGCAAATGGCTAAATTGGAAATTCCTTGGGAAATGGCTAAATCTGAAATTTCTTCAGAAATGGCTAAATCTGAAATTTTCTGGTTAACGGCTAAATCCAAAAATCCTTGTCTAATTGCAAAATTTGAAATTCCTTGGGTAGGCCTAATGGCTAAATTCAAAATTCTCTGGCTAACAGCTACATCTGAAAATTCATGGCTAATGGCTAAATCTGAAACTCCATGGCTATAAACGCTCAGACACACCAAAGGAAATACAGACACATATACTGGGACAAACTTAGGCAAAAAACTACTAACAGAAATAAACATTCAAACAAAGAAAGCACAACAGTATACAGGTTCTTTTGTGTTTGGTTTTCTCTTTTGCTTTGAGCAACAGAGCATCTGAAACTGCTATTAACCGATATGCTGCCAAGGTTGCTTGGCTTAATTACTCGTTGCTTACACCAAAGGTCTAAATTCAAATGCGACCCTAAATTTTCCATCAAAACACATATGACTTGACAGAACTGAAACAAGCCCAACTTCACAACTGTACAAGTCTAAACGGCACATGACAAACAGAACCTTGGGTAAATAGGCCACTTGACTGCTTGCTATGTTCGTGGGACAAAGACTGCCATCAATATTCAACATACGAGACTTACCTCTCCTCTACGGACAAAGTCATTGCCTAAATTCAGCATATATCTCCTACTTTTATACATAGCGACGTTGAAATGGAGTTTTTAACTGATACTCTGTCATTAATAATAGTAATAACAATAATAATAATACTTAATAATAAAAAAATAATATAAATAATAATAAGACACCTAATAATATAAATAATTAAGACACCTAATAATATAAATAATTATAAGGCACCTCATGGACTGGTCAGCAGAGACTAGCCGAAAAAATCATTGAAAAAATGAGTAGGGTCGATGTTATACAGTCACTGTAGGAAAATGTGTACATTACATTTAGCCAGTACAGACCAATTACAATTCTAATCCGAGTCTGCCTTCTGCCGACTTACCTCTACTATCGCATCCAACAACTTTGACATGGCTGCCATTCGCTGGGCTTTTTGTTTTTCAGATCTTTTAAATCGTATTATGGCATCTTCTATTTTTTCCGCCAATCCAATAAAATTCTTCTGCATGTTTTCAAGCCTTGCTTCAACCGTAGAGGTTTGGTCGGTGCCTTCTACTCCATAAAAGTAGCCCTTAACAGATACAAAAAAATCACATCCTTCTTTGTTACTATTATGTTTACCATTATTACAATATTTATTGCTATTATTGTATTATTATTATTGGTTTTATTATGTTTTGTAGCCAAAAGGTTAAGTGCCACTAGCATGATACTAAAATTATATTAGATACACAACCCACCCTAACAGCTCCTCTCCCCCTTCTCTCTCTGGTCATCTGGCAACCGGACTTGATTCTTGACATGGCATCTTTGGACAACCCCACTGACTTGACGCAGCACTCGTGAATAAGCTGCTGCCCTGCGCTTAGCTTTTAAGTAGTGTTTTAGAAATTTTGAGTTTACAATTATGATGAAATGGCTGGTCCTCCCTCAAGTTAGGCTGTTATCGTTATCATTTTTATTCTCTGTGAGGCACATATGATCCCTCAGGATTTAAACAGCGAAGAGATAGCAACCTTAGTGCAATACAGGCCTCAACTGTAACTGTATGGGAATCCATTGGTTGTGCTCTATGTGTGTGTGGAAGCTCACCAGTGGTGCCTTTTCTAGTTATCTGAGCATTATTTCCTAAATGATAAACACTTTCTTCTGAGTGACTTCAAAATACCTAAGCAAGAATAAGCAGCACTTTTCTGAGGCACTTAAAGGTGTTCAGTTAAAAGTGTAGATACATACATTCATACATAGATAAATACATACATAAATACATACATACATAATTCTCATGTCGCCGGTTTCCTTGAATGTGAGCCCCTTCCCAAACCTAATAATGCATCCCAGTTTACAGGGCAGAGCTGGAATGTGCACAGCACTTTAACTGTGGTGCATATTATTTCCCATATGGGCTTCCGTAGTATGTAGATTCTGAGTAGACTGATGAACCTCAAAGGTTTGGTAATGCTGCCGTCGTTTATCTGCTTCATGCCTCTATCACCAACAGCCTTCAGAGCCAAGATTGTTTTGGTTATTCAGCGGCAACAACAACATTTCTGTGTAATGTTTGCTGTGTGGCTCAACAACAAACTGCTATTATCGTACAAACGAACTCTGAACTTTGAACTCCGTGATGCAACTGTGTGCTGTGGACTTCTGTGGGCTGTCATCGTTCCTCATTGCAATGAGGTCAAGGAACTCTGAAATGGTGTCATCTGTCAGCTCTGTATGGGAATCAGTTGGCTGGGCTCTGCACTGGCGACTTTACTAGGTATCCGAGCATTGCCGAGCATTGCTTGCTAACCAATGAACTTTTTGTCCTTAACGAGTTTAACACCATTTAGGGTAGCATGTACAGCACTTTTCTGAGGTACTTAAAAGGCGCTATATTAAGTGTCTAGATAAATACATACATCTAACGCCATCATTACCGGCCTATCGCTAGCCAACACTGCTAAGCTGCAGTCTGTGCTTAACTCTGCTGCTCATCTCATTGGGGGCATTCCAAAATATGGCCACATCTCGTCTTATATTCGTGACACTCTTCACTGGCAGCGTGTCCACTTTAATATCCTCTCCCTCATGCGCAATTGTGTTCTTGGCTCTGCTCCCCTTTCCCTCACTGACTTCTGCACTTTGGTCTCCTCGTTGCCGGGTCGTAGCACCCTTCGTTCGGCCACTCAGGATCTCCTGTTTATCCCTTGAATGCGCACCGCTACTGCCCAGTCAAGAAGCTTTGCCTACGTTGGTCCCACTTGCTGGAATCGTCTCCCTCGAGTATTGCGACTTGAGCTCCTTTCTCTCCCCCTCTCAGTGTTCCGTAGGCGCCTGAAGACTGTAGTGTTTAACAGTGATTTTACTCCTTCGGGTCGGAAGAACCTCTGTTGAGTTTATCCTCCAAGAGGCGCTTTATAAATCTCAAATTACAAATTACAATTACAATCTAGATTCATAAAAAGGTGAATTATACACCAAAGACAAGTCGCGCCAAAGAAGTGCAGACAGGTGCAACAAGTGATATCAATGATCAGTAATTTTTATAATTTTCACTGTGTTCAATTGTGTGCTTTTACCTAATTGACTTCTGATTAATGTGACAACATTTCAAGCAACAGCATTGTGAGGTTCTTAAATGGCGCTACATGAATAGTCAGACAAATACATACATACAAGAGGATGTACAGAAAATAAGCTACAAAAAGGGTTTGTCATGCCTTCGACATTTCCTCCAAATACTGTTCCATCTCCTTCTGATCTGCTGCCGTCAGAAGCGTGTCAGCATCACAGTATTTTGAAACAACAGCCGTCACATGTTCTGCAGCGTAACCAAGCCTACAACGTAATCACCACAACATTACATGACATCAATTCTCTGCCAACAGTAATGACATCAACGACTTGCCTCGACATGATCAGTTTGTCAATTATCAATTATATCATGTAAGTGAACGATAGTCTTCTGGTCAGCAAAGTGACCGTCAACCAAATACATACAGGGGTTCAAATCCCTGCCAAGGTGGAAAGATATTTCAAAAATTTCTGCTCCACTTGCACCATATAAGCAACTGTGAACTTGGGTATAAAATGAGCACATTGACTGTACACTGTCACTGAGAAGATCAGACTGGCAACCCGCCCTCATGAGCCAAGGCTAAGAAAGTGAAGTCGCTTTGCACCTATTGCTGCATCTTGGGGGGTTAGCTCAAGGGCTGCTCTTCTTTATCTTCATGATACGACGCTCGTGCACTGCCTTTTAAAGGCCTCTCAAAGGCAATCTTCTTATAGTCACTATGTCTGATTACCCACACACATATGTCAAGGTGCCTCTGATGCCAGTTCGCATCCCAGTCGTGGCTTCTTTCTGAGATTTGTATCTCAGGCTAGCAGGTCTGAACTAAGCACCCAATCAAATGGGCAGCGGTGGTGAAGGATCTCCCCCAATCAATTCATAGCAAAAATGAGCAGGGCCGAGGCAATGTGGTCGCTATAGAAAAACATGAACATTTACGTTTACACAATGTAAAAGTTCGAGAACACACGGTTCTTCATTCAGAGCTTCCCAGTTCAAAACAATATGTAGGGAGAATTTCTCATCTTGCCCATAGGTATTTAACCCTACCCCACTGTTTTCCGTTTCAATTGACACATTGTCTCTAAGGATGCATTATAATTTTTATCTCCATTTATTAACTCTGGCACTTTAAGAATTTCAGATTATATCTGTTGGTCTCTTACAATATATTTTAATTTTTGTCTCCATTGATTAACTCTGGCACCTTAAGAATTTCAAATCATATCTGTTGGTCTCTTACGATACATTTTAATTTTTATTTCCATTTATTAACTCTGGCACCTTAAGAATTTCCGATCATATCTGTTGGTCTCTTAAGATACATTTTAATTTTTATCTCCATTTATTAACTCTGGCACCTTAAGAATTTCAAATCATATCTGACTGACTTGTTGACCTGCTTACATGCATACTGCAGAAACTTCAGAATAGAAAGCTTAGAAAATAATAATAATTAGTAACTTATAACCTGCCACTGTATAATGCACAAAGCCTCAACTGACGCCGCACCAAAGCCAAAGAGAACGTGTAATGACATAATTTTGAATATCAGTTAGGTGAAAACAACTGCCACAATCAGAAGAAACTTAAAAACTTATTTTAAAATAATCCCATCTTTGATTGTTCATTAAGACCTATGCAAGCCACAGGTTTCGAGAGCCACTGAAGCTTTTCCTGCTATATAAATATTAAACAAATTACATTCCCTGTATTGTATCAGTCAATTTATATAGCACTTCTTGCACAAAACACTATGGGGTGCTCAAAACATAGATAATGATGAAACAGACTATGGCTGACAAAAATAGCTCGTAACATTTTGACGATTGTGTTGTACAGCAACTTAACATTCTGACAGGAGATTGTCCCCTACCAGCTAACCCTTTGACAGCAGTTGATCTGGCCCTAAGAGGCCACCGCATGCAAAGCGTCCCCCTGTGGCACAATTGGCCTCAAATTTGATTGTTACTGAAACTTGGAAGACGTCAGAATCGGAACTCACGCGATCATGTCCTGCTCCCAAGTGCGGCAATCTTTTGGCCGGTCAGCATCAGTCGAAGCAGAATGTTTTATGTGCAGTTTGTCCAGCAGTTGAAAAAAGCACTGCAAATGCAAAATCAATTTCACAAGATCAGATTACAACAGGAGTTTCTGAGTTGGCCCGAGTTCATTCTGTCAGAGACTGAATACTAACCTTCTTGAAATTAACATTTAGTCTTTACAGGTCTGCTCAGGAGTTCTTTTTAATTAGTGCTACATAAATCTTCATTTAACTTACCTTACAATACAAAGGAGCAACATTTCTCCAGAATAAATTACACCAAATCAAGTTGTCTAAAGGAACAATTTACAGTAGATTACATAATGATTCAGGTAAACTGTAGGATAATAACTGGGAGCTAGCCTACTGGTTAGAGCTACTGGTTAGAGCTACTGGTTAGAACACTGGTCAGAGCTACTGGTCAGAGCTACTGGTCAGAGCTACTGGTCAGAGCTACTGGTCAGAGCTACTGGTCAGAGCTACTGGTCAGAGCTACTGGTCAGAGCTACTGGTCAGAGCTACTGGTCAGAGCTACTGGTTAGAACACTTGGCTTTTAATACAAAGAGTACGGGTTCAAGCCTCCCCTTAGATAGTTACTGTGTAAGGACCTTGAGCAAGTCCTTCACAAACAATTGCTTTGTGCCTCAGATTCAGATTTACTGACCTTGGGCATGTAATAAATGCAATAATACAAATAATAACAACAATAACAATAGCAATAACAACAATAATAATAATACGGCAATCACAATATCATGACCATCGACTGATGCCTTGGGCATTACGATAATGCCACTATAGAAGTCTTTAGTTTAGATTAGACAAAAGCATTAATTGCCTACCATTTTGATATAGTCTGTTGTATGAAAGCCGATGTTCTGCTTGTCAAGATTAGCCTTGACCTGAGAATAGGTGTCGTTTATGATTGCAAGGAACATATTCAGCAGAACAAAGAACACAAAGAACACATAGAGTATGAAGAAGATCGGTCCAAGAACACGATTCGCTTCCTCCAACGCCGTGAAGTCAAAGTCGCCCAGAATTATCCGGAACAAAGTAAAACTTAAACAAAATTAACAAATATGTTACTAATAAGCACCAGGGTAACTAAGGTAAGGTAAGGTAAGGTGAGGTGAGGTAGGTTAGGGTAAGGTTAAAAAGTGTCATATTACATTATGTCATGTTACAGTATGTCATATTAGATATTTATATAGCTTTCAATAACTATGTCATATTACATTATGCCTTTGTTATGTGATCTTACATTACATCATATTACACTGTCATTACATTATGTCATTATCACAGTATGTCATTTACATTATGTCATAACATACTGTCATATTACATTACATCATCTACATCAAGCCATATTACACAGCATCATATTACTGTACATTGTCATATTACATTATGTTATGTTACATTACATTATGCCATATTACATGGCATCATATTACACTACAGCTGGATAGACTACCTTCCAGATTTCCTTGAATGGTGATCTGGTTGGATCTGGAAGAAGCCATTTTATCAGCCATCTCTATCTATAAAGCTGCTTCTCTTGAGCATTCCATGAAATGCACTTAAAGCAAACTGACAATGGAATTCAAATGCAATTAACATCCCATACAGAACATTAGAAGGACATGCATTAGAGGGAACATTTGTTTATCAAACTATGGTCCACCATTTTCTAGGCTTTTCTTGAGGGAAGATATGTATGCTAGTCAGAGGTAGGCCTACATATTGGTAGCTCATGCAAGGTACTAGAGTGGAACTTGGTGGGTTTGCTAATCCAGCCCAAGATGCAAATCTGTCTACCAATGGTCATTACCAGCATCATTGCTGATTATCATTTCTGTAATCATATGCAAATAACGTTCTCTAAAGAATCATTTATTTTAATTAACTAAATAACCATTTCAGGTGGTCAGACAGTGGCTTTAGTGAATTCTGCTTACATGGAGTCGGCAAACGTACTAAAGCCTTTGGCCTGAGTGCCGAAAATCAGATATCCAAGTTGAGCAAATGCAAGAAATATTATGAAAAACATGACGGCAAAGCCAGCCAAGTCCTTTGCACAGTGAGACAGCGTTGACGACAGTTGTGTCATAGTCTTATTGAAACTGAGATATTTGAAGACCTATAGACAAAACAAATCCATTAATAAGCACCAGCTACAATCTATATGTAAATGTGAATGTACAAAGTTTTTACAGCGACCGTATGGTCACGACTCTGCTCGTTTTCGTTGAATTTGTTGGGTGAAATCCTTCAATACTAGAAGGAAACAACAAGAGATATTGCACTTTTGTAGATTTGGAGAAGGCTTCTGATATAGTACTAAGAGATGTCGTATACTGTAGTCTGAGGAAAAAGGGAGTATCAGAGAAAATAGTGAGACTGGTGAAAGAAGACTTCACCACCGCTGTGTAGATGTACGTATCCAGACATTTCATACTGAGCCTCTTAGTAACTCACAAAAGCGCTTGTTGCTTGATCTCTATTTGTCCGTTAAAGTTTGCCAGCAGAGGCCATACACGAGGGCCTTAAATAGCACAGCACCCATCATTCAAACAGGCAGCAGTGGTGAAGGATATCATCCAATAAATTTATTGAAAATGAGGCCATACAGTCGCTACAGAAAATCTTGTACATTTACATTTATTTGAAGAGGCTCAATGAACCTACTTGTATCATATGACCTTTATCATAACTTCACCAGGTGGCGTGGCTGTTTTGCTTTGTTGATCGCCACACCTATGAGTTACACAACAAAGATAGGGACTGTCAGTTCTTAGCATACAAGACAGTAAACTGACAATAGCGAATGAAATGAACTGACCTTGACCCAAGCAAAGAAGACCATGACAGCGAGTGCAGAATTGAAGACGACCTGCCAGTATGCAAGAAATTCAAAGTCCGGATATTTGTCGGGATCTTTGAGAAGGTCGGTGAGCATTGCGTTGACGGTTAGCGTCCGATAAACATTGAAAACTATGCAGCAGATGGCAATGATGATGATGATCATATCAATGTAGTTCCAGAATCTGGTCCAATAGCTCAGCTTTAGACTGATCATCTGGTCAAACAAATTGCAGTGTGATTCGACAAATGAGCTACCTACGCCATTTCACAATGAAACATTTTTTCTTAGTAACTATTTTCTATTATAAATTTACTAAATTAATCTAATTTTAAAACTTCTATTATAATGCACTAGGCATCAATTGGTGGTACTCCACAACAGATTCACAATCTGGTCAATTCCATGGCCCAGTCCAACAAAACAAGCAGTTTCTATTAATAATTCTTTGTTTGCCAATTTTTACATTTAAAGTCAAGATTAAGATTTCAATGAAACTTTTTGGATTACTAATAATGATGATTATGATGATGATCATAATATAATAATAATAACAACAACAATAACAACAACAAGTAACTTCTAATGTGTTGGTGTCTAATGCACAAGACATCAACCAATGGCATGCCAAACCCAAGCCGCAATCAGGCAATATCTAGAAGGGTCAGTCCACAAGACAGCAAGGCAGTCTACAGTGGATAAGCAATTTGAAACAGGTAAGTTTTAACTTTGGAATGAAATTATTGGTTACTCCACCCAAAATTAAAAAATTCTCAGTCATGTGCTACATCGTAAGCATGTGTGCTTGTCAGAAGCAAATAAAGCCCACACACTTACTTACTTATCTCACAGGCACCTGGGAAAAGTAACAGGAGCCAATGACCTTTAAAATGGATGTAAACAGAAGACAGAAACACAAAAGAAGACAAGGACTAAGAAAGAGAGGCAGAAAACAAGGGAAAAGAACCAGTAGAAAGATGCAGAGATCTGCAAGTGATATGAAGTGATCTGATGTCATGTAATGCTAAATACAGATAGTATAATGTAATGTACCAGTGACTTAATGTCATGTCATGTCATGTAATCATCTCTGGACTGGATCCAGTCGTTGATTTCTCTATGACATCCCTCCACAAATCCCGTCTCCCGGCCATCTCTTCAAGGGTCATTCTCCGTCTGCCCTCCGTTTTCCCATAGATAGTAACTCCGGCATCTTTCAGATCCTCTTCAAGGCAATCTATCCATCTTCTTTTCGGTCTTCCCACTGCTCTCTTTCCGTCCGGTTTGTATTTAAAGATTTTCTTTGGATTGCGGTTCTCCTCCATCCTCAGGACATGTCCTGCCCACTTCATTCTTCTTTTCTTGATCATATTGCTTATCAATGGTTGCTGTGTTCGTTGTCTAATACTCTCATTCGTTAAATGGTCCTTATAGCTAACTCTTAGTATTCTTCTGAGCCATTTGTTTTCTGCTGCATTCAGTTTCTTCTCCATTGCTCTTGTAATACTCCATGACTCACATCCATAGATTAGTACTGGGATCACGCATGTGTTGAGGATTTTTAGCTTTATCGCCAGTTTTATATCATGTCGTTTGAAGACCTTTTGTAATCTGTTAAAGGTTGACCCTGCAAGCGCTATTCTCCTTTTGATTTCTGTTTCTGATCCTCCCCCTGCTTTCATTTCACTTCCCAGATAGACAAACTTATTTATTACCTCAATTTCCTGTCCCTTAAGCTTAACTATTGGCCCGTTGTATTCCTTTTTTGTTATTGGCATTATTTTAGTTTTGTTATAGTTAATTTTCAGTCCAAGTTTTCCACTTTCCTCTGCTAATGCCTCCAACAACTCCATTATTCTTGTTAGGCATTCTGCAATCATACATGCATCATCTGCATATTCGACATCCTCTGTATTTCTTGGTTGAGATTGTGCTCCCAAATTATGAGTTCTTTCCAGACGTCTCATGATATAGTCCAATACCATATTAAACAAGATTGGTGACAGGATGCACCCCTGTCGGAAACCTGTTTCTATCTTGAACCATTCCGTTTCTTCTCCTTCTAGTCGAATGCATGCCATTATTGTGCCATATAGTTTTCTGATGAGTCTGATTAATTTGGCGTGAATGCCATATTTCTCCAAGATCTTCCATGCTCCTGATCTCCAGACTGAGTCGTAGGCCTGGGCAAAGTCAATGAAGCACATAACTGTTTCTTTATTGTATTCAATTCTTTTTTCAATGATTTGTCGGATTACAAAGATCTGATCTGAACATCCTCTCCCTTTTCGAAATCCACTTTGATTTTCCCGTAGGATGTCATCCACTCTATCTGCCATTCTATTCAGGATGATTCTGGTGAAAACTTTGCCTGGTACACTTAATAGGCTGATTCCCCTGGAGTTGCCACATTCTTGTCTGTCTCCTTTTTTATACACTGGAATAATGACTGCTTTTCTCCAGTCCATAGGGATTTCCTCTGCTCTCCATACAGATGTTATTACTCTTAGACTTATTATGCAGCCAGGTCATATGAATGTCTTTCTCTGGATGTGCCAAAAACTATAACTGTTCTTGGTGTATAAGCGTTTTCGGTTGCTGGACCTAATTTTGGAACTCCCCTCCTCCATCTGCTTCATTCTGCTCAGCGTCTTGTGTCTTTTTGGTCTAAGCTTAAGACTTACCTTTTTCAGTTGGCTTGTGCCCTATAGACTGCCTCTATGTTTCAGTGGACTGATCTTCTGGATATTGACTTGACTGAAGTTTGATTTTGGTGCGCCATTGGTTGATGCCTTGTGTATTAAACATCGGCGTTATAGAAGTTGAAAATCAAAGATGCAATTATTACAGTTACAAGTGCAACTGCATTTACAATTATCTTACCTTGCCTCACCCCTTACCCCACCTCACTTCACCTTATCTTACCAATTGAATAATTTCCGGTGGCTATGCTGTCTTACCGGTCTTCCTCTTTCTCCTCTTAGACTTAATGTACTTGTAATCAATGTACTGTATCAGTATTGTAATGTACTTGGTATTAATCTACTGTACAACGACTGTAGCTAGCACCTGAGACCAAGATACAGCTGCAAGTACAAGAAGCATACAGCTGGGCAACATCCCAAATCTCACTGCGATGCGTTCAGCTCGTAAACACTTGCATAGCAACAACCTCTTCACTTGAAGCAACCATCAACTTACGCCTTGTGCATTATGACAACGATGCTTTAGAAGTCACAAAATATCAGAATAACCATGATATCAGAATCAGAAGAAAACTCCTGACCTCCATAATCTCCTCCACAACATAGTAGATGACGAAGAGACAGACAGCAACCTCACAACCCAAAACGATGTGATCCAAGACAGAAACGTATCTCAACAGCTTCACAGTATAGAAGGTGGAAGACGTTATAATTCCACCGGTGGCAGGAAACTCTGCCAACAATCTAGCAGCAACAACTTCCAGTTAGCAAGCACGTGTTCACGAATACATTGGTAACAGAACACACCCCTACACAAAAGCACTTACATGTCTGCCAGTTTTATACAGATCTTAATTATAAATCACTGAACTATAAAGTAAAATAATGTACAAACAGTTAAACAAGGCCTTGGCCATACTATGGCACTCTATAAATCATCTTAGTGTTATTATGATTATAAAAATGCAGTTGTAGAGCGGTTTAAGACCTATTTATATTGTCTTGATTATGTTGTCTGACCTCTGTGACCCTCCCTTGCCTACAATTCCTCGCTCAGTCGAAGGACAGATAACGTGTTAACAAATGCATCACTTAGTTACTTACTTAGTTGTGCACCTGTGCTGCTGGTGTTCAAAACCTGGTGAGGTCAACAATTTCCACTATTAGTAAAAGCCATTCAAGGAAAGTTGGCATACTGTTGAGGAGCTGCTGTCATGCCAGAACATCAGCCAGTGAAGACTACAACAGCGCCTTAGAACTAGTATCCATATATGTATGTAAAAGTACATATGCCAGTACGTATGTATGTGCATATATTTATGTATGCATCTGGCTAGTTATGCAGTGCCTTTTAAGAACCTCACAAAACTGCTATCATGATGAGGACACATGAATATTCTGCATTACCTTATATACCTTTCACCTGATAAATTCAGTGAAAAATAATAATAATAATAATAATTAGTAACTTCCAATGCTGAGCAGGGTCAAGGCCATATGGTCGCTAACGAAAAACAAGTACATTTACATTACAATTGTCTTACCTTAATCTGCCCACTTCCTGCTTTAATTAGAAACAATAACACATCAAATCTGCCAAGTTTAATTAATAAGTAGTCTTGGTAAAAGTTATTCAAAAGTTACTCCAACCTACACACACACATACAGGGCACCAGCACATACAACTTGACAGTGCAAAGCATGATGTCCATTTTTCCCTTAGGTAAATAGCTTCTCAAGCAACATATTTTCATGGTGGGATTGTTGAAATAACACGTACCTCACAACACAAAATAGGTTGATGTTTGCATTGTAAACTGTAAAGTCAATGAAGACGGCCCTGGTTCCACGATCAATCCAAGTACCAGCACTGAGTCTCTCAATGAGTTCTCGTGAAGTTGACTTCCTCTGGGTTAGATCCTGAATGTATCCACCACCACCATAAACAGAAATGATGCCCCAGTGGGAAGAACCACGCAGTTCCTCATCCGATTGGTAAGTGAACCTGCGCACAGTACCCAGAAACACCAGAAATACAACATTAACCACAGAAATAATATTGCCACAACAGAACAAGAAATCAAAGTATAAACAACACGATGACAGGTTTTACAAAGGAAGTATTTCATGACTGAAATATGCTAGACTGTTAAAGATTTATCAGACGTGAAACTGCTTAACAACTTGCACCAATACATAAAATCAATAGCAAGAAGATTTCTTTTAAAATGTTATAATTTTCTTAGATAATTTGTTTGTATGACAATTCCTACTCACTTAAAATCACCAGCTCCAAATGCTGGTGCCAGACTGTAGCCATATTTCTTTAAAATTGATTACAATTACTCCTACTCACATAATATTGCCCACTCCATATGTTTCCTTGAATTCGTTAACACTAGAGTAGATGCTGTAGCAGGATGTAATAATGTTCCTGAAATCCTCCTGCACAGTACAAGAATCGTTGCGAACTCTGACCTGGCGCAGACGAGGAACACCCTGCAATTTGTTCTCATAGAAAATGTAACCGAGTTCTTCGTCCGTCAAATTGCGACCATAGTAATTAATTTCCCAGTACAGATTTTCCAGAAGTGAATAATTTAAAAACTGCAACAGATAAGAGACAGTCAAAGATTAACAATCTGGGGTCAAACTGCGACCACAGTAATTAATTTCCCAGTAGAGATTTTCCAGAAGTGAATAATTTAAAAACTGCAACAAATACAATACTGTCAAAGATTAACAATCTAGGGTCAAATTGCGACCATAGTAATTAATTTCCCAGCACAGATTTCCAGAAGTGAATAATTTGAGAACCGTAACAAATAAGATCCTGTCAAAGATTAACAATCTAGGGCATTCTGCTGCATACTACAAAAAATCTTGGAAGAACGATATCAAAAGTTTGATGTTAGTCACTGTCGAATATGAAATCAGATAACAAACAGGTAAATGGGTATTATTTCTGGCCTAGACTTAAAAATAAGTATAAATGGAAGTACTTCCAGACAGATGAAACACAGGTAAATAAGTAAAAAAAAACAGCTGAAATATGTTTGTGCGAGTCTCAGCAGCGTCAGTACAGAACCAGTTACTAAAGAACGCACTACCCAGCAAATGCATCTTCAAAACAAAATCAGACATAAAATGCATTTTAATAGCATAGGTCAGTATCCCCCAGGCCCAGAGGAATTCCGTTTGCAGAGACGTGTCATAAATTGTCTTTGCTTACGTTGCCGCTGCTGAAGTTCATCCACTTACTTCCCAAAAATCTGAATGTGATGAAATCTGTCGAAAGGTGTTAACGTTTGTGCTTGATATCGGTGTTTCTGTGAAGAGCCCAGAGAGTATGCTTGTGTAGTAGTAAACAGTGGGATTGATCATACAAAACGTTACTACAACAGCAACACAAACAAAATTACTATAACATACTGCTTGCTCAGATAGCAACCACGGCAGTAGACAGTATGTATGTCATGTCATGTCATGTCATGTCATGTAATCATCTCTGGACTGGATCCAGTCGTTGATTTCTCTATGACACCCCTCCACAAATCTCGTTTCCCGGCCATCTCCTCAAGGGTCATTCTCCGTCTGCCCTCCGTTTTCCCATAGATAGTAACTCCGGCACCTTTCAGATCCTCTTCAAGGCAATCTATCCATCTTCTTTTCGGTCTTCCCACTGCTCTCTTTCCGTCCGGTTTGTATTTAAAGATTTTCTTTGGATTGCGGTTCTCCTCCATCCTCAGGACATGTCCTGCCCACTTCATCCTTCTTTTCTTGATCACATTACTTATCACTTATTACTTGTATGTATGTACCTTGCTATTTGTATATCACCTTTTATAACCTCAAAAGGATAATGATGGTTTATGGTCACATGGTCTAAGGTGCGTCTGTCAAATTCAATAGGACTATCGAATAGGACTTGCTGCCAAGAAAAAAAATGGCTGTATAGGAAAGATTTGGCCAGCTGGAATATTTGTTACATTAGGGCACATCCTGTGGAACTAAATATTATAATTTTACCCCAGAGATAGAAATAATCTCATAGGACTTGCAAAGTAGAAAGGCTTCCTCAAGATTTGGGAATTTATATGAAGTTTATGAAGCATTATTCTGGAATGGCCAATATCTTCCTTAATATTCAACTATGTGAAAGTGCTTTGAAAGGTAATTTCACTGAAGTGCTGGATGGCCACAGAAATTCATCGGAAAAAAATGAGGCCTCCTAATAACCTTACCCTACAGGAACATTATATCTTTCTGTAAGGTGTTATGCATTATTATTAGTATTTTTTTGCTCCAGAGCAGGGCAAGCAATGTTGATGGCAACAGCACTGAAGCCAGGGCTTACAATAACAAGGCGTTGAAATAGTTAGCTGTTCTTGGTCAAATCTTCAGAAACTTGGATATGTGGAAATTATTATAAATATTATTATTTTTGTTTTAACCTGAGGCACACATATTGTATAATCCCTCAGGAAAAAAAATTAGCACAGAAGCAAGAAAAGCATCTGGAACTAACAGTACACCCACTGAGGTCTGCAAATGCACCCCAGAAAGCAATCGTATTATAACGATGTATGCAAGTTGTAAGGTTCTGAAGTTTTAATTATCAAAACTATTATCATCACTGCACATTTTAATGAGTTACTTATACGTCACTCACCAATAGACAAGAAAATGAGGAAGACGATGTAGATCAGAAGTTCGATGAGAGTCGTTTTGATGTATTTCTCCCGACCTCCATCCACCATCTCAAGCTCTCTGGTTGACCAGAATGCTAAGGACCAACCAAGACTGTTTTACACTTGACATTCAGTCATCTCTTGAGAGAAAGAGACCTCACCAATACTGGGCAGTATTCCAATTGTCCCCTCAACATAAGCTTTTGGGGGCCGTTACCCATCAGCAACCCCTCTGATTGATGCCCCTCCCATAGGGACTGTTTTGCAATGGTTTTCACCTAATGGAACTAACGTGAGATACCCAAAAAACCACAATCTTCACTTGAGCAGAACTGGTACATTTCTGTTCTTACTTAAACAGGAGGTTTGCATACTGCAAAGATATACATCAGAGGATTTTATGAACAAATGCCTCCCTAAAGAACTGACATTTCTCAAAATTGCTTTTCTCGTTACACCCAAAACTCCACCATTGCTTCCCCCAACTTCAAATCTTGAATCCATCCTGGAATGAATATACACATATAATTATATGCATTTTATATACATATTACATAATCTATATGTAGCATAATATGTAGTCTCTTCTGACCCAGACAGCCATGTTCACTGGACCTCCCCATAGAGGGCCCACAATGTGCCACTAGTGGACACTGGTGGCTAGCTGTGGGTCCAATGTGAGTGCAATGAATGTGGCTGCCAGATGAGAGCTCCCCCACTCATCAAAACAAAAAGGAAAGCTACAGATGAAGCAATTCCAGTTAAATTCTTACATCGAAATCCCTGACCAGATCTTCCACAGCACCCTGTCTCTTCAGCCTCTGCATTTTTCTCAACAAGTCGATCGCTGTCTTCTTCAAAGTGCTTCAGCTGTGCAGCAGAAGATCGCTTTGCACTGCTCCTTCGGCTATTACCAATTTCTCGAAACAATGCATAATAATTCAGATCAGTAAATGTAGGTCAGTCCAAGTTAGCACAGGTGCAGAACACAGTTTACCGAAACAAGGTTAAACAAATCTCCATGTACATTACATTTACAACATTAAGCAGTTCCAAGCTTTTAAATGGGATCTTGTAGCAACTAGTGCATTAAAGGTGTTGGACAAAAGCAGTATGTATAGCAAATCTCACATTTTATGGGCGAACGCTAACAGTGATGTGCACACCCTCTGACACAGAATTTAATAAAGCCCGTTCTTATTCTGAAATCACTGCAAATTATGGACAATTTTAACAATAAATAGTAAAGCAGCAATGTTACGTAATGTAGGCTAAATACTTCACAGACACTCATGCTTGTCGGGCCCATTGCGGGCCCGGGTGGTGCCACTTATGGGCAGTTACGGGCCCAATGTCAGCCCAACGAATGTATCTGTCAGGGCTGAAATTTCCCAACGCCACACAAAAGCTGTGTCAGGGCGAACAGTTACAGAGCGGCGCCATATCAAAGCAATATTTTAAAAGCACAAGAACTGTCTCTACCCAAGTTAACTTGGCTTGGTTTCGCTGCGGTTGGAGTCTCTTGAAAAGACGCCATCCAGAATTATATACGCCTCTCTCGTCTTTCGAATAGGAAGGGTTTTAGTTTAAATCACATTAAAAATGCCATTTAAACACACGATTATTCTAATGATCGAATGAACTTCATAAATAGCAACAAATAATGACGTATTTTGTTTGCGTCAACAGCAGTGACGCACGTGTTGATCCGTTCAATGTCACAAAGATCAATATGGAGTTCATATAGCGCTGTCATAAATTACAACTTACGGAAAATTTATGTTATAGGTTAGTGCTTGTCACTATAACTCTGATCCATTTTAGCAATATAGGCCTACCGCTTTCAATAAGTGCAGCAGACAATTAATATCAGCATAAACAGTCATTACCTGAACAAATAGATTACAAAGCCCATCACTAACCTACAACACAGACCTCCCAAACCTCATCTTCGTCAATTAGGCCTATTTACAACCCAACTACTCCGCTGAACCAGCCTCTCTTCCGCCCTAACACTTATCCGCCCTTGCGCCACCTAGTCCATCGGAAATCGCTCCATAGCCCTAGTGGCGGATCCAAGATTGCTTGCATGGGGGGAAGGGCATTTTGAGAACCAACCCATCTGAAGGCTGCTAGGTGCCCATATACAGAATTCATGCCATAATGCCTAACGAACGTCAATCTGGGGTTCCCAAGGATAACGTTCAGTCAGATGACGTGTGCCACGTGCATTACGAGCACGGCGCTAAAGAAGTTGCCACAGTAGACTGCTTATCTGCCATTTCCCTCTAATTGTTCCATATGCATCGATGTCTATGACCCACTAATATATCTATACAATGTACTAGCAACTAATATGGTTCTATGCATCATATCTCATGTTTAAATGTGCCTGTAATATCACCCTGGCAGCATGCCCATATGGGACCTATATTCCAATATGGGACCCATAGAGGGCCTATGTGGGCTGTATCAAATGTTTATGGTCATGCTAGTATGGCAGCTGCTACATAAGCGAACACGCGTACTTCCAGTGGCAGCAGCAGCAGCTGCCTGCTGCTGCTGCTGCTGCTGCGTAGACGTGATCCTACGACTGATATAGGCCTACAACTACAACATACAAAACTCGTTTGGATATCGTGTAGATCATGTACTCGTAACACGTGTATAATATGGGCGGTGCTTTTATGGCGTAGCCTTCGTATAAGTAGCCTATGGAGGCTGATAGCTGCATTCTTACGGTTTCTAACGGGCTTTGAGCAGATTCTGCTGTAGGAGTTGTCGACAGTTGAGGTAGGGTTACTGTTGAAGGCATTGCACTTTCTCCTCGGATGAAGAGTGAGATTTCTCACTTTTAGAACCGTTCGGATGACCATGCATTGCTAAACCCCACCCTTTGGATGACGGTTATGCAGTGTATAGTTTCTGTTTAACGACGCCGTAATCGTAATTGTAATACCGAGATATCTGCAGCGCCCAACGAAAGCCACGTCACGAGTACCAGCTTATTCACAGGCGCTCAGTCAAAACAAAATCAATAGGCAAAAGGGTTCGGTTCCAGGTCAAGATCCAAAAGTGTCATAACAAGGATGATTAGCGTCGCCCTTTCATTTATCCAACCTTGAGGCTGGCACCACCCTAGGGCGGCACCGGCAGAGTTAAGTTTTGCAGCTTTAAATTATAGGCCTAATATTTGTGCTAGCTCGTCAGCCAGTTCTTCGTTAATATTCTGCTGTTTGGCGGTGATAAGCGAGTTTCGCAATTCAATTGAGTGCATAGTGAATTCGTCGGCAGCCTTGCAGTTAATACATAGTTGTTAATTGTTCATGTCTGGGTTTGTTGGCCTGAGTTATTAACCTGGATACTTCTTTGGTCTAGTTAATAATTAGCTGTAGCATATATGGTATTAAGTTACATGGTTTGATTTGTTAATTAATTGTTTTTAAAGTGTATGCTATATGCTGACACTTGTGCCCGATGTGACTGCAGTCCGCGAATTACTGTACATGTACAGCACCCTTATTATTGTTATTGTTATTGTTATTATTATTGTTATTATTATTATTATTATTATTATTATTATTATTATTATTATTATTATTATTATTATTATTATTATTATTATTATTAAGCTTTGTGTTGGTTTTAAACACTTAGGTTCAAACAAACCAGGTTGTGATTGTCCAGCATTTAGGTTCTGGAATGTGAACCCAGAAGATGGGGGTTCAAGTCCCGTCAGGGCAGATTGGTATAGGCCCTATTAACCTTTCTGCCCCACTGTTGTCTGCGAGTGCATCAGGGACCGTATGCATGACTAAGTTCGGCTTACGTCCGACTAGCGATTTAGTGTGGTACGCTTGAAGCGGTAGGTACAGAGGTGTTTGAACTTTCAGATATGTCTTGTCAATGAGTTTAACCCTAATACAGTGTTCAGATAAATGGATAAAGAATGCATGCCTGCATGTGACTTTTGTTCTGGGGATAAGAGTTAAGCTAACTGACAAGACATTTTTACGAATTCAAACACCTTTAATGAGCTACTTCAACATTCTAAACGAGGTTATCGGGGTTTAAACTGGGCTAAAGATGAACCTGGCTAGGAGAGAAGTACTAATTAGTACACTGACTATGCCGGCTAGGAGAGAAGTACTAATTAGTACACTGACTATGCCGAGGCCAATAAATGGATGTACTATGCCATTAATACCATCACTGATTCTGAGGTGACAGAAGAATAATCTAAACCTATATGTAAATTTAAACATACATGTTTTTCTACAGCGACCGTATGATCATAGCATGTTGATTAATGGTTACTGACAAACTTGTATAATAAAAGTAGCATTATGCTTCATTTAATACATGCAAACCATGTTGAGATTGAAGCTAGCCTTCACGTACATTTATTCTGCAAAGCACAAGTTTTGCAATCCGGTCCTGGCAGTCCCACATCACTGCCATGGCTACCACTTTAAGTATCCGTGGATATGAAGTGTTTGAAGCTTCATTTTTAGCCACAGCATATGAAAGGAGATGGCCAGTTCTCTGTTTCTTTCTCGCCACCAGATCTTCCCGCTGTCAGTGTACGGTCGGTGTACTCATTTCATCGCTGAGTTCATTAGGTGGCACCAGTGGGGAAGAAATTCCTGCACTAGCGGGAATCCCCATTCTCTGGGTTGCTGGTCTGGCACACTAACCATTAAATGTAAATTATATGATTTTCAATAAAGACCATGTTCCATTGACCCTGCTCATTTTCCCATGAATTGATTGGGTGAGATCCTTCACCACTGCTGCCGTTCGAATAGGTGTCACGCGAGTGAAGGTCTCCCCGTACGGACCGTGCTTGCCTGAAATTCAAACCACTGGACTGACATTTCCTAGCTTAGATACAAGAATTTGAAGACTGCCAACCTGGATAACATAATTACAGCTCACATGAACATAAAATTATTAAGCCTGACCAGCTTCTGCAGCCCATGATGTTTCCTGTTTATCAGCCTCAGGGATGATAATAACGTGCCTGTTGATAATAATTGTCACCTAGCCCTTCAGCAGTTATGTTGCATCGGCATTCACCCTGAGGCCTAGCTGGACAGTAGTTGTACCATACATGGACCGTAGGTAGACACACAGAAACACATCAGAGCTTAATTATTAATTATTATTAATTACAACACAAATTCTGGTATAACACAGTGGGAGACATGGGTCTCTAATTTAGTTTGGTTTTCACAATAACCTTATTATAACGCATCCTTGTCATAAGAGCGGTTCTTTATATCATTGATTATAAAAGCACGGTGTTATAAAGTGTTTAAAGTGTAGTATCTACAAACCGGTTGTTTGCTTTGATCCGTTTCCAATCATTTACTTTTTCAATTAGGCCCAAGTGGCTTCTTGGTTGACCCAAATTCTAATCAGCTCTGTGAATGCAGCAGTTTGAAGTCATATGGTTTTGGATGTGATGAAAATTTTGCCAGAGGACTTTTAAGCGAACTTCGGTATACCTGTATACACGTTAGTTTAAGTTAGTAAATTATTACTATTAAAATAATTATGGTGTTATTAAAATTATTATTGAATTATTGTAGCTTAGAAACTTATATTTCTTTGTCATATATATATATATATATATATATATATATATATATATATATATATATATATATATATATATATATATATATATATATATATATATATATATATATATATATATATATATATATATATATATATATATATATATATATATATATAATATATATATATATATGTCATATATATATATATATATATATATAATATAATGATGATGATCTAAATATTGCAGAGGTCACCTTTCTATATCTTGGCAAAGGACCACTTGCTAGTAATTGACAGGCAGGCTATAACAAAACGTACTACCATTAAATGTTTAATTTTAATTAGTGCTGTTACTTTGAAATTTTAATGCAAGGAAATGTTTGCAAGGCTGCAGAAGGGATTTACAAAAAGACCACAATCGTATCAAACTTATAACATCAATATCTATGATTTGAAACTGCACTTAGGCATTGGCTATCAACTAAATGTTTCATCCAGCCTAGGAACTCTAAATTGTTCAGGACTAACTGTTTATTTATCTATTTTTATTGTTTACTTGCATTTCTTTAGAGTCCAGTAACAGCTAAACGTGAGCAATGTAAGTATTTTCTTTTGAATAACGTTGTTTTTGTGTGTGCTGTGGCCTAAAGCAACAGACTCTGGAAAAAGAGGTAACTACAATCATGAGTGCCTTCTCAATTGCTGTTCTGCCTTGGACTGTTACCTTGATCATTGTGACAGACGCAGTCGTCCTGAACATGTTTGGAACGAAGAATACGTATAATGCTTCCCTGGTAAACTCTTCACTTAGTGACGATGACTTGGCAGTTGGTCAGAACTGTCGACCACTTCAGGTAATTGTACTGATGAGGCATGGCATTCGCTATCCAGGTGCTGACGACATCGAAGCAGCACACAGAATCGTACATCAGTTTCAGAGGCGTGGCGCAAAATCTGCTCTTGTTGATCAGTTAGATGTATCGAGATATCTGCCAATTAAAATGGCTAAACAGCTATCGATCACTGGGGCTGAGGAACAGTTTGGACTAGGATCTCGAGCCGCTAGGAGATATTTTGAGTTGTTTTCTTCGGCTGAATATGAAGCTATTTCTTTTGTTACAAGCAGCTTCAAGAGAGCCAAAGACAGTGGTTTGAATTTTGGCAAGGGCTTTGTTGAGAGCCTGGGATTCAATATCTCCAGGTCAATAGAAACTAGAGATGATTTGTTGCGCTTCTTTGACTTGTGTCCAAAGTACATAAAGGAAGTGGATAAGAACAAGACGGCTCTGCGTGAAGAGGAACTCTTCAGAAACATGACACGTCGCGAACTCAACAGCAACATTGCCAAATATCTTAACATCTCTGAGCTGAATATATCTGCAGGTGCTTAAAATTTTGTGCTGATTTTGAATAGATAGATGTGATATTTATTTTAGGGTTTAGAAATACATTTGTGATTGAACTGTTTTTTTAGTTAAAATTTCTAAAATCAAAGACTGTGTGTATATACTTGAGTTAATGCTGCGCTACGAAACGGGCAAGTCAACAGTTCGAAGCCCAATCACTGACAACTTGGAAAAATAATCTACATCAGTTTATTTCATTCTTGTTTATCTTTCAATGAATGTGTTAAATTGGCTTGAAGGTCTAGGCATGACTGAACTTAACCTGGATGAAAATTGTTATCTTTAAAGTAAATTATCTGAAAAAATTACAATTCCAGTAACTTCTCTGTTGTGATTTTGATTGCAGATGACCTTGATTCATTGTACAAAGTTGCAGCTTCTGAAGTGGCCATAGTTAGGAGCCATTACTGGACTGACCTTCTCAGCATATCCGATCTCGATCTTTTGGAATATTCTAATGATCTGGATGTAGGTTTTGTTACTTGTATTATCCTTGAGTGGTCCTTATGCAATGGTTATTTGCTGGAATGAATGTCAAAGTTATTAAGGAGCCTATTAACATAATTTGACAAATACAAGAATTCTTGGCTGAATTAGGCCTTTTTTGTTGTAGCAAAGAAGGTTATATCCAATCTGTGACATGAGTTTCTTGGCCTTTTTTGCCTTTTTTGCATGAACGCTTGAAAGCCTTTCTAATCATTCATGGTTTTGTTGTCAGTTCAAGAGCACATCTAATAAGCTTTTCTTGAAGTAACATGACCTAAATTCATGATTACAGTTACAATTACAAAGTGCTGAATGATGTCAAAACAAAGTTTCCTTCCAGCTAGCATCAGATGAATTTGACCATAGTTAATATTTTATGCCTATAAAGGATAGTGTTGATGCAAGATTTTGTATGAAAAAATTGATAGTTTCTATGCTACATTACTCTTCACCTTACACGCATGCACACACGCACGCACACGCGCGCGCACACAAACCAGATGTAATTGCTTACTGAGAATTTCTTTCATCATGTAATGTATTACGTTGTTGGGGAGTTGCTTGTGTTGATTTAAGCATTCAATATCATTTTGCTCTTTAGGAATATTGGAAACTTGGGTATGGATATCCCATTAACTATCAACAAAGCTGTCCTCTTTTGGCTGACATATTTCATCACTTGGATGATACTATCAGTGGAAGAAGGCAGGTCTCGTAAACTTACTTACATGCATGGATACACGAACCATAAATGTATATGCCTTTCGTAAGAAATAAACATGTAGGTAGGATATATAGGACTGGTCACTAAATGTCCTACCTTAAACAAACCATAACTTACCTAACCATGTCTTACAAGATACCTTACCTTTTACTGTCGTGCCTTGCCATCAGTTCCACATGTATAATAGACTTGACTGTGAATAGGATTCTACTGTAAATTGCATTTAAATAGTTTTGTTGTTTGCAAGGATGAAAGGCATTAATTAGATAATGCTTGGAAGCGAAAAAATTCATCAGGCAATTTAGAACTTGTTTATTTGTGGCATTAGTGACTTTCACTCAGTTTTGATATCAAGACATGGTTGTGTGAATTTAAAGGAAAGATATTTTAGAATATTATATTAGACTTTTTCTTGTATTAAAATCTACTGTCAACTCTCATGAAACCACTTTGAAAACTTACAGCTTGTGAGTTTTTGGGGGTGCTTAGTAATCTTGAGTATTATGGAATTTATTCTTAATGTTTAGAACAAAGAAAGGGGTGTTTTACTTTGGACATGCCGAGACGCTCTTACCACTGACGTCATTGCTTGGTCTGTTCAAAGACAATGACCAACTTCGAGCAGACAACTACAACAGTCAGCACAACAGGGCATTCAAGAGTAGCAGGATCTCTTCATTTTCTGCCAATGTCGGATTTGCGCTGTACAAGTGCAAATCAACGGAAACAGATCCACAGGCTGCTGGTTCAAGCATGAACAAAGGGTACATGGTTCAGGTGTTGTTCAATGAGCAACCGATACAATTACCTCCTGTATGCACCCGCAGTATTTGTTCTTATGATGCTTTGAGAAAGTACTACTCAGAGTTCATAGATGGTTGTGATTTCAATGCAACCTGTTCTCTGCCAAGTTCTGCTGCTATTCCAAATGCTTCGATGCTACAGTGTTATAGTCGAGTATATACAGTATTATCTCTGTCATTTCTTCTCCTGATGTGTATTGTGACACCTGTTTAATCTGAACTCACTACTTGTGGGCACTGAAGGCAAAGTCCAAAGGATTCCATCATCAGAGTAAACAAATGCATAAAAGAATCATATGACTAAGACTCAATTTCACATTGCTGGATTCATAAATAACAAATTCCACCACGGTAGCCACTCTGTGGCATGCAGTTAATGTTATATGTTTCTATGTATGCATGTTTATGGATAAATATATGACATATATTAGTACATGATAAGATGGTCTATTCTGTATTTAGAGCTTCTCCAGAACTAAGACGACTAGTTGCACAATTACGCATATATGCAATTGCAATTATTTAAGCATATAACAAAACAGATAATTAATTTTTTATTATAATCAATATTTGAAATTTCACAATGTAATTTACTGAGAGTAAGTCAACTCAGCTTTAACACGTACAAAGGAATCTTTCTCACAGCGCTGTCAATTGTCATATGCAGAGACCAAATGTGTTATGTTTGATGTCCAGATCATGTGTTCATTGGGTGAATTTTTAATGTTCTAGAAAACTTCCTGCTTATTTACTTATTTATAATTGAGCTCATGACTTTTCTGCTGTTACAGGCTAACAGTGAATTTTAGTCATACATCATTCACTTGTGGCATGATTCCTTTACCAATCTGTTACCCACCTAGCTTTAGGAAATATGTGAAGGCCTTGGTAGAAATGTGAAGTCATGGTTTAAAGATGGATTAGGTCTTACATGAGTTTCATGAGATCTTGTTGCCGACTATAACTAGACAGCCTAAGTTTTAGGGCATTTGTACTGCTTTCTCTGTATGATTGCCACTTTGCTGTTTTTACGATATTTAAACTATATTTTCTGTCATAGTTATATTTATTATTATTTAATTGGAGATGCAAGCTTACGAATTTGAGTACTAGGAATATTGCTTGATATATGCCTACTGCCTGTGCTAATGTGTCACAGCAAGTGAAGATTCTTTTAAATATTTTTGCTAAAATGTTTAGAACCATATAATTTCAGGGCTCATTATTTTCTGCGCTTACTTAAGTTGGCTTTAAATGTTCTGTATATTAGACAAATTTGTATATGATACAATTCTTTGAAGCTTAGCAATAAACGTGACTGGTTCAAAGGTGTAAAGGAAATGCTCAATTTTATTTAAACGTTGACATATTTTCAATAACATAACGACTGAGAAAGTACTGTTTGACAAGGCCTTTCTTCACGCTGAAAGGTAATTAGATCACTGTGGTCTAGTCACTAGTAGCAAGCCACTCGTGGAGACATTGGGAAGGTCTTGCGCAGCCCCATGCACCTTTCCCTGTCGATGAAGAGACTATTGTTCTTGATGGAAAGGTCGTATTCCAGGGACGACTTCGTGCGGAGCAAGTGTTGCAGGGCGTTCTCTGCTTCACGCAGCTTGGCCTTCAGTTGATCAACTGTCTCTGTTATTTCATAGACTTCTTCAACGAGCCTGCAAAGCACAGTTTACTGTCTCATTATGTTCATTCAGATCTAAACTTAAGACTCTTCTTTTTCAACTTGCTTACCCACTGTAGCTTAGCTTCCGGTTTCTCTGACCTACTGGAAATCGACCCGGCTTCTCCAACGGTTTATTTTTGACTGTGATTTTAACTTGAAGCGACCACTGACTGATGCCTTAGGTGTTATGATAACTGCGCTATAGAAGTCTGTAGAATAGATTAGATTAGAGTAGACTGCACAGTTTGTTTTAAGGCAGATGAAATTCAAGCGATATACTTTTCTGAGCCATAGGTGCAAATGGGGAGAGCAAGCGTCTCAAAAAGCCCCTGCTACCCAAATGCCCACCATGCCACCTTTGCCAGGTCCCCCTGTTAGAAACAGAGTGCATGGTGTATGAGCAAGTACTCGCCGGTATAAGCGAGCTCTCAGAGACAAAGCCTGAAGAATGGACAATGGAGGATGTAGATGCAAGAGATGGTGTCTGAGAAAAACACTGGGAGGAAGGTAACGGGAAACCACCTCTCTAAAACTTCCTGAGTATACTGACAATGGCGGGAATGGCGTCATTTGAGGTTCGAAACTGCCCAGGGGCAGAGAACTTGAAGAAGAAGGTGTTATGCAGTTACGATGGATTCATTTTGCATTTCAAAATGCAGCTCCATCTAGTTTTGTTATGTATAATTCAGGATTAGGATTGTCTTAACTAGCACTGAAAACTGAACTCGGTCATAATTAATTGTCAGTCATCATTTACATTGCACCTCTTCAAGAAAACTCCTCAAAGGTTCTCCCAACCTGACAAAACATTATATTTGTAATGTAAGATAAATAGCATTGCTTATCAGTTTCTTCTAGTTAGGAAATAAATGCCTTAAATTCCTGTTACGTGTAGTAACAAAATACCTTCAAAACGAAATTTACATAATATTTATGATTTGGATATTTGTAAGGTAAGGTTAATGTCAATGGCCTTTGCAACCACTTCATATTACTGAACACCAGTTACCTAGATGAAAAGATTTTTTATCTAATCTAATCTAATCTAAAGACTTTTATAGCTTTGTTACCACAATGCTCAAGGCATAAGTCGATGGTCATTTTTAGAAATGACGTTAAAATGTTATGTGATTTGTGTCATGGTAACCAGTAGCCTTTGTTTGAGCTTCCTCTGAGACAGTTACTGCTTATGGACCCTGATCGAGTTCATGCAGAAATGATCAGTGTCATCAATTACTGCTCATCGTGGACATCAATGCTTAATAAACACAGAAATAATAAGTAGTGTCAAAGGTTAAAAACTTTGTTTCACTCAGAGAGAAGCTTTCAGTAGCTGTGCACAGTTAAATCTTACTGCTGTTTTTCAGAGCTGTGCTACTAATATCAATGGTGCAATTTTTAACTTTACATCGTTTGCATTCAAACCTGTGCTGAACTGGATCCCTGCATGCCTCCATGTTTGGTCGCCTTGTTCGAGTTTCAAGACGTGTCTGCGCAACCTTCATGAACAATTCTTTCTCCTGAATTGATTTCTTGATCAGCTCAATATTCTTTTCCATGTCAAAGATTTCTTGTAGAACCTATGACAGAGAAAGGCTCACATGTTAACAAAAATTATTACGACAAAAACTGAACTTTCTTACATCTCGTCACATTTACCGTATGCTGTTCTGTTCAGAAGTAGTTCAAGAAACATTTTCATCCTATCTCATGTTGCACCTTTTACGATTATTATTATTATAATTACTAATCAGATACTTATATCGCAGTAATTTATGAATTCAACTCAAAAGTGCAGGCAGCTGGAAAAAGATAAATCTTCAATTGTTTGCAAAATGAAGTAAGAGAAGAGAAGGGTTCCTCAAAGTTGGTGGTAGTGAATTCCATAGATGTTGACCAGCAAATGAAAAGGCACAGAAACTGCACATCTTTTTTTGATAAGTCAGATAATCATCCTGCAGTGCCTCAGAGGTGCACTTAAACCTAAAGGCGCTATATAAATGCTCAAGTACATACATACATAATCACATGCTGTTTAAGTGTACTTCTGTATGCATTTGAATTGAAAATGAGAGTAATTAGAGACTTGCTTACCTTTGATAAGTGGGTCTGTATTTTGTGCTTGGCTTCCACTTGTTCCTTGATTTTGTCTGTGAAGGCATTGTTGACGGAATTCCAGTAGTGGAGCATGAGGTTTGCGGAATGGATGAGCAGCTGTTCAATTCTGTTTCGCATGTCCTTGGAAGCCTTGCGCTCACTCTGAGATCTCTGGATGTTGTCATTACTGAACTTTGCCCAAGTCTCTGGCACAGAGTTACTGAATACACAACGAGAACTTAATGCCGAGTCAATTCACTCCACTTCATTTAAAGTTATTCCTCTATTTAACCCCAATGCTGAATGCAAAATTTAGCAAGGAGAAGTCTGTTTCTACCTGTATTGGCTGATATTTTCCACCAGCATTTGGTGGAAGTTGCTGCATACAGACATGAAGAGCCTGTGATCTTTTGACATGTTTCTTAAATGCTAGCTTTTATGATAGTTCTAAGACTTGCAGATTTCTCTTGTGTCTCAATATCATGTGAACCGTGAGTGTGCATTTAAACGAATCAAAACAAATTATGAATCTGTGTTTTAAATTCAATCTGAACCAGGTATATTTCTTCCAGTTTTATTATCTGAAGCTATTATTTTTTTACCAGATTAACTAAATTTATTGCAAGCCTTAGTCACAAAATATTTTGATTTAGTAACTTTTTTCTACCTCATGCTAATTGTCAGTATTAGTCAATATTTGCCTAACCCACGCAAAGCATCTGCATGCCATTTCAGTAAAATGTCCCTTCTGGGGAAAGTCCTACGTTACTCCCCTTTCTCTCTCTCCCTTTCCTCCCTCTCTCCTTCCCCACCCCATACCCTTCCTTCCTTGTGGTATAGGCTATGAAGGCAGCTGCCACAAATGTTTACATATTGTTCACCAGACAATGAAAGCAATTACCAAGAATGTTCTGTTACATGCCAGTCAGTGCTGTTGCCAAACATTGTACATATACTCCTACCTATTGACTTTGCTTTGACTGAGCACCTGTGAATAAGCTGGCTCCCATGACTTTCCGGTAGCTTTTGTCAGGTACTTTAGAATTCTCGAGCTCATGATTACGATTATAACATCTAAGAGTTCTCTAACAAAGATAATGGTATGTGACATCTCAAAAGTTAAAACTTGTTTTATTGCATTCAATTATTTACTTTATGAAGAAATATCCTATGAGTGTTGACAAATAGCTAAAAACACTAACGTGTTGTCAATGCGCTCAATGCCATCGTGGTAGTGTACGCCACGAGAAGTGTTCCTCATCTGGTAGCAGATGTTGTCCAGGTTCAGTGCTATGAATTTGTCAGCCGAGTCCTTCTCCAACTCGTGAAGCGCTGCTCTGTTTAGGCTGCACATAAATGAACAGTTCTTTGGTAATTGGATAAAATCAAGAGGATTAATAAATCTCAAGAAAATTTGGCACTGTCATTCCTATTTGTCTTGTCTTCTATATCGGTCGGATCAGCCCTGTTTTCCACATCAGTTAACGCTTATGTTGAATTAACAATGGCTTTGAGATTTTTTACGAAAGGAATATGCAGCTTTGTGCATCCATGTGTATATACTTACCTGAATGCATTATTGTACTGATCAATAAATAAATCAATCAATCAATCAATTACTCCTGTTAACTTGCAAATGATACACCAACTTTGGAAGATACAGGAAAAAAGATAAGTTTGCACTCGCACTGTATTCGCAGATAAGCTTTTAATGAGCAGAAACACTTAAAGTTTTTAGAAATTTTGATATTTTCTTTAAAATTCAGAATTTTTATTATGGGGAAACTCGATTTTCAGACTGTTCTGATGTAAAAAGTACATACGTATTGTTTTTCCTTATTCTGCTGAACTTGCTTTCTCAATCATCTTCAGATCCTCAAGTCTGTTTAGATCTCTTGGACAGTCACACTCTAAGTACTTTTAGAGGCCCTTAAGAGGTGCTACATAAATGCTGACATGCATACTTACATTAAAAGATGATGAATGATTAATTACGACCTACAAACATTCAAAAAAGTTGACGATTAATTGTGACCTACTTACATACAAAAAAGATGATGAATAATTGTGACCTACTTACATACAGAAAAGATGATGAATAATTAATTGTGACCTACGCTAACTGGTTGATGGCATCTTGTATCATTCTCCTCATCAACTCCTGGATCCTTTTGACATTGTCCACCTCCTAAAACCAAAAGAACATAGCAGTACTGACCCTCTGTAAATGCTTGTGCCTGGGCAGCCTTTTCATAAGACACTCAAATGGCATCACATTTGAACCACTCGATGTTTAAGTTTTAAGCTGCAATCCGGCTGTAGATGTATGTGTGTGTAGGTATATATGTTTATGTATGTAAGTATGCATGTATGTATGTATGTATTTTTGTAGGTAGGCATGTATGTATGTTTGACAACATTCATATGTATGCATGTATATAGGCCTATGTGCATGGATATTGGTGTTGCTATTCCTGTTGAAGGAAGGATACTCCACTTTCTGTAAACTGCAAGATGGGAACCTTGGCTGGGGACTGGGGTTTCCTCGTGGTGCGAGACACTGCCCAGAAGATTGTCATACAAGAAAAGAAGACAATGACTTGTTTACAATAATCTAGGATGCTAAAGTATAGGGGAGACCGGGGCTAAAAGTAACACGGGTTGGTTGTAACAGCACTCATAACTAAGTAACTGAAAGGCATTGAACCAGTCTAAGTAGGTTGGCACGCGCGTCATATCGTTCCGGTTCATATACTTGTGGTTGGCGCAATTGGAAGGCCGTTTTTGTGATTTGTGAACGAAATCTTGATTTTCAACACGAAAAGTAATTTTTTGTAAGTTTACTTTTTTCATCATAATATAGGTGAGGTATAACATATTATTAATCGCAGTATTTCATTTTAAAGCGTTTTTATGTCACATTTCACGGAATATAAACGGATGCGCAAGATTTATTTATAGCTAATGATATCTTTTCATCTATGAAATGTGGTCTGATGGGGTTAGTTGTAACTTTTGGCACTGGGCTGGTTGTAACAGTGTTACAACCTGCCCCACAGCAATTGATAATTGAGATAATGTTTCATCTATCATAAAGTTTTATGTTGAAATTGCTATTATTTCAAACACTCGTCATCTTTAACTGCACACAGATCCTCAGACAGAAAAACAAATTGTAGGCCTATCTGCATCCTCTTCCAATTGCCTTCTTCTCAGTCCAACAGCAATAAATGAAACTCTCGAAATTGCAGCTGCATCAAATGGAGGTATTCAACCGACAATGCTAGATAAGCTTACTGCAGAACATTATCAGATGGCTACTCCTGAGGAACTACTTCCATCAACCTCCTCTTGTAATGTGGAAATGTCAGCCGTAATTGTAGATACCCAGCGTTTTTCACCATCTTTTTCTGGATTCACGCCTGAACTCATTTCAGATATGCAGATTCCTTCGACCTCATTTGATCCATGCATAGTTTCCCCTCATCCGCAGGCTGAGGAGCGAAAAATCAGGAAGGGAGGTAGAAAAAGAAGATTTTCGGCAATTCTAACTGATACCCCAGAGAAATGTGCATTACATGAGGAAATGAAAAAGAAAAAAGTTGATAATGAAACTAAATCAAAATCAAAAGCAGTAAGGAAACTTGTCAGTTCCAAGCCTGATGCCGAAAAGAAAGTGTCCACAAGGAGAAATAAACATACAAAAAATAAGCCTTCTATCAATTCTAATTTGGGACTTGAAGAATGGTTTTGTCTGGTTTGTTGTGAACCATTTGGCGCAATTAGAAAGAGAAAGGAAGAATGGATACAGTGCTTAAGCTGCAAGAATTGGTCACACGTGGACTGCACCGATGGTAGTAAGAACTATGTGTGCCATAACTGTGATTGAGATCAATCAGATTGACAAAATCCTGATCAAAGGACACTCATAATTTGAAGAAGTCAACTGAAACATCTAGACTTAACGTTTTACACTATATGCAGATTTTACTACGTACCAAACTATTGACAATGTTTGTTACAACATACCCGTTGTAGTGTTACAATCAACCCGGATACGGGGCAGATTGTTACACTCTGACAGTGGTTGTTTTGGCTAAATTTTCTCTTAACATATCAGAGCAATAAAATCGAATAATTTACCATTTATAGAGGACTTAATGAAGATGGAAATGGCACCCATTTAAGGATGACTTATACTAAAACATTTTCCCAAATCAGGAAAATGTCAAAATTGTTACTTTTAGCCCCGGTCTCCCCTACTGATTTCTCTGACACCGAAACTCATTGGGCCCACCACAAGCGGCAAAAGGGGGGTCAGCTCTTGGCCCAAAGTCGGCCTAATGAAAGCGTTGGCCAGGGTTACGGCCATTTATTATTAGTTAGAAATCCAGTGGTGACGTCCAATTAAGATAAGACTCCATCTTAAGGTTACCCTCCCCCCTCATTATCTTTCGACGGAAAATGGAATCGTATAATAGAAAATGCTTGCTTGCCTTCACGAGTTCATTTTCGACCTCGTCGTGTATCAGATCGATGCCCTGTCTCTTTTCCCGATAGTAGAGACACTCCTGATCGATGTGCATGGTGTTCTCCACCTCCGACAGGGCTCTTTCGAGACAACACTTGGCTTTATGCAGCGCATCTATCTCGGCAACCATGTTGTCCATCTCGTTCTGCACCTCCGTCTTCCAGTACTGAACGTCACCGATGCGCTGGCCCAGCTTCTTTCCAACATCCTGCTGCGTTCTCTTCGTCTTGTCGTCTGTCTCCCAGCACAACCGGAAGGAGTCCGATCGCAGCAGCTCAGAACCACCCCGGACTCGGTTCGAGCTCTGGTATAGACTCTGGTTGGACTGAAGCCAATCGTTGTTGGAGTATCGCGTGTAGAGCGTGTTCCGTGCGGCGGCAAACACCGGCGGTACCTTTAGCAAGGGTTCGAGTAAGTTTCTTAGATTAACAGTTTTTAGTTTTTTACCTGAAAATCTACGAAAATCCCGAATTATGTTTTAGGTTTCTGTCGTTAGAAATGAAAAACTAAAATCATATTTTAAATTTATTTTTGGATGAAAAACAAATAAATAAATAATTAATTATTTAACATCTTGGCGATTGCGATGTATTTTAAGTCAAAGATTTTAACAAGAGCGTAGAACTTTAAATCTGCTTCAAGTAGGTCTTGCTTTACTAACATAGGCCTACACCGCGGCCTAGCGTAGGCCTACATAGCGGCACTTAACTTAGTTTTAAGTATTCTGTAGCGGACCGGCCACAAGGCTTGTCTTCCGAAGTAGAATTTATTAACTGTGTTGGTCGAAAACTGCCAATACAGAGTCCCGGCACGAGAACTTACTCCGTAGGTTGTGGTGCATGACAAATATACCCACACATGAGGCGGAAAGGTCTACACACGAAAATGAGGCGAGTTACGTATGATACTGGGACGATGCGCTGCCAGATTTAGATGTGCCTAGGGCAGAAAAACGCAGGGACTTGTCATGGACTCCCGTCCCAAGAACCAACAGAACGACTGATTATTGGGATTAGTTCCAGGGTTACGAGATGTAGAATGGTTGCGACGAGAAATCCTGTAGTAAACAAGGCACACAGAAATGGAACGACTATTGCTGGTAAAGGAACGAACCCTAGCTGTTCTGAGCAAAGGCCGTCCTCAGGACGTTGCCCATCCGGCGACCGCGAAAGGCAGAGTCTGGTCCCGAGCGAGCTTTACAGTGTTGACTCCCTTAAGGGGGGGCGGCCAATTCTTAAACTGCCTTGAAGAGAATGGACACTATGGGTAGAGATGGTACGGAACAGCCATTTTACGTCGAAAATAGAAGAGGCAGTGATGTGTGTGGCTCTGGGTGTAGGACTGGTCTGGAGTCACCCCCGCCTCACCTATGTCCAGACCGCGACCGCCACAACTCTATGCGCTCCCATAGTTCTGTTTACGTCGTCTGGAAAAACAATAAAAGCTATAATTTAAAAACCTAACAAATATAATATTTTTTCTCAAAAAGTAGGCTTTTGTGCCCTCTGACCTTGATGCTGTCCAGATCGCGCAGTTTGTTGAGCTCCGACTGTGGTTCGGGCATACTCCCGACGTTGGGCAGACACGGCTGCACCCTTGCGCTGCCGTAATACGCACTCGGTCTCCACGGGAGGGTGGTCAGAGACCGTCGTAGGGGGGTTGGCGCCGGGTAAGTATCGTACGGCTTACAGGCAGGCTCCATTATGGTAATTGAGGGCAGAAAGGTGGGCGTTCCGCTGCCACCTATTCTGGGTCCTGTCATGTAGGTTGCTGTCTGCGTCTGACCAAGGTACTCCATGACTTAGGTCTTATTTGGAGTGTACAGCAATCGGTCTTTCTGTAGAAAAAACCCCAAAAGAGTGGAAGACAAAGGCGGCGTCGATCCCTATGGAACTGGGAGACACATGTCCCGCCTACTGTTAAGGTTGAAGAGGATACAAGTGGCTAACTTCCAATAGTTTTGCATTTTCTTATACTTTAATCAGTGCTTGCCTTATTTGCCTATCGGTTCTCCATGAGAAAACATATAGGTCTATCGCATTTTGACCTGGTTTCTCAAACGAGTTATGATTATATTACGGTTTTATTTGAAGCAGCCATCGACTGATGCTTTGTGCATCATGGTAACAGCACTATCGAAGTCGTTATATTAGATTAGGCCTAGATTCGATTAGATTAAGCTAACTGTTTCATCACTGACGCCTTTTTATGTGATGCTTATAAATTTTGACGGTTTTACTAAATTGCATGCACGATACAGGCCCTGCTTACTACATGGTGGAGGCCATACGGTCGCTATAGAAAAACATGTACACTTACATTTACTACGTAGACCTACTCGATCAATGCATTCTAAGCTATTCTGTGCGTTACATAGTTTTACCTTTGTGTTTTGAAGGCCAATAGTTTTTGTCGCTTGTATCCGAAATGGTCGCCTAGTTTGTCCCTCACTATTTATTGCAAATGAAATTAGAATTATATTTCGCGCGATTCAAACAATAATAATTGATTAGCTGCGTTGCTAAGAGATGATTAATACGTTGGCCTATGCATGACAATTTATTATAGGCCTATGTTCCTACGCGAATAGAACTAACTTGGCTTCGTCGTTGAAGCAAAACGGACTATCTTATTAGTCTCAGCAGGCCTAAAAAGGAACATGTTATTAGGCTCAGTAGGCTTAAAAAGGACCATGTTATTAGGCTCAGTAGGCCTAAAAGGACCATGTTATTAGGCTCAGTATTACTAAAAAGGACCATGCTGTGTCATTCAGTAAGCCTATTATCTCCGCCAGGGCAGAATTTTTATCTGTTTCGAAGTTTCGGTTCTGCTTGCGCTCATATCAAACTCAACTGTAATGAGTGCATTAACAGTACACTGTCATTGGGATGCGAAGATGTGACAGCGAGGACGAGGGCTGCCACCACATGCCAAGGCTAAGAAATACTTTACATCAATGGCTGCTTTCTCTAGCCCCACTGCAGACCCTAATAATGCTCAAAACATCATTCGATTGTCGCTGCTGAGCCATATCGATGTTTGAACCAACTTTCTTGGGAGTCCGATCGAAACCCAAGAGGGGAATCGGACCGTGCTAGTCCGAGATTCAATTCTTACCGGGATCCTCACGCCCTGGGGAGCCTAGATGAACATTCAATCAATATAGCTACCTATGCAGGTTTAAATACCGATCATGACTATACTTTTATGGATTTCTATCTCGGGCTAGCACAATCCATACACGAGAACCTAAATGGTGCCTATTCAAGCAGGAAGGGTTGTGAAGGAGCTCACCCGATAAATTAATTGAAAAATATGCTGTCAGCTCCTTGAATATGCCTATGCATTGCATTTGGGCTTCTGATTGGCTACTTTTGGTCAAAGTGCGGAGAAACATTTACAAGGAGCGTGGCACCCAAAATGTCCTTGGACCTCGTGAGATTTGTTTACTGTTTTCTGACTCGCAATAATATCTGTTAGGTTCCCTGTCTTGTACTTTATCACTACGTTGTGTTTATATACAACATCAGTTAACGCTGTACGACATGACATCTGTGACAGAAAGCATTCCTAATGGTAAGTATCTATTTCGGCAAATAGCAATGATACTCCGCTCACATGGACTAATCGGGGACATTAGAACATAAGGTGTGGCTTTGCGCAGTTGTCCTGGGATGCTTAATAATAATATACACATTTAGGTAAATATGTAAAATACATAAGTAAACTTTTAGCAGTCGTTTATAAAACTGACAAAAAGAGCATTAAACAGATACCGGTAAGTTTTAGAGTCCCAAATTATTTAATCAATAATTGCGTGCGCAACCGCATCAGTGATCATTTTTGCGTTCCAGGCAGAATGTGCCGAAGAATGAGCTTCTAAAAATCATCTGCTCATTCCTACCAAAAACCCTGTGTCCTTCACGGATGCAATGAATTTTGGACGCTTAAACGATATGGGTAGTCGAGTAATTAATTTGGGACATTAAAACGACAAATTACAGTCATGTCTTCGTCACCCCTGAGATCTTTGGTGTATGGCCAAGAGCATGACTGGTTTGTGTCAAGCTGTTTATGGGGCACACAGCCAAGTCGTTGAGTCTAGTTTGGAAAACTAGAGCGACACTCGTGGTTCTTAAGATTTTGGATGTATTTTAGAAGGGGATAGTTCTCTAACTCACAAAATCAAACTCAGGCTCTGATTTTGTCATTGTAGCTTGTCCAGGCACCAGAAGTGAAGCTGCAGGTAAAGCATCTTCATGTGCAGGATGTCCAAATCAAAAACTCTGTGCATCTGGTCAAGGATCAGTAGTTGACCCAGGTGTGTAGTATTACTAAATATAAATCACCTGTTTAATATCTTCTAGGAGATTTAGTCTGAAAGAGAATTTTATCAATAAACTAGAATACTGCAATGTAAACTATACTGTTGCATACCTATCAATTATTGGGATAATAAATTATTCAATATTTTCATTTTATAATATAAAATTGTAAATATTATATCTTATTGCTTAATAGCTGTAATTGAAAAAATGCCAGTAATTTTTGTTTTTGAACAGATTTTTTATCTTTTGCATGTAGCTTTGATGCCATTGGTAACAATGCTCTTAGTCTAGTACCTATTTATTATATTGTTTTGGTATGATGTAGCTTGGTCTGGATGTGCCCCTTAAGGGGTCGTCCATGAGTGACCTACTTTGAACC
This sequence comes from Norana najaformis, assembly GCA_964023275.1. Lineage (NCBI taxonomy): Eukaryota > Metazoa > Annelida > Clitellata > Crassiclitellata > Hormogastridae > Norana > Norana najaformis. Next base: position 10,947,129 of record OZ029923.1, on the reverse strand, counting down.
CATTCATCTCCTTGTCTGCACTTGGCATTACCCTCCTCTGTTCCCCTTTGTGGATGGAGTACTAAGGCTAGATGCCCCAGATTATCTAGGCTACCCTCTGATCTTGCAAGGCTAACTGTGCTGTAGGTGGGATACTTTGATACTGCCGCATCCAGCAAAGGTACCTTAATTAGATCCAAGGCAGTAAAGACTGTCTGCTGTCTGACTGAAGCAGGTGCTTCATGCATGGTCTGAATTGAAATGTATATGTACCAAATTCAGATGCAGATGTCCACATTGGGCTTGACCCTCTGCCCCTAAGCTATCAGATGAATCTTGACTTTATTCCCTCAGTTTTTGTGAAATATTATTTGTTTTAGCTATCGATGAAATAAAACAACATTTGTCAACTGTTCGTCACAAACTGTTGATATTGTCTGGAAAAGGTGGAGTGGGCAAAACCACTTTTGTATCTCAGTTAGCTTATGGCTTAGCACAGGACATGAACAACCAGGTACTCAGAATCGATTGATTTCCTCAAAAATTGCTAACAAATAAAACGTTTTCTTTGAAATAAGTAGACTGTTTTCTTTTGAGTATCTTGAGTAGCAATGTGATTTAAAAGTTATATTGCCTAAATTTGGTGGCATTTCTTTAAAGGCCAGAGCCATATTTACATAATTGTCTGTAGTTTATGTTAAAAATAAGAAGAGATCAGTCTTTAAATCAAACCAAAAAGCAATCGTGGATATGAAGTGTTAGTGACTTAATTTTTTGGCTTTGGCATTAATACTGATTATCATGATTGCACTTGGTTGGCTTTGTTCAGGTGTCAGTCTTAGACATTGATATATGCGGGCCGTCAATACCTAGAGTGATGGGAGCAGAAGGGCAACAGGTACGTACTTCTCACAGTCTATTTTAAGTGTACTGGTTTTATTAGCTTTTCACTTTTCATACCAGTTCAACCATTTGCCCTGGGGTGTGTTAAGCCGTGATTTTGCAAATTTTGCATGCACTTCAGCCTTTGAACCTTTTGCATCCTTAAAAAGGTGATGCATGAATTCCCAAGGTGTTAAAGTTTAGTAGTTTATTGGAGTAAAGGTTTTTTCATTATATAATTTATGTTGAAGTGCTTAAAAGTCACTTTCAGTAATAGTTGGATAATGTAAGGCAAAATAATAAGATATTTTTAATGTACCTTTGTTGTTTTATTGGTTATGTAGCTTATCCACCTATCTACTTGCGCAGTTAATTGAAATCAAACCTTATGAAATTTTGAATGATTGATTTTGGTTAATACCTACATCAAAGCACCTCTGTGCGTGAGGATGCTGCGTCACATCCCAGTCATGGCTTATTTAAGAGATTTGAATCTTGGGCTATCATGGTCCATACATGGGGACTTTAATTGGCATTGTGCCCATTCAAATGGGCAGCAGTGGTGAAGGATCTCACCTGATTAATTCATTGAAAATCGAGCAGGGTAGAGGCAATACGGTTGCTATAGAAAAACATGTACATGCATTGTGGAAATGTCTACGCCCCAAGGCGGGGCAAGTCACAGATGATCATTTTGTCTGACTGATTACTGGTGATGAAGCTGATTCTCATGGCATACTTTTTTAAGATGTGGAAGGAGTGCAGAGTTTGTGCTTATGACTACATACATGGATTTAATGATTTGCTCAGAAATTCTGAGAATTCTCTTCTGTGGCCTTTTAACTTATTGATATTCTTTAAAAAGCGTCTGTTGGCTTATCTTTCAGGTTCATCAGAGTTCGTCTGGCTGGTCACCTGTGGTAATATATCGTTTTATTTTGATCTGATCTGTTAAATTGGAGAAAGAAAAACATGTTTTAATTAAGTTTCTTTGATTTAACTCATACTTGGTTAAATAGATGATGAACTTTAGTGGGATTTTTAAAGATTTTGTGGTGCTTTCTGAAATTGTAGTATGTGTAATTCCAATGTTTAACGACATCTTATGGCATCAAATGCCCTCCTTTTTCCAGGCTTGAGACTGGCACTACCCAAGTACAGCAGTGACGGAGTTCCTGAAATTGTAAATGATAAATTTTGTAAGGCTTGCAAAGCAGTTTACATGTTTTCATCTTGACTTTTTAAATATGGGACTGTGTTTGAGAGAAATGAAAGCTCTGTACCAAGAAACTGTTTTATAATTAATATTTTAGTGTCTGATTATGTCATGTATTTCATCAGTGTCCACTGCTGAGAAGTTATTAATTGTTTGATATTGCTTTCACTCGTAGAATTTCAGTTTGTATTCCCTGTTGCTGCAAATGTGTAGTTTGTAGATGAAAACTTATCTGTGATGTCTGTTGGATTTCTTCTCGACGGTCTAGACACTGCTGTCATCTGGAGGGGACCTAAAAAGACTGGTCAGTTTTTGAGATTGAATAATTTTTGGTACAAGAAGTTTGTGCATATATCTTAAGAAACTGTAGTTGTAGTTGCAAAATTGTTACATGTCTCTTCAAGCGAAACTCCTCTGAAGCTGTCCTATTGAATTTACATTTTACCAGTATGTTTACTAGTTTATTATTACATTACAGTCATATTACTACTTTTCAGCATTTGTTGAGCACCACATCTAATGACTAAGCATCAGTCGATGGTGCTGAGCAATTTTTAGTGAAAGGCTTGCTCAAGGTCCTTACACAGTAACCGTCTCAGGGAGAGCACGAACCTGTACTTTCCGCGTTACAACATGAGTGTTCTATCCAATCGGCTACCGTGCCCCGCTGCCCCTCAAATGCACAACTTGTGTGTGATGCTTGTGCATTTACGTCTGTATGCATGTCTCTGCAGATATGTTGTATGTATGTTTGTGTGCCTAGATATACCTGGACAGTATAATTATGGAGCATACCTTTGAAAGTATCCTGGCATATAGAGTATATATATTTAAATCTCTGTACAGTTCTTGAATTGAACAACTGCACTGTTTTGTTAAACATCATGCATTAGTGATGCTCTCATCCCACTGTAGTTTGACTTGTTGGTGCTAAATGGCAATTATGCGTTTCACAGGAATGATAAAGAAGTTTCTGTGCGAAGTCGAGTGGGGTGAGCTGGATTACATGCTGATTGATACGCCGCCGGGAACTTCTGACGAGCATCTGGCTATCGAACGATACCTCAGTGGTGCAATCATTGATGGAGCAATAATCATCACAACTCCTCAGGTTAGAATGTGATCTTATGGCAAGATGACAGGATGATTAGGGGTGACTCTTTTGCCTTTCACCACCCAGAGACATGAGTTTTGATTTCCACTGTGAAATTATTAATTCATTCCTTGATGTTATTTCTTGGCCTCAAGCTGCAAAGGATAAATCTTGACTGTACTAGAGGTCTGTCGCAGCATTATGATTCAACTGCCAACTTGTGCAAGCTTCAATTGTCTGTGCTGTATGACAGGCAGTTGTGAAAAATTGCATTACCTTGTTTGCGGACATTGGCTATCTGATAGAGATCTAACAAGGCACAGTTTAAGACGAAATTCTTTTGTGAACGAAGTCTGGTGGAACAGTTTTGGATTTCAGTGGAAGATGTTACCACATGACATCACATTTTATCATATCATATGTGAGCTGTTAGAACATTACTCTCTCATTATATGGGAATCTAGTTACACTTCAGGTTCTAATATGTGTTGCCATCTGATTTGGATGTTGTAGGAAGTGTCTCTTGTGGATGTTCGCAAAGAGATTAATTTCTGTAAACGTGTTGGTATCAGGATCCTCGGAGTTGTTGAAAACATGTCCGGTTTCATCTGTCCTAAGTGCAAGGTCAGTTGCTTGGGGAGGATTTCTTTTAGTGGTTGCAACTTTCATCTGCATGTCATGGTCATATCAGTAACATTAGTAAATAGCTCTTGAAATTCTAAGGCTTCAGTTTTATCATCAGCTAAGCTGGTATTTTGTTGGTGTTTATTAATGATATTTGTAGGACTCAGTTCTTATGGCTTAGGCCTTTCACTGAAGTGTATTGTAAATTTGTTGACTATTGTAACGTATAGTATGATTCCATGAGGGAAGTGAGTATAGACAAAAACGTCCTTGACTGCATGTAATATCTGCTACACAAAGCTTCAGTCAGTTAATATTTTTATATTACACATTTAGTTTGTAAAAAGTTTAGTTGCTCTTCAGTAGCTTAGTCACCTGATAATCTGAGGGGTTGTGATGGTCATTTATATGAAATTCATGACAGTTGACTCTTCTGTGCATCGAAATCTTACAAAGTTTGAAGTAGTAGTGTATCCATGTAGCGTATCCATTATTCTGAAGAGATTTAAATTCTTTATATTCCTGTATTTGGATTTTGCTGTCAGAATGAAACAGAGATATTTGCGCCTATCACTGGAGGAGCTGAAAAGATGGCAGCTGAAATGGCTGTCCCGTTCTTGGGACGACTCCCTCTGGATCCTAGAATTGGTAATTTAACGAGTTCACGTTTTTTTCTGTTCAGTTTTGAAATTACTGCAGCAGATATTTCACCTCTAGTGTATACTCGGTGGATATGTATACTTGTTCCATGCTCACATACATTTTACACAGTACATACTCCAGTGATATATACTCCTGTACTTTGGAAACTCACATTAACTGCAAATCTGTATTTCACAGTAACAGAAATGTTGCTGTTGGACTATGTTACATAAGGGGTTAGTGCACTTTATTTCTAAGGTGTTTCAACCATAGCAACCTGGATTCAGATTTACGGACTGTGCACGTAATGAAGTGCTTTCAATAAATAAATGTTGAGTTTAGATTCTGCAAAACCTGCTGCTGTAGACTTATTTTTGTTGTGGTGTCTTTGTTTTTCAACTGTTGCTTTTGAAGATATTGTTGTGGTTTTTGTGATTCCTTCTTGGCCTAAATAGAGTGTGTAGATTGTCAGGATTCGGTTCAGAACTATAGCATAATGCGATTATTCAGGAGAGTTTTTATTTTCAATGTTTATTTTAGCGCTGTTTTTAGTTTCTGTGTAGAAAGTTCTTTTGGATGTCATTGTTATAGGGTGTGTATTGGTTTTGTTTTTACAGCAAAATGTTGTGATGATGGTCTGTCGTTTCTGACTGAAGTACCTGATTCACCTGCTGCGGAAGCGTTGAGGAACATCATTCACGGCAAGTCGTGTTTTGCCCCGTGTTTACATTTGGGTTGTTAGAATTTTGTTCTTTATCCACGTATCCCGTTCCTTGCACCTTTTCTGTCTTGACATCGACGACTTGATACTCCACCACTGCTGTACTCGGGTAGTACCTGTCCCAAGCCAGGATAAAGGAGGAGGGCAACGTCAACGGCCTTTGATGCCATAAGATGTCGTTAAACATTGGAACTACTACTACTATCAACAACTTGTCACCTGATCTAGCTTCGAAACCATGGGTGCTAATACAGAGTCGAGTGAGATTTGCAAGTCTGCAGTTCTGAGAATGTAATTTTATGAACGTGTATGTACTGATTTTTTCTGTTCTACCCTTGAGGAGGACCACAGCAATCAGTTGTTAAGAGTTAGTGTGCTGGACTGGACTGTCAACCTAGAGGGCAGGGCTTCCAATCCCCATCAGAACAGAAGATGTTTCTGTTGCATTAGCACTACTTGAATATTAAGGGTACATCAGCATACATTGTTGGTAGGAATGCCATCCAGTGAAGAAGAGAACCAGCCCTCCGTCCTCTTAAGCCTTGGCTCACCGAAATAGAAGTAACCAACATTTCATGTTTATGTCTGCCTTTGGAGTTAGCTTGGGTAATGTTCTGTTGCTTTTATCTTTCTCCTCTTCTTTCTGTTATTCTTGTATGAATGTAATGAATTGTGGTTTGCAGCTTTACAAGAACAGTGTGAGAAATCAACATGAACATGAAAATCCAGTTCAATGATTTAGATGGAGACCTGCTCATTGCCCGACCGAATGCCGTTGTCACTCATGAATGTGTTGTTAGTGGAAGGATCTTGTTTAGCAGTTTGAAATTATGCCATAAAAAGCAGTAACAGTGACAAGATTTCAGGTTGGCTTTGGCTCTGCACTTCATTTACCAAAGTTTGTGAATGCACAAGCGTTATGTTCAGAGTGTTCAGCTGAATGGAAAGATTTTCAGATAGAATGTTTCCAGTTAGATTTCTCTGGAGTTATATAACATACATTGAAAATTATTCTATATATTATGAATTAAAGTCTTGCAGATAATTAAACTACGTCATTGTGTTTTTGTCCAGTCCTTTTGTTTTGCTAAGGTGGTCAAGCAAATCTGTGTTTTTGTAACAGATGCTTTTGCTTTCATTGGTTTGGAGCCACTGAAGTTAAAGTGCTGTAATCATCATGCCGTGAACAAGTACTGTAATTAGAATTTTGTCTTTTACAGATTTTTTCTTTGATGATAAATAAATGTTACAGTCCGAGCTCCTTCTATCTGTTATCATTTGCTCCATGTTTCTGAAGTCTATTAAAACCTAACGAGACAGCGCAGTTTGACTGTTTTATGGTATTAAATAGTGAAAGGAAAAGGTAACACACTTGTTTAGATGCCTCTGTATGAAGTCCTCGGAAGCATAGTTCCGAAGACAAAGGCTTTCTCGGCCAAGACACACACAGCAGTCCATCAGGAGGACAGTTATGACGTCCCAACTCGTGTTAGTGCTTGCAGAGTATTGAACTGTGTGTAATATTACCATTTTAAGAGTGTGGTAGTTTGATTAAACCGTGAGTCATTTCACCGACAATGGCCAAAATGTTGTACCAGCTAAACATGCTTCTAGGAGGGTGAAGTTTGACACTTACACTTCACATTTAGCAAAATTTTAAAATGTACAGTACATGTTATTAAATCTTGTACATGAAAGGTCTCAGAAAAAACTATTGTACGACTGAAAATAAACTGCTTCAAGTCATTTTAGTTTTGTCCAGTAGCCAGCTGCCATTGCTAAACTCGGATTTAAGCATTAATAAGAAGCAGAGTAAATTTTAAAAGAAGTTTGGCCATACAAACATGTATGTTGTGCAATGATATATTTCTAGCAAATAGGTACTGCTTAGTAACTTTTTCTAATAAAACAGCTGTTTCAGCTGACCCACTCAAACCTTTGAATAATCCTGTTGACCTCGCTGATTTGAAACACTGAAGTCTACTTTTAGATGTTGTGTCAGTCCGTGCAAAAATATAAATGCGCTATAGTAAATGTTTAGATACGTACGTACATACAAACGCTGAAGGTCACAGCTTTTCCCGATTGACGCACATGCCATGCCTCGGCTGACGGGTGGCCACGAGGTGTCTGCCGCCACTGCGGGCCTTCCGCTGTAGATAGCGATGCATGGGAATGTGAAGCAGCTTAGCATTATTCCGGGAGTAGGGCCTGTAGCTAGGCCAGTGGGCGAGGAATCTGTCGGGCTAATGGATGTATAATGCAAAGAGGGCTTTCAAGGCCATTTCTGTGTAGGTGTTTAGGTATTCGATCTTTTTTTCGCGCAGTCTGAGGCCAGACGTCTGTTGATATCATAAAAAGAATGTTGATGTGTATTAACAATAGAGCATTCGGGGCGTCTTTTGTGGAGAAATGTACGCTTATAACCCAGTGGCGGCTCCAGGATTGCTTGCATGGGGAGCATTTCCATAAGGGCGCCACTTTCTGGCAGGCCACCATGCACGGGTCGAGGGGCGGGCATATAACCAAAAGGGGCGTTGGTGGGGGGCGAACCGCCACACATCTATAGCTAAATCCGCCACTGTTATAACCCGATAAATTTGGTCGGACGTACTGACTCCTAGCCTAGGTCTAGGGGTTTCGAAGTGTCACTGTGTCGTGTCGCTCGATAATCTGAAGTCCTTGATCATTCATTTGCATGAACGAACCCGCCGCACACGCACACACACGATATGAAAGATTACTGATCGAGAAGAGTATTTTGAGTTTCACGATCTAAGCGTAAACAGTCGACTGAGGCCGAGACCAGTTTTTGCCGATCGAAGACGCCGTCTGTTGTTAATCGCGGCCACTTTCCAGGAAGTCCTGAACATCACGCGGACGTCCTATCGGCTTCACCCAACTCGTATTTTATTGTTCAACGCCTATCGAGCAGTGAACTGGATTTCGTAATGACAACGGAGGAGGGGAGGACCAAGTAAGAACTGGCCAGAGACCATCAAAGACGTCCTTGGGTGCTTGGAGACGCCATAGGACGAGGCAGGACAACTGGCGTTCGACAGAGACGAATGGAGAAGCTGCGTTGCACGAAATTCTCACCTGCACAGGCGGACTAGGTGCTAAGTAAGTCCGAACCAGTGACAGAAAATTTGACCCATGCCCTGCAAATTGTCACTGATTGGTACATTTACACTGCTTCTATAGCGACCACATTGTCTCGACCCTGCTCATTTTGCAATGAATTCATTGGGAGATACCTTTCACGGGCAGCGGTGCCCGTTTGAATGGGTGTCACTTGGGCTGACTTTTGACTTTGTAAAGCACCCTAGAAGTAGCCTGCTATTTACGATGCTATATAAATTGTCGCATTACAATTACATTTAAGGTCCCCGTGCACTGACCGTGCTAGCCTGGGATTAAAATAAGCCACTATCGGTACGTGAACCGGTATCCTCACGCTTGGAGGCGCCTTGGCTTACGCTTTAACCAGTCAGCTAACCAAACCAGTTTTATTATATATCCAGTAATTTTAAATTTATATTGCGCCGCTTCAAAAAACTAAGAGGCGCTGTCTGTGCTAACCTAAATGACGAACATGAAGCAGGAAGTTCGTCAGTAAGCAAAACAATGCACAGAATGATAGCCAGAAGAGTCACCAGTGGACTCACGCATACACATAGAGCCCAAGCAACGGATTCAGAGGTGATGACATCGTGTTCAGAGTTCTTGGACCAAGTAGCACCGACGATGTACAGCGACAATATCGTAATCGTAAACTCCAGATTCCTACAGGGCCCGACAAAAGCTATGTCGCGGGAAACATCTTATTCGCGCAGGCAACAAATAAGCCAGCTAATCTGACGACTTATGTGGCGCCGTTTTATATTAACTCAAAGCCTATAATTGTCTTACAGTGCCTAATACAACCAACTTTTTATGGAAGACACTCATAGATGTTAATCTTGGGCTAGCACGGTCTGTGTGTATATATATATATATATATATATATACACCTTAACTGGCAGGTTGCCCATTCAAACGGGCAGCGGTGAAGTAGGCAAACATCACCCACTGTAGCTGCCATGCTGTCTCTCTGCCTGAATCTTGGATCCTGACCTGGAACCGTACACTTTTGCCTATCGATTTTGTTTTGACTCAACGCCTGTGAATTTGGGCGCTGTAGAAACCTGGGGATTGCGATTACGATCTAACCTTATAAATTCATTGAAAAATGAGCAGAGTCGAGGTCATACGGTCGCTATAGAAAAATGTAAACATTTACATGCTGGAGGCTGGAAAAAACTACTCAGCTTAGAATACAAAACGCCCGCGCATTCTGGTATTCTTTTAAAAGAGCTACAAAAATAAATCGACTTACTTACTTACGCTGGCAATTTATGTTCTTCGAGGACAGGTCTGTTTATTTACGTCTTCTAGGCATTACCCAGTCGGTCGGGTGTTACCAGAGCCTTCTAAAATAGAAGGCTCTGGGTGTTACAAGTTGATAAGTGATAACAATAGCTGCTGCTGCAGCTAGAGCTGCTGTGGTAAGTCGGTCAGCAGCATATCCATCATCTGCCTGGTATTACTGTCTGCCTCTGTGTGCCAACTTCAAGCTATTATTGATGTATGCTTTCAGAAGGGTGCGGAGGTTGATATAATATTCAATGCAAGAAAATCCAACTTATTATGTGTAGGTCCATGTTGGAGTAGACAAGTTGTACTTTCTGTATTGTCTACCTTCGTGGTGAATAAACGTATATATTACCCAGACTTCTGCGTCGTATATACGTTTACCCGCCGAGTCCGCCTTCTTCTGCTGCTGTGGGAGAGGGGAAATTCGCACTTGGTATGGTAAGATGGACATCGACGTTTGCGTTTTAATGTGTGCTAAATGTGCTTACGTTGTGCTGCATCTTACGTTGTCTGCTGCTGTTTATTCTATACTACTGGCGCTGCCGATTTTAACTGACACAGACCAGAGTACTAACTAACTCGGCTGCAGGTGAAGGCGGAGAATTCTGGTAAATGGAAATTCAACCAGTCATTATGAATCCCGCCGAGGGAGATGGTTATAGATAGACCCGCTCTAGCGTACGTACGTATACCTGGCCTTATTTGACGTGCGCTATGAGTCCGTGAGCGCCGTGCCCGATTGAAGGTCTACCCACGAGGCCTCGCTGACCGACAGGCCTCCTCCTGCTTCTTCTTCTCTGTCTGCGATATAAAGTCTAGTTCTAGAACGTAGCGGGAGCAGATGCAGACGGGCGGGTGAAGTTCGCAGGGGTCGGTTTATGCGAGAAGACCGCCAACCTCTCAGTAGGTGCCGCAAATTTAAGAAAGTAATGATAATTGGACTAAACTCTCGTGTATTTCGGAGGTTTATTGACCCATGGTGTTAATCCGGCTCCTTTAATTCCGCACGACCGGCACATTTTTAGATGTGTGTAGTTTTGCCATGCAGTTAGGTCATTTTGCCGGTGCCTCGGAAACTTGGCATTTTGCCAGCTGTAGATTGAACCGTTCTGCTTTGATGCCATATCACGGTGGATTTATGGATTAGCAATTAAGAGCTAATTGAATTTCAAACATGGAGATGTATGCATGGGCAGGCGTATTTTTGCCAGATATTTGCATGAACCATATTTGTACTGTGTGCACCAGATTGTCTTTAAAGCTTGGATCGTTGTCTGCAAATGTTTTACTTCAATAAAACTTGAAATTGTCGGAAAAATTTACTGATGCAGATCAAGTGCACAAGACACACTGTCAAATTAGTGGCCTGCGGAAATCTATCGCAGGTCTGATGAGTTTGTAGATCAGTCCTCTATAGTCAGTTTTGTCCTTCCATGTCATTCCTACATGTCCGTGGATTTACAGAAATTGGCTGATTCTCCATATACCCTGGAAATTCATTCTTAAACATAAATGTATGAAAAGTACATTGTATTAATGGAGTGTGTTTTTGTTAAGCAACAGATTTATGAGCAGTAGTGGAAAATTATCTCAAACAGTGAAAGTATTTTGCTGCCTAGCCAGACTAACAAGAAGAGGTATTAGTCCATTACGCTGAGAAGGGCTTCATATGATGTGCTATACAACAGTTAGTTGTATCAGAAACGAAATTTGGCTGGTGTTAAATTGTTTTTAATTAATTCATTCATTAAGTAAAAGATTGGGATGTTATTTGTGTGAAACAGCAAGAATAATGTCGGATACATAAAAAATATCTCTGTTAGTATCCTTGCATTAGGCACTTGACTGGCAATGTATAAATGCCCAGATACATACTGGAGAAATATCTAGCATTTTGCTAAACTACCTTACTCACTTGCATTTAAAGTGTTCAAACAATTTAATTGATAAACTTTATGGTATTACCACATCTGTTAAAAGTAACAATAAAGATGAAATATAAACAAAAAGAGATGCATGCTAACCCTATATTTGTTGCAGTAAAGCATTGTTTAATATTAGGATGGTTAATGTTGAGGTTTAGAAGCTGAAGTATTTGCTGCATTTCGGGCATAGCCAGAATCATTTAATGGCATCTTGGCTTTTGACTAGCAGTACATAGGGCCAAATGAGAAAGTGCTGGATGAGTTTTGTAAGTATATACCCAAACATGCACATATATATATATATATTTATGTGTGAATGATTTCTAATTGGATTTTGACAATTCATCCATGGGAAAGTAGGGGAATCAGTTTCACTAAACTCTTCTTACTGGTAACTTATGATAGTTTTGTATATGAAGCAGATACACATGTAACAATTGCAGATTTATAAATAGGCAATATTTTGAATTTCTAGAAATACAGTGAAAATGAAAGATAGTGACAAAACTTCGCTGGTGCTAAATGGGACAACAGATAGTGCCGCAAACACAGGTGCTGTTTTCAATGGGAAGAAAAATCCCAGTAATGGTGAGGACTGTGAGGGCACAAGAAAACGACTGCTAGAGGTGACGAACCATCACAATCAACTGCCCCAGGTGACTGCTCAACAAGCCCACGAGGCTCCTGAGACGCTGCTGCCCACTCGGATGCAAGTGCTGACAGACTGGGCCAATCTCTGTACATTTCTTGGTGCTGTGCTGGCTACTCTTGCCATGGCATGTATGTGGAAGAGAAGGTAGGTCAGTGGCTCTATCGATATATTTTGTTTACAATGTTTGACTTTGACTGCTTATTTGAACTTAAAACACATGTGACTTTCGATGATTGTTTGCTATACTTCTTTTACCTTTATATTTTATTAGCTACTGCACTTTTTAAACTAAAATATTGCTTACACATTTCCTTGCTTGCTGCCTATCACGGTATGTGTCACAGTGTTATTTGTTACATGATTTCATATAAACCACGAAAATACTTGTGAAATAACAGAATGATTTAATGATGTTTTTTTTATTAAGGACAAGATGTTTGTTCTGATATATTTGAAAAGATTTCCAATGGTTAATGAAAGATAAGGTTTTTGCTTCTTAGTTGCCAACATTCTTGGGGCAGGGTTGTAACAGCTGTGGGGTTCTACTTTATAATGACAAAGGTTTCATTAGAATTATTTTAGTTAAGTTTTAATGCATCACTTTGTCACTTTGTGACCAGCTGGAATTTCTCTGCCATATTTCAGTGTATGTAATTTTAATGGTCATATTACTGCCATGCTCCAAATCCAGTCTTTTTCAACATTGGTTATTTTAGCTGATTACGATGTGACATTATTATTATTATTATCATCATCATTATAATTATCATTATTATTATGTGACAAGGCATCCGGATTTGGTTCTCTTCTGGCAGCCGGATTTGGTTCTTGACATGGCATCTTTGGACAACCCCACTGACTTGACGCAATGCTTGTGAATAAGCTGGTGTCCTGCGCTTAGCTTTTAAGTTGCATTTTAGAAATGTTGAGTTTACGATTACGAGGTTAGACAATTCACCTATTTAATAGTGCATTGGTTTGTAATACAATTATTGCATATTTGAGTCTCCTTACTGTACTCGGTGTAAAGACCCTGAACAAGTGGTTTGCACATGTGTATCTGTCACCAACCAGTATAATTTGGTACTGGTGTGAGCTTGGAAGTATTGTATACTCTGTATTAGTGTGCAATTTGTTTATGCTGCTTTTTGCAGGTACTACTTTGGAATGTTTCTCAACATGTTTGCGAACATCGCTGACATAATCGATGGTCCTATCGCGCGTTCGCTTCCAAATCGCCATCCTGTGTTCTCTGTCATCGGATGTAAGTTGGACTGCTACAGCGATCTTGTCTCGCACTTTGTTGTGCCAGCATCTCTGCTGATGAGCATCAGTGACGTGAATCCAGGCTGCGTTGTCCTCGCAGCTCTGTTCGTGTGTTCTGGCATTATGCGCCAGTCATATTTCGAAGTTACCGGCCGTTGCAACAACGGCACGTGCATTTATGGCGTAACATCTGACTACATGGTAGCCATCTACTGTGTGACTATGCACTTGTTACCCATTCTTGGTGTATATCACATGATCTGGGTCTTAAGCGTGGCTGTTGTTTTTATGATATATGCAAGCCTAACGTTCTCACTACGCAGCCGTCGCTACGACGGTTTTGGTCTGTTCACTGTAACTTTGTATAACATTTTACTCTGTCTCTCATGCCTAGTACTGCTTTTGTTTGATAAAAATGATTTTGCTTTGACAGCAGGTGTTTTGCTTGGAATGCATTTGCTGTTGGCCTATCCTTGTTATTTTCGATTTGTTGAATTAAACAAATAAGTTTAATTTATACTTGATTTTTTCAGATCCTACCTGATTAACAGTTCTATCCATTTTAATACACAGTGATCCCTGTGAAGGTTGTTAGTGCATATTTCTGGCACAGGATATGTATATATTTTTGACTGATGGTTGCATTGTATATGCTACCAGATTTTTACTCAATCTGACTTTATAAAGTGCACCTGCCCTGCCCAAAAAGTTTCTTGTAAGATTAAACTGACGCCCATTGGAAGGCCTTTGCCAAAGTGGATGAGCCGCTTAGAGCTTTGCCATGTGTTTAACGAAGACAAATAGTTTGCAGAAGTAGCGCTGGCTGTACTTTGTACTACTGTAGTTTGTCACATCAGTGATATGTTGACTCAAGCTGCTGCTCCAGCAAGTAGCTGTTGTCATTTGAATTGCTAATTAGATGTTTTGCCGCATTTAGCTTATGTTTTTCTGCAGGCTTTCAAGTAGTCATGCCTTTAATGTGTTGTGTCGGAGAGAGGAGCTTATATTTCTAAGTCCCACGCATTGAAGCTCTAGGTAGTTACTATCTAATCATTACTTTACTGAGAAATCCAAACAGGCACTATTTTAATATCTAATTACATTACATTTCATTTTTTACTGTTGTTCACCTCCTGCAGGTGCTTTTGTTTGACACCTGTACTAGTAGCTTATGCTAATTTTTGGTAAACACATTAGTCCTAAACTAGTGTATTCTGCTTATACACTGGGTGAAGATGCATGATTACCTGTATGTCTGGGTTAATGATTCACATTTTATTTGGTAAAACCGTGAAGATGCTTGATTACCTGTCACAGTGAATTTAAGATTGAGGTAGTCCATTAACAATGTCTGTAAAGAGAGGAAGGGTCACCAAAATGTGACAGAGGAAGGGGGTTACACCCAGCGTGGATGTCCGCATCTAAATCTGGTGTATACAGTTGTTTCAGTACAGCCTGTGCTTTAAACACCAACTTCAGGCAGACAGCGGACAATCTGTACTGCATGGGATCTAATATTATAGCCCCTTTGCTGAACGCGGCGATATCAAAGTACCCCACCCCGTAGCAGAGCTATCCCTGCAAGATCAACCGTGTAGCCTTATTTAGGCTTTAGTACTGCACGTTCTAATGTGGACAAGGGAGTACTTCAAGGTAGGTCATTTTGCTGACGTCTTTATGGATGACCTATGCTGAACAAAGCTGGAGCCTTCATTAAAAAAATTGTATTCCACAAGTACTGCTGTAACTAGGAAAATTATGTGATGCCTCACGCTTTCTGAATGTTTATGATGTTATGAGGTTTTATGTCCTTTTGAAATACCATTAAATATTTTAAATATTCAGAGCGCAAAATGTTGTCTTTAAAAAATTAAGATCTGTTCACAGGTCCAAGTATACCTCTTTGCAGTCTGCTGCTGTGGTGCCAACTTAATTTTTTATTTATTTATTTACCTATACTTTGTTGAAGAAAAAAATTGAATTATTGTATTAATGTGTCGAATTCTTTACTTGAATGTCATATAATAAAATTAAGGTATTTTTAAGAATTTTAATTTGAGAGTTTGCCAGTCCATGTAAGAAATTTTTCTTCTGCCAGGCAACTCTGATTTTACAATCTTTTTGAATGTTAACTCTAAAATGAGTTGAGTGTTGCAGATGACATCCATTTAAGATGACGTTACTGTTTTTTACATGCAGTATGAGATTAAAATGCAGATCAGGTTATGCTGGTTGTACCATTTGTCAAAGAAACAAACTACAGAATTCGTTTGAACTGCTGATCCCGGTAAGCTATGTGCAGCAGGACAGGTTCAAGTAAACAGCTATTAAATATGTAACTGGATACACTTCTAGTATTATTATGATTATTATTATTACACAAATTTTTAATGCGTTCAAAGTCACACAGAAATGAGGATCAAAGGCATGGAAATGTATTTAAAGATATGGCCACGGTCAGACTGCATGTTTACTGGTATGTGCGACCTTGTCCAGATTAAATTTGATATTGAGATGCAAGTAAACAGAGCTAAAACTACAGCTGATATACTCTTCCTTTCAGAGGATTGCTTGAGGTTAGATGTTACTTTTGATGGTTTAATTTACAAGTTGTCTACTTACATGCATCCCTCAAAACATGTACTGCAAGCATTAACTACAACGGTGTATCATGAAGCTCTTGTGATTTCTGTGAGGTCTGCAGACGACAAAGCAATGTAAAGAGTATTTAACTGGCCTTGATGTCTTGCACATTCAGTGTTTTGTTCGATGTGATACCGACTTACTGACTGCAGTGGGTGAAGATACTGTGTGTGCTGTAGCCTGGGTTGTTTTTGAGTCACCAAGTACAATTGGTTTGCAAGAGATACATAGTATTATGTATAGGTTATTGTTTCTTGATTGATGGTAGCTAACAAATTTATTGATAACTGATTTTTATTATTATTGTTCTTATTTTATTATATTATAATTAAGCTATTTATGAAGAAATTTGCCTTTTGCAAAGTTTACCCATTTTAAAGCGCATTTTGACTGAAATTGCCAAAAAGAGGAATTTTTAAAATTCTTCCATGAAAATCAAGTGCAGCATGTTCCATGATTTCCGAAAAAGCGTGTTAATGAAGGAGAAGTGTTGCACTGCAAGTCCTCGAAGATGGTTGTGAAAATGTTTACCCGAAATATTTAACTTCAATCTCAATTAATACCAGATAATATGACATTAAAGCAACGGATTATGTCAGTTATTATTTGGGCAGATTTTGTGTTTTTGAATTCTTTATATTCTTAAATTAAGTTCTATCTGTAATCCTATGTTTAACGTGATTGCTTGTTTGTTAATTAGTTTTACCATTTTGAAACCAGTGATTCATGATCTAATGTATGTTGTCGTTTCTACTATTAATAAATTAAGCCATCTATTTACCAAGCTATTCATTTATGCTGTGTCTTACTAATTAATAAAGTACAAAGAGCAGTTATGTCAAACAATATGATTCATTATTGGACTTTAAGGTGTTTATTCTTTTTTAGTTGCCCAATGCTTTAGTCGGGCCGGTTTCTGTAATTGTAATTTTAATTTCTGCATTAAACTCTGCTTTGTGGACGCTAAATTTATCCTGCTTATTTGCCGAGATTCTGTTCTTCATATCTCTCGTGTGCTTAGCTTCCATCCATCCTAAAAGGCTCTTTCTGAATGCTGGAGTTACGTGAAATTTGATAGATATCCCTTTTTGTAGATTTTTAGAGTAACTACTTTGGAGTATTGTCTTTGCCGAGTTGGACTGTGATCTGTGATGTTTTACAGTTGTTAGTCTGTTAACAGTTCCTGTAATAATCCAAATTAGTGTACATTTCAAATCCATTCTTTACCAAGACATATGTTCCGATGGATGTAACTCTTTTAAAGTTCTTATTTGTTGTCACTGTCGCAGTGTTTATATGTTGATAGGTTATTAATCACTATACTAACGCAATCGTAAAATGATGTTCATCATGATAGCATGCTGTTGTTGATCTTTTATAAATTATGAGAATAATTTTTGTTTGACTTACGCCATACTATAATAGTGTTTTACATTGTTAGGAAATTTATATTTACTGGTGTTACTATGATAGCATTACTTATCGATAAACTATTGCCAATAGTGTTTTTATAGTAGTTTTTCAGACCGTGGCCAAAATGAATGACTAAATGATGATCACTGAAAGTTTGAGCAAATGTTTATGGCAGCTTACATGACCATTTCGTTAATTTTGTTTTGTGTGGAACTGTTGCTTGACCTATTTTGTAGGGATGATGAATAGCCGATATTTTCGCAGTAGCAGATTTGAAATGAGTGCCATTAGTCCTTGTGGCATTGTTGAAATCCCAATAATCCAAGGACAGTTGAATTATTTCGTTGCGCTTTTGTTTAAGCTGCAGATCTTTCTAAGAATGGCATATCCTGGCTTTGACGTTAGTGGCAAGATGTAGTTGCGTCTGGGGCATAGAGATAAAATGATTAGGCAAAATTAGGTTTGTATGCCTAGTTGTTTTGATTTTATTGTTTTTATTTTGCTGCTTTAATTACATGGCTTTAGTAATTTTGTAGTTACATTATCATTTTTAATTAATTAATTTATGCTGGTCTGTCTGGGAGTGAAGTAGTTTGTAAAGGTTATCTCATTACAGACTTTGAATAAAGAGTTTTGCTTATGTATCACTGTTAAGTTGTTGTATCCTTTAGAGTAACGATATGTGGATTTGAAGCAACAGTATTTGTTAACATAAATAAAGAATTTGATATTCGGCTTCGTTGTGTCCTTCTTCTTTAACACAAAGAATCTGCAGTATGTAGGGCCTGTGCAGAGTTGATGAATTTCCATAGCAGTCAATCTCGATACACAGATGTTTCAATTCGGAAAACTTCGCACAACCAGATCAAATGGTAATGAATGTAAAAATGTGTGCTTTAGTTTAAAATAATGAGATGCCTTTACATTGAAGGTAATTCAAGGTGCTACATGCCGCTGCTGTCTAACCTCGTGTGGCCTTATACCTTGAGACTTACATTTGTTGTATAATGTTTGGTTCTAATCACGCATCTGTGGCGATGTCCTTTTGTCCGAATGACTGTTTGAAGGACAAACTGCAAAATCTTTCTGATGTCTGATGATGTTCGTGATGTATGTCATACATCACTATGTATATATGTTGGCATATGTATGTATGACTGTATATGTATATGTATAGATATGTATATATATGTATATGTGCTATGTATATATATGTATATGTGCTATGTATATATATATATATATATATATAATCTGTCATATCCATTTAATCTTTGCACAGTTGTCATATGTGAAAGTTTTTGTGTTTGTATAATCACCATATGTTAGCATTGTATGTGGGATAGCCGAGTTTCAAGCGGGTCTGTCAGACCCTTTCCGGTTGATCCATTGACCTGCACCAGTAATGTGCATAAGAGCCAGGCAGGTCAGTTTCAGTGCAAGGTCAGATTCTGGGGTCATGCCGGGAGACAGCATGGCGCTAGGGTGGAATTCGTTGGTGATGGTGGTAATGGGATGGTGCAGGAGCGGAAGCAGGTTGGGATAACTTGATAAGTTCGGATAGCTGTCTTCTGGCCCAAATGCAGAGTACGAGGCCACAACATCAGCAGCACGTCGTTTATTTTACACTAGCGTAGAGATGGGACATTGCTATCATTTTGTCCAATGACGGGACACGTGCAGTCAACATCAAAACTTTCAACAATGTAAGTACCGCATGTTCAGTGACCGAAAAATGATATCCGTGAGGGATACTAACATTTTGATACTTGCATTTTGCGTATAAAGACATTCCATTTTGTCGGCTGTTATCGTCGGTTTCGGTTGTTTCAGGACTTCGGAATATCGGTTCAGTAGGCCCTATCCGTTAAATCGAACATTAAACCGACCCACCCTCTCGAAACAAGAGAAGGCAGCGTGCGTGGTGCGGCATATTCAAACGGACAGCAGTGGTGAAGGATCTCACCCGATTAATTCATTGAAACACGAGCAGGGTCGAGGTCATACGGTTGCTATAGAAAAACGCGTACATTATTAAATTTAATTTAAATTTATTAATACCACTTAGCGACTTAACTTTCGTTGGGCGCTGTAGAAATCTCGAGCTTACGATTACAATCACTAATACGTAATGCAGTGGAAAAATTCTAGCGTGACATTAGCTGCTATATTATAAGCTTTATTTGCTTCTTATTGCAACTCATTTTCTCTTTAAGTGCATTTAACAGTTTCTTACGTGATATACCTTTTGTTGGAAATTATATTACACTTGCTTACTTATTTAGCAGAGAATGTTTATTTTTAGCGGGAAGCCGAATTTTCAAAATGGCCGCAATTCAAAATCTAAACAATAATGATTACGAAGAATGCGTTAACTCTGTTGTTAAGGATGTTACGGAAAACAATTTATTTTGGAGCGACGAACATAAAAATTTATGTTACAATCGTTGGCTAACGGTGAGCGCTACTATTTATGTCAATTGTTGCCCTGTGTTTCTTTTCCTGACATCGCTACAGACCCAGTTAGCTACATCGGGTAAAGCGTACGTCTGTTAAGGTGCCGATGTGCGTGAGGATGCCGGTTCGGGTGCGTAGCGAATCTTCAAATGCCAGAAACCAATCTCGACCGGATCCCCGAAATCGATTTTCTAAGTGCGACCCGGATTCCTGCAAAATTAAGAAGATAACGTTTGTATTGGGAATTAGGACTTTTTCCTGAAAGTCAGAGTCTACACGACAGGATGGGATGTTATTACATGGGGAAACACTGAGAAGCTATGCTTTCGGCTATTATTGCCGGTCAGTTAGCCCATACTAGTTTTCGGCATTTCGACCGCTTTCTATAAAATTGTTTTCTTGAAATTGGGCTGTTGTGTATTTTCAGCACTTTCGGAATTTCGGGGATTCAGGACGACCCCTGCCGATTCGCAACCCCATCGTGACTTATTTCAGAGATTTGAATCTCAGGCTAGCATGGTCCGTGCCGGGAACCTTAGTCTTTGCTCATGTTAGGCTGTTAACATTATTATTTATCGGTGAGATGTGAATATTTGGTTTGTTTCTGTCAACACTCGCTATTCATTTGAAAAAGTTGGAAGTTCTGTGCACTGGAATTGCCAAGCATCTAATTCAGTTAATCAAATCCTGTTTCAGATTCACGCAGATCAGCTGAAGAAGTTTTCACAGACGGATAAAGCTCTGCTTCCCAGTCCTGTGAATGGTAAATTTATTGACATTTTAACATAACAGAGTTCTATAAAGATGCAGACAAATAATACAGTGAATCTTGGCTCATATGTGATGTTCATACTTGTCAGAATTATATTTTTAAGAACTTGCACTTGTATTAATAATCTTAGCTAGAAATGGAATAACAAAAGTAAAGTATACCTCCCACATCTATAGTGGTATGTAGGGGAGTTGTGCATTTCCCACTTTTTGGCCTTTGAGCCGACAATAGATGAATCCCAGGTTCCTGGACATTAGGTAGTGCATCACAGGACTTGCCATTTGCTTTCCAGTTTACGCCAGTACCAAATTATACTGTTTAGTGACAGAGGCATGTGTGCACAAACAACTTGTCAAGGGTCATTACAAAGATTCTGCTTAACAGGGCGCGAACCTGCAACCTTTCGATTACAGTGCTCTAATAGTCCAGTAGTTTTCATGTAACACTGTTAACCTAGAGGTCAGGAGTTCAGATCCACACCAGGACAGAGATGTTTCAAGATTCCTAATAGCTTGCTAGCTGTAGCATGAGTGCATCAGTTTGATTGGAGGATTAGATAGCAAGAAGAGAGCTGGGCAGTCTTCAGATGTGGAGCAGAGTAGCCGTTTGGTTAGAGCGCTCAGCTTGAGCATGCAAATACCGGTTTGAGCCTCCCCTGAGATGGTTACTTTGTGGGGACCTTGAGCAAATCCTTCACTCACAATTGCTTAATGCCATTGACTGATGCTTAGTCATTAGATAGAAATGCTAAATAAATGAAGAAAAATTATAAATAATAATTAAACCCAATTTCTTTTGAGCCAGTTTGTGAGTAGGAAACAAAGCTTTTCGGTGTCAACAGAAACCATCTTCAAAATACTTGGTGGCTTCTTTCTGTTAGCATAAGTCAGTTTCTGGTGATGGTTATGTACTGTTTAGATATAAATTCTGTTGACGAAGAAAAGAAACAGAGACTAAATGAGTTGTTGGCTGTCAGCGATTCGCAGATCATCGAGACGACAAAACGGCGCAAACACTGTCCGCTGAAATGCGCTCAGTATCTCGCTAAACAGTGTAAATACGAATGCACTTTTGTTGTGAGTATATACAGTACGATCAATTTGTTTTTTTACCTCTTTCAATTTGCTTATCCACTGTAGCCTGGCTTCTGGTTTCTCTAACCTATTGGTATTCGGCCCAGCTTCCTCCACTGAATTATCATTTTTGTGTTGCGATTTTAAGTTGAAGTGGACATTGACTGATGCCTTGGGCATTATGATAACGGCACTACAGAAGTCTTTAGATTATTTTAGATCAATTTACTTTTATGACTTTGTAGTACAGTGAACAGCCTGTTTCTTGTACTATATATCTTTTCCCTTCAATTTTGTTTTCGTCCTTCTCCTAGGAAGTTCATTGTTGATTGCCTCTGTCTTAGTGGACTGATGTGTACAATTAGCAGAGAACTGCATCAGCTGCTGATGCTTGCATAAGATTCTGGCTTTTGGCCAATTTGCAACCAGCTGTTCGGGTTAGCTGTTCTCAGAGTTGTTTTAAAAATATTCAGAGTATTATGTAGTGTGGTTGCTGATTGGTCGAGGCTTTACCCTATGATATTCGGGCTACATTATTTTGGATGTACTATTTTAAGAAGAGGACTATTCTAAAATTAGTAGAGTCATCTGAACATTGTACTGGGCTCTTCCTCTTCCAGAAGAGGGAAAAACTCTTCTGAAATCAAGTCAGAGGAGGCTTTCAGAAGAAGGCATGGTTTGAAGCAGGGTTCCTGTTGGCTCAAGCTGATCTTAAATCTTCTGACTCTTTATTGCAGCAAGCTTTTTCTGAACTTAGTAGAGGTCCTTCTGATTCAGAAGAAGCCAGTAAATGTAGGCTCATTAGACAGGTTGAACCTTCCCTAAGGTGGTCACTGTGTAAGGACCTAAATTGACCTAAATTGCCTAAAGACTCTGTAGAAAATATAGAAAAATGTATTAGACAATACACAGAAAAATCTGTCAAAATGTCGAATCAGTAAATGCCTGTCTGATGTTTACTTTTGTTTTATCCCTTTGCAGCAAAAGCAGAAGGCAGTTTTAAGGAAAAGTCCGCCATCCACTGTGAACAGCAGTAACGTCCGTGCACGTACTACAAATGCCCTCAGGGTGACCAACAACGCTGTGAAATCGCTAGTAGAACTGTCCAAGGTAAAACTTTATTTGTATTCAACCTGTTCATTCTATTGCAGTTGTAACACTGTGCATTTATGTACCGCCTTTAAGATGTTTTCTAAACTTTCAACTCTACAGCTGATACTTTATGAAGTTTGCCACTACATGACTTTGTGTAAAACAGTGGTATACCTGTGTGACCTTGACTGTAAGAAAGTTCAGGATCTTGGGATTCGTTTATTACTGGCTTGTGAGCCAAAGACAGGAAATTAGTGCCTCCCTGTGGGGCATGGGAGCTTTACTTTACATATTACTGTGGTGAGGTTATAAATGAGGAACAAAATGACCCGAACCTTTGATGTATTAAATGATTTCTTAAATTACTTCAGTCCAAGGAGAGCATAGTAATTGATATATCTAAACAATAATTTTATGAGCTCTGTTCATCCATTTCTGCGTGGCTTTCATGTTGGCTGCACCTCTAAATAGTTTTTCTGTAAGAGGTGTTTGTATGTATATTATATATATACGTACATATATATATATGTAAATGTGTATGTATATATATGGAGCTTTACTTATATATATATATACAATGCATTAAACACAAACTTTCTTCATTGATTACCTGCTCTGAAATGAATTTCCAGTTTTGTCTGCTTGGCGTTACGTGTTGTGTGGTTATTACTGTTCCAGGCGACAACAAAATATGCCTTACGACATTCTCAGCTGGTGGCAGCAAAGAAATTCACAGCCGCAGAAGCAGTGTCTCACAGCCTTGTGTTGTCTGGGAATGTGCGAATGGCACAGCCTGTAGATGCTTCAAGTGAATTGTCAACAGATGATGTTTGTCATCACGTCAGCCAATCATCCATGACGTACAAGACTGTTGAAACTAATTGTTTTGAGGTTCACAGAGCCTACTGTGAACCGCACGGGACAATTTTATGAACTGCAAAACTGCGTCCCAAATACTTTGTTGACAATGTTTCCTTACTGTGTAAATATGCCTGGCTTGAGTTTTGCATAGATTTTGCTACTTTTAGATTTGGCTGCTTTAGCATTGTGAAGTGGGCAAGTGTATGTAAGAGATCTCAAAGTATGCAAAATACTTTCCTAAATTTAATGCTTGCTGTACATAGTTTCTTGGCTTTTCCTTTGTTACTTTTATGTATTTACTGCTTGCCAATACCTGCATCAGATTAACAAGAATTCAGGATTCAGTGCATTCTTGCAACAGCTAGATTACTGTCCATCAGTCTTGTAATAGTCTTGTAGCCAACTTCCTTTCCTTGCATCTTAAACTCTTTGCAGGGTCATAGCGATCTATTTTACATAAATACATTTGATATGAATTTTAAATCAGACAGTTTGTGTATGATATGATAGTTAGATCAAAATGTAATGTTGGGGTTAGCAGTAAACTACCCATGGTCACCTTCCATGACATGCATAGTCGTATATTTATCCTAACAATAGCCACTGTCTGCTTGCACATATGGATAATTATGTGCATGTACTTGTGGAACCAGCATCTCATTGACCACCACTTTACCCAGAGATAAATGCAGTCAGTTATACAAGATGACAGCTCATACCCACCACTACTGTGCATATTTTCAGGTAGTGTAAAGATTAGATGCAACTTTGCTGCACAGTATGTATATATCTGTGTGTGCATGTATGTACAGTATCAAGACACAGGTGACTTTGAAGTACCTCACGAAGGGGTTAAGGTTAGTGTAGCAGCAGCTTCTTCATCATCCTTCATCAAGATAAGTGAAGAAGTATCATTAAATTGATTTACCTAGAACATGTTACAGAATTTCCTAGAGGAATTTCTTGGTCCCTATACGGACAGTTGAATGTTTGAGAAATTGTTCAATGCTGTTATTGAAGTATTATGTATTTATAATGTCAGGGATGGACATTGAAGTGGAAAGCTTGGCGCTTGAGATATGTTGCTGGCAAGTACAGTGGGGTTAAAAAAGTGTAAGCCCGGTTAATACTTGGATAGTTGGATCTGTTGCTGGACAGTAATTTTAACTCAATTGACACCACACTTCCGCTGAGTTTTTAATTTGAATAGAGGTATGAAACAAGTGTTATACCTTATCTTTGATGAACTGTTTGCATAAATATCTGCTTGACCTCTGAATTTTGACTCAGAATCGATTGTGACCCAAATGGCCACATTGATTTTGGTTTAATTGAGTGGCTGGAGATGTGTTGTTGACACAGTCATGCTGGTTCCATTGAGTAAATAAGGTTGGAACCAGTGCTTTGGTATTTGATGATGAACAAATGTGCAGTATACAGTATAATTATAAAAGTAGTTTAGCAACTGAAACATCACTATTGTCTGGGATTTAATCAGTTATATTTCAACAGTGCCACCAAATTTTGGTGGGCAACTTCTGAAAAATGTTGAGAATCTGGAACACACATTTCCGTTACTACTTTCATTGCTATAAAGGTGCATCTCGATACTAGAAGCAATGATAGGCCATACGATCTATAGCGACTGTATGGCCTCGACCATGCTCATGTTTCAGTGAATTGATCGTGTTGGATTCTGCACCACCCTTTACCGTTTGGATGGGTGCCATGCTATTTAAGGTCCCAGTGTATGAAATGTGCTAGATCAAGATTCAGATCTCTAAGTATAGCCACGAACGGTATGAGAACCGGGATCCTTGCGCACAGAGGTGCTTTGACGTTCGTTCTAACCAATGTATCTAACCCGGCCGTGGATACACTTGCTGTGAGTCGACCAGTTGGACAGTTGTAAGACAAACTGCGCCGTATCTGCATTGATACGAAACCTAACTGCCCTAGGTAGCTACATCGGTAAATGCGTACGCGAGGGAAGCCTCTATGCGTGAGGATCCCCGGTTCGCGTCCCGATCGTGGCTTATTTCAAAGATTTGAATCTCGGGCTAGTACGGTCCGTGCACGGAGACCTTAACTGGCGTGGCGGCCATTCAAACTGGCAGCGGTGGTGAAGGATCTCACCCGATCAATTCATTGCAAAATGAGCAGGGTCAAGGCCATACGGTCGCTATATAAAACATTTATTTATTTATTTATACTAACGCGGCATGACTATGTTTTGTGAATGATTGTGCGACATTTCTTTATCGTGATTTATTTTGATTGTCGCTTCGATGATAAGTCCTATCTACCCTGCTATACAGCTCCGAGACTTGGCCGATGACAGTTGCAAGCCTGAAGAGAATGGAGGCAGCACATCACCGCTGGCAGCGAAAAATCTTGGGAGTCACGTGGAGAGACATGGTGAGGAATGAGGAGATCAGTAGAAGAACGGGAATGGAGAGAATTGAAGAGATGATGAAGAGAGCAAGACTGCGATGGTTGGGACACCTGCACCGCATGGATGAGGACAGAATCCCGAAGCAGGCAATGGACTGGGCCCCAGGCGGGTGGAGAAGGAAGAGAGGAAGACCAAAAAAGAGCTGGAAGAACACGATCACAAAAGACCTCACAGATGGAAGACTGACGTGGGAGGAGGCTGCCAGAGCTGCTCAGGACAGAGAAGGATGGAGAACCTGTATCTCCCAATGTGCGCCAGCACGTGGAGGGACTAAGGTTTAAGGTAAGGTCTTCGATGATATGATTGAATCGTGGTAGCCAACTAGCCGTATTTAGTCCACTTGGGAGTGATAAACCATTTGGGGATAATAAACTCCCGCCAGAATTACGACAATTATCTGAACCATCATACGGACCCACCAACACTCCACCTCTTCCAACCCTTTTTGCGTAATGATTTTGTTTTTACTGAGCGCCTGTGAATAAGCGGGTTCCCGCATCTTGGCTTTCGTTGAGTGCTGTAGAAATCTCGAGCTTGCGATGAACTTAAGGTACATCTCTTCCAACTTGCTTACCCACCGTAGCCTGGCTTCTGGTTTCTCCGACCTATCGGAATTCTCCCAAGCTTCAACGGTTTATGATTTTTACTACGATTTTGACTTGAAGCGACCATCGACTGATGGCTTGAGCATTATGATAACGGCGGTATAGAAACTATAGAAATCTTTAGATTAGATTAGATTACTGGGACACGGTATGGCATGGTTAAATTGAGGGACTGTCACGGTCATTTCTGGGCGGTTGGCAAACCCAAACCTAGGGTTGCCAACCGTAAGTTCTAATAATTGCTGTCTTAATTACTATTCAAAGGTCGAACTTTAAATGCCAGGTTTAAAAGATTTCCAAGTTTTTGCACATACTCGATCCCTAGAGTTAGTCTAGTATTTCACGTCGTACTGTATTCTGCGACTTAGCTTTCTTTTGGCGCGGTAGAAATCTCGAGATTACGAATACGATTACTACATTACATGACTTTCTTTCGTCGCGCTAAACAAATGAGCCACTGATGTTGACAGACAAGATGGCTCCTACTGGGCGTGGAGGTTTGCGTCCCTATCAGCCATCGAAATTCCAACCGTTTATAATCATGTGCTTACTTGTGACAGTAATTGTAGTCGGATTTAATTTCTGGAACTTGATGAAAAAGAATTCGCTGCTTTTGGTTGAAATAGGAAAAGTTCAGAGTAACTTTAAACGCCTCGAGTCCGAGAAAAAGGTAATCGTTTAGAATGGGTTGTGGTTGCGGTGATATTAATAACTACTTAAAATGAAGAAACAGTCGAATTTTAAGCATAAAACGTTGTACCATTTGCTCCGTGCGCCATCCAGCCTTCCACAAACTCATACGTTTTATCCAGAATGCTCTCGCACATGCTGTCACCAAAACCCCCAAACACCATCACATCACCCCTGTTCTCAAATCACAGCATTGGCTTAAAATACCTGAACGAATAGAGTACAAAGTCTTATCCCTCACCTACAACACACTTCAATCCTCCCATCCCTCCTACCTTCGTCAGTTATTTACTATCCAACCACTCCGTTCAACCCGCTCCTCATCTGTCCTAACACTTCTTCGCCTTCCCGTCACCTCATCCTTAAAATTTGGAAATCGCTCCATAGCCATAGCTGCCCCACCGCTTTGGAATAAACTCCCGCCAGAATTGCGACAGTTGTCTGGTCAATCATACGAACTCACCAACACTTCACCTCTTTCAGTTTCTGCGCAGGTCTTTCATTCAAGACTGAAAACACTTCTTTTCCAGAAATCTTATCCTGATTCTTCCTCTTCCCCTCATCTCTCTTCTCGCTTTAATTTCAAACAGCATCCACTGTAGCCGTCCGACTGTCTGAGTGCCTGACTCCTGGATCTTGACCCTTTTGCCTATCGATTTTGTTTTGACTGAGCGCCTGTGAATAAGCTGGTTCCCACGACTTGGCTTTCGTTGAGCGCTGTAGAAATCTCGAGATTACGATTACGTTATGTTACATTGATACTTACGCGATCGGTTGATACCTTGTGCATTAGACACCGACGCATTAGAAGTTACTAATTATTATTATTACATATATATATATATATATGTGCATAACTTTAATCCGATTGCCCGAATAATCATGGGCAACATAGAAAACCTTTGCTTCCATTTGTCATAGGATTGCAGTGTACAGTTGGTGGCGGTGGAGAAGAAGCGAAAGGAGCATGAAGAGGCCGATCAGAAGAAGGAAATCATTCTTGAAGATACGAGAAGAATTGTGGAAGATCTAAAAGCAGAAGCAGACATCCTACGACAAAACATCACGAGACTGTTGAGTCAGATTGTAAGTCTTATCAGTCCATTATATAGAAATCCTCATGCTTCTCTGCTGAAAAAGAGGAGGTTGAGTTTTAAAAAGGAAAACTTGATCACTGACTGTTAGAAAATGAAGGACCTGTGATGAAGCTGGTTTTCTATAATTAACCATTTTGACAATAATGCAGAGTATGCAATTAGAAGATACTTCCTTGTGCTTTACAGAAAGCATATTTACCTTTTGTAACATTGTAATACCCTTAAATGCTACATCTGCAATAAATAACTGTGCTGATGCTTTGAAACATATTTCAAGACATCTGTTATGATTGTGTTCCAACCACAGCATCTGGAGTTCAAATTGCACAGGGAGCCTTGCCATGTGATGAGATTTTTCTGTATTAAAGTTGCACTGGTTTTCTTGGCTTGACCTGTTATATCATCAACTTGACCTATCTGGTCTGATCATTGACCTAGCCCAAAAACTAAATCGGAGTAGCAACTGTTACAGATTTGATTCATGTACTGGTGAATAATGATAATACAATTTTATAGTGACATAACACGGCCAAGGCTGAAAAAGGGCACCGTAAGTGAGTTAAAAAATCAATGACAGTCATAGGATATTTTAAAAAGGTGGGTCTTAAGTCATGTCTTGAATTTGTCCAAAGATGGGGCAATCTTCACATGATCAGGAAGACTGACGATATTCACCAGGACCAAAGCCAAATTTGAATTAACTGTTTTTCATTTCGTATATGGGACTAATGTTCAGATATTGTTATCAATTTTACAGGCTAGTACCGAATTGTCTGGCAATATGAAAGAGAACAAGTGTAAGTGATGACTGTCTTTAAGTTCCCTGAGTTTTGTTTTAAAATTTTTGCAGGCCTGTCTTTTGTTTGTGTGGAGAAAGCTAAATTTGAAGTTTTTTGTGGTGTAGCTATTCTTGTGAATTGTTGCATGAGTAAGTAAGTATTTATACACATAATATAGTGCCTTTTAAATATCTCGAAAAGCACTATCTAACATTTGCTAGCATAGTTGGAATAAAAGTTCATCAAGCGCAAAAAGTTGATAATTAAAAAAACAGTGTGCTGATGACTAGAAAAGTCACCCTGGGCAGGCTCATGCAAACTTGCAGAGGCAACCAAAGAGCTTCCCATTCAGGTTTAATAGTTGATATTATTATTATTATTATTTTATATTTATTACTTGTGCAAGATCAGTAAATCTGAATCTGGGGCACGAAGCAATTGTGAGTGAAGGACTTGCTCAAGGTCCCTACACAGTAACCGTCTAAGGGAGTCTTGAACCTGTACTCTCCACTTTACAAGCTGAGCGCTTGATCCAATCAGCTACTGTGCCCCTCTGTGAAGTATGTTTAAAGCTTATTTATTCGTGTGTTGGAGTAAATTAGATTAAAAGATTATTTCTTAAGAAAGATGTAATTATACAATCTTATGTGTTTTGTCTATGCTTTTTGTGAAGTTAATTATGCACTGTCTGTGTGTATGTTTAGCAGCGTTAGTGAAATCTTCACAAATTCTTGGTTGTTTGTGTAGCATTAGATGTGTAAACATGAATCACTTTTCTTATTAAGTCAGACATTGCATCTAAAGCTGAACTAAATTTGGGATCCATGCACCCGACTGTGTTATACGAGAATCCTTGTGTCAGTGAAGCGTGTTATAAGGAGGTTCTGGTATGCATTAATATACATACATACATACATTCATGGTCACGTAAATGTCTGCATATATGCTTACATACAATGCGTACATACAGGATATTCATACATTATGTTGTATGTTGTGTCCCAATGTAAATTCAAGAGTGAGCAGGTTACCAGTTATGTGAGCAGTGCACTTCAGCTCAACTATGGCCTTCAGGTTGGTTTTTAAACTCTTTTGTTTTGTATATTAGCACGGAGTGAATGCGAGCAGAGGCTGGAGGAGTTACATCTGCAGATGCAGAGTTCATGCAGTGCAGAGAAAGAGAAGCTGCAGCAAGAGTCGGCCGACCAGCTGAACACGATGAAAAAGCAGCTGAAGTTACAGTACGAGGAGACGCAGCAGCTGGACCAGATGCTGCAGCAGCAGAAACAGCATCCACCAGAACAAGAAAAGAAGGAACAGCCAAGCAACTCGCCTCCCTTGGAAAATAAATACGTGCAACAGGGTGGTGAAATGCAACAACACCAACATCAACAAGAGCAACAAGAACAAAAACAAGAACGACATCAGAATCAAGATAATATGCAGAATAATCAAAAACTACCTTCTGGGCAACAAATTCAACATAAAGTGCAGCAACGTAGCTTGATTGGTGACCAGGTGCAGTTGGGAAAAGGGCAGATGAATGAGGAATATCGTAAGGTTCAAACAGAAAACTCAGGGCTTCAGCTGGAAGTGGACGGTAGACAAGTGCCTGAAGAAAAACGGGAGCAACGAGAACAAACCAGGTCTAAGGACCTTTATCAGCTCAGGCAAGGAGAACAGCAGCAGCAGCAGGAAGAAAACAAAGAACAGAAAAAGCTACAGCAGAGAGAAGAGGTTCAGAGGGAGCAAAGCATCGGAGAGCAGAACCAACACGAACAGAGGCAGCTGTTTAAGCGGTCGGATCAGGACGGAAGAGTTTTGGATACACACAGAAAGAGGTATGCTACCTGACTATTAGATTGTCTGTCTACATCATTGACATTAGGTTGAAATGAAAAGAAATGTGAATATTTTGTCAAAGTGCAGGTGCCATCAGATTAACAACGATGGTTCAAGTGATCACTTTCACAGTAATTATTTTGATAATTGGAAAGAAGAAGAGGAAGTTGATGATGACGATGATGATGATGACGATGACTTGAAAGTACTTCATGAGATGTTGATGCTTTTTGATGAATGATAGCACTATGATTTGAATGATTTTGATTTTTTTAAATGTCAGTGATGTACGAAAATGAATGGATGTCTTCTGCTGATGCCATCTGACTAGAAAATTCCGTCTAAATTCTTTTCATTTTGCTGAAGTATTTTCGTGAATTGAAGCCTGATGAATGAGCTGAGGTGGTTTGGATGTTTCTAAGACTGAAAGCTTCATCAGTATTTCCATTGCCTGACTGGAATAAGTGAACTGAGTTGTGGCAGAAATTAAGCTAACTGCGTGTGTTACAACTGTAAATATTAAGTAAATATATTTACAGCATGTAAATTTATTACAACATTATGTAATTATATTTCAACTGTAAACATTTTTTCATCCTTGTATTTGTATTTAATTTTTTGTGCTGTCAACTTGTGGCAAATTAAAATTTATAAAAGTCCTCCCAGTTGAAGCTGGATGTGTATCATAGGATTGGACGGTCTTTCCAGTGAACTGCAGAGGACACAGCAGCAGAATTCCAACCAGTGGAAAACCCTTCCTTATTCATTATAAGGCACAACCAAGAATTTCCATTTTTACCTTATGCACTTGGAATTTAGGTTTGCAAGCTACACAGATCTGCAGTTATGGTGTGAGTCTTAATGATGTAGAGCCTTAGCACGTGAAGGCAGGGATCTTCTTCCTGGGACACACTGTATGTGAGCATAGCCTTATTGATAATGCGATGGCACGCCTTCCTGCCCTGGGCTGTGTTCCAAGCAGTATACTGCCCAAAACCATGACATTCCAGATCCTTTTCACTACTCTTGGTCTACAACGTGGCTTCATCCAGTCTGTGGAAGCTATATAAATTGCTGCCTGTAAATCTCTTCTGTGGTCCTCATCAGGTAGAGCGCGTGCAACATGACCAAAGAACTGCAGCCCGCATTCTCTGATGACAGTAGAAACTGGTATGCATGCTGTCCTTGCTCTAATGTTGCTGTTGGTGACATGGTCAGTGTATGAAATCTTGAGAATTCTCCTTAGGTACCACGCATCAAAACTATTGATTTTCTTGTTGAGGGCATCCGTGGTTGTCCATGCTTTGCAGCTGTACAGCGGCACAGACAAGATGTACAGTAAGGCAGTGAAACTTGGAGTTTATCTGTTTTGTAAAGCACTGATTTTTTCTGTTTGTAGAGAATTAGCAGGAGAGGAATCTGCAAGACAAGTTCCAGTTCAGCGGCAGCGACGCCGTCACAGATCAAATAGCCATGCAACTGCTGATAACTCCACGAAACTATTGCGAGAGCGAGACAGTGCTGCTGAAGTTAATCATCTGGTTCAAGCAAATGACAGAGATGGATTGAGAGAAGCAATCTATCGTCCTGCTTCTGTGACGCCTGACGAGAAATTGTTACAGGTTACAGATACAATTTTTAGCTGCTTTTCATACAAATAAGATGGATAGGCATCTCTGCTTTGGATGGCAGTTTGATTATATGGGATAGCATATTAATGTTGATGATATCATGGGAGTTCACGGTAAAGATGATGAAAACTTAAGGTTTTTCCTTTTACCGAAATTGTGGCTAAAATGAAGCGGATGAAAGAAAAACCAAAACTTGGCCTTACTGAAGAGCCAATCGTAACGTGGTTTGTGACCGAGTTGATGCAACAGCTTCAGTTGTAGTTTTTAACATTTGAACTTGTCTTGTGGTTAAAAAGAAAGAAAAATGATCTAGAATATAACCTAATGAGCTGGTTTACTTTACAGAATGAGCATGATCATCAGGAATCGTTTGGGGCAAGGCAAGATGGGTCAGAGAAGAAGGAGAATCTACATCAACCGCCAAAACCTTTAGATCCTGAGAAACCCCCAGAAGAAAATGCTGCCGTTTAATGATGTCCAGAGGGGTGTAAGAATGATTTCAATGCTTGTATAATAATGAAGGACAAGTGATCAATTTGTGAATCAGTGCTCAAACCCTTATATTCAGCATTTTATGCTAATTAGGTTAATTAGGGCCTTAGGATAATTAGTGTGGTGTGATCAGGTGGTACTAAACTAAGTACATCCCTAGTGCTACTACACATTTTGTTGACAGTTCACTGACAGTACGTTTCATCCACATAGTTTGAACATCATAAGAAACAAGGAACTCGTGCTGCATTTAACTTTTACCTTAATGACACAGTAAGATTTGTGCACATTTATTAGAAGCTATTTAATGAGATACTGTTAAATCTTAATTGAATACTTTTAGTATGTAAGGATTAAAATTGCTCTCTTTTATATCTTTATACTTTGATATTAAAGGCCATCATTTTTGTAATTTTAGCCAATGCACAATGTGTATTCTGTGAACAAGCATGAGAATTGCAGGTAGGGTAGTTGGTGTGGCTGCTGTCTTGTGACCCCCCTCTTCAGTCAGATGCGTGGCTGAGTTTACCAGGTGGTGCAAATGGAACAGAAATTTTGAACTTGGCAGGGTCAGGGGTTGAATACTTGATTGGCAGTTTGTGCAGGTGACTACTACTTGACTACTATGCCATTTGTTGATTATTTTTGTTGCGTGACTAATGTGGGGCATAGTAGCCAAATGGTTGAAGCAGTTGGCTTGAAACGTGGATAGTATGGGTTTGAGCATCCCCTGAGGTAATTACTATGTGGAGACCTTAAGCAAGTCCTGTGCTAACAACTGCCGAGTGCCATCGATGCTTAGTCATTAGATAGTGGCGCTTAATAAATGCAGAAATAATAATAATAATGCTTTTTTAATGTTGCTGTTTGTTTATTTTTTAATTCTGTTGCAGTGTGACTTTGTTTTTCTGTGACGTTTGATCCACCGATGCCCATCATTCCTAATGTGATATCCAGTGCTGTGGTGTTTATTGGCTGCAGTCGTTTATATTGTCAGTCTTCAAATCGTATAATTTAGGTTCATAGCATTCCAACTGATATAGAGGCTGCCTGATTTATGAAGGTTTATAACACTTTTGAGTAGGAGATAATTCTTTGGTATGATTGTAAAAAAATTTCTCTTATACAAGAACAGCTCGTTGAAACATGTTAAAATTTTGTTTCATCTTTATTTCTGTTTTTTTTTAAAGAGTGGTGATTAGTTTTTCCATGTAATTGTAAATAATTTTATCCGTATTGTTGCAGTAATTTTAGCTTCATGGGGGACACTTTTGTATCATAATAAATGTGTAGATTCATAAAAACTTGACGACTGCCTTCTTTATCTTGAAAAATGTTAACTGATTTCTGTTTGAACATGTGAAAATGTTCCTTACTGGTAAACTATTTCTGTAGCTCCATCAGTTTGACAGAACTGGCAACTTGCCAAAGATATACTTTGGCAAAATCACCTGTTAGCTGATCACATAACTGTCTACCTGTCTGTCTTTGTGCCTATCTTTATACAATACATGTGGGGCACGGTGGCCGACTGGATAGGGCGCTTGGCTTGTAATGCGGAGTACGGGTTTGAGCCTTCTCTGAGATTGTTACTGTGTAGGAACCTTGAGCAAGTCCTCTTAAAATTGCTCAGCGCCATTGATTGATGCTTGGTCACTAGATAGCGGTGATTAATAAATGCAGAAATAAAATACCCTGTCTCTTTGTCTTTGTATGTCTCTCTCAATGCGTTAAGTTGAATGAGTGAAAACAATGAAGAACGATAATTGTTTGTCAGTCACAAAAAGCCATTAATTTTCATGCATAGTACAGAACTAAAGTTGAAATAATTGATAGATGTTCTTGCAGGTACATTCTAAACATGTGTGTTTGTGCGTGCACGTTAGTACGTTGGAACCTTGTAACTTGAATTGAGGGAGCCATGTTAACAGTTGCCTTACAAACGATATTGCGTTACAACGGGGAATGTTATAAAGAGATGTTTTTTATAATGATGCAGGTTATAAAGAAGTTCAAGTGTAATGTTGTTTGCACATTCACTGATAATTCTATTTTGAAACGGTTTTTATGGCAAGTAATGTTTTTACCCGACTCGGCATCTTCAAAGCATCTGTGCATTTTCTTTGTTCATGTAAGCATGTTGTTTAAATTAATAAGGAGTAAAACAATTGATGCTGTTAATAATTACATTCCATTAAAATCCTGAAATTAATGATTTGTAAAGGAAAGAAACATTTTCATCTGACAAACATAATTTGTTCAGTTTAGAGGCATTTGTGTAAGTAATGTCTAGCGTTAAAAGGATTTGTATCGTCTCAACAGCTGAGCATATACTAATCACCTACAGTGTTGAACTTTTGTCAGTAACTATACACTGGTTAAAAATTGTATGTATAAATGTACATTTACAAAACGTTTGCATGTAAGCCACATTAATGTCTCATGTTACCAGTCATTTACTTTCTGACAAGACAGAACAGCTGAGAAAAATTTAGTTGACTGGGGACGGCTGCAGAAAATTGTTCTTGGTTGCCACCTTGTCATGTTTGTGCTTTGACATTTGTTGTGGACCTTCTGTGATACTAATAGTTTATAGGAACTACAGTGTTTGTGGGTTTGGTCAACACACTACTGGAATTTGTTTATTAAATTGTTGTATGTTGCCTGACTGATTTATCATATATATATATGTTTGTTTGTTAAGTAATTCTTGGAAAGTGTTTGCGAGATACCACGTTGCAAGGTCTTGTTTGCAACTAATACCTTGAACTGTGAAATGAGATATTACGATTTTCTTATCTTAAAGCAATTCCTGTATTTTTATGGAAGCTGTGAGAATTTCTAGAAGGTTGCTTTAAGATTTTTAAAAATGTTATCTAAATTTGTTTGAGAATTTGTATTACTCGAAAGCTGCGTCCAAGGACTAAACTGGCAAAACAACGTTTTATAATTTGAAGCCAGGTTTTAATTACAGGGTCAAATCACTGTCAATTTTGTCACTGGTGACTTTTCTAGGTATCTGTGCTTTGCTTGGTAACTGAGGAGCTTTGGTTTTAATGACATTTAACATTGTTTAGGTTAGTGCAGCAGTGAGTGTCTCTCGGTAATTTGTATTGAAGCGACACCATATGTCACTGCACTTCTTGCAATTTCTGTGCAGGTCTTTCACTCAAAACTGAAAACACTCCTCATCCACAAGTCCTTTCCTGATTCCTCCTCTTCCCCTTATCTCTCTTGCTGTTCCAATTCTAAACACCATCCACCATAGCCGTCTGATTGTCTGACCATTGGATCTTGACCTGGAACCGAATCTGACCATACCTATTGATTTTGATTTGACTGAGCACCCATGAAGAAGCCGATTCCCATGACTTAGCTTGCGCTGTAGAAATCTCGAGATTACAATTACAATATAAATTTACAGTTACAATTACAGCTGGGAATTACTGAGAGTTATTCCGATTAGTAATTAGCTAGCATCGTGGGACACATCAGACACAACCCTTGTACAGCGCCCTTTTCTTCGGCCTCGGCTGTGCTACGGCGCTATATAAATTGTCTTATTATTATTATTATTATCAGTAGCTGAAAGGGCCAGCTTGCAGTTACACACAACAACCTGAACCAGAACTGTCTAAGAACACGTTAGGATTACCTAGCCGGAAGCAATTTGTCTGGAAGAATTATGGAGGTAGATGTGGGGGCAAAAGCATAGTAACTGGGGAAGTGCACCCCAGTTAGGGGATCATCTGAACCAGTGAGGCAGGAGTTGCCACTTACTACCCACAAACTGTACACACTTTTGTACCTGAAGTTGGTGTGCAAGGCACAGGTGTATGTACCAAATTTAGATGCAGACGTCTGCACTGGGCATGGTCCCCTCCAAACTTCCATATTTGAGTTACCCCTTCATCCTCCCTCTGTGGATATCCTTAATGGATGACCCCTTTCAACCGGCCAGAGGCTGAATAACTAGAAAAGGCATGTGCAATATATCCAGTTTTATCACAAATATCCACAGAAACATGTAACAATATTGTTGAAGGACTCGGCTAACATACTTGGTCACAGAACTTAACTCACAACTAGTTAAAACAGGGCCATTAATTAATTCATTAATGTCACCAGTAGCCAAATATATATACAATTAAAATCAACAGTGCTTATAAACACTTCATTAGTACTGATCAGCTGTTGGAAACTAATCTAATTATACACACAACATGATTACTTAAATGGTAATATTAACTTTACAGACTTGTTGCAGGCTTGCACATAGGTTGGGCTTTTGTCTTGCACTAATAAAGATTACTTAATGGCACTTTCGATTATCAGACATAATTACTGAAATTGCAACATTATTTTTATCCCATTGCATGATTATGTGCAAGTAATAGCACTCTTGATATCTTAATGAACAAGTAACATGATCAGTTAAACCTTGGCGTCAAGACCATAACATCGTTGCACTGTTGAAATTTGTTGTACGGTTGCCCTGATGCAACAGAAGAGTACTCGGCTGTGACATTAATTTTAGTAAACTGTCATTGATTCTTCCAAGAGGTAAGCCAAATCTTCCTCAGCAACTGCTCGTGGTGACATTTTTGTAACACGTTCCTAAATGAAACAGATAAAACAGAACTTACGACCCAGAGTAGTTAGGAAATTAGATATTTACTAAATGTCTAGGTTAAAACATGGAACCCTTGGAGGAAATATTCAGTGTAGCAAAATTTGCTAACTTTTTCGTTGTTTGTGAGAGTGATGTGTTCACATGGTCTTGTACAAAGCACATGGAAATGACTTCCGATCACACTAACTACTAGGGCCTAGTAAGTCGCTGGATTTTGGGGTTTTAAACAGTGATTTACAACATCTTGTAGGATAAAATATAAAACTGACTAGCTGTTAAACTGTGTCACCTTCAGCAGTAAGAATCTGCAAGATTGTTCTTTCTGTACTGATTAAGTGCTCCTACATAAAGACACAGAATCAATCAGTGGTGCTGAGCAGTAATTATGGGTGAAGGACTTGTTCAAAGTCCCTAAACACCAACCGTCTCAGGGGAAGCTTTAAGCCGCACACTCAAAAGGCAGGCGCCTAAACCAGTTGGCTACCAGTCGCATTTTTATCCAACGAGATCTGGTCGAACCAAGCCATTAGTTGAGTTCTATTCGTGTGGGATAGCTGGCATCATTTGCCTGAGGATGAAGGTTTCATTATTATGTCCATATGCAACATTTCAACTCATATGGAGTAAATTCTAGAGGTTCTCGGAAGGCACTACGTAAATGCGAATGTGCCCACACCAAGAAACACACAGAAGTAATTGCTGAATTTGACACCTGTGGTAAGGTTCCTTTGACAAGGTCTTTGATATCATCTGTCGTGAAGCCAACGGCTTTCAGTCCGTTGTCTATCTTCATGTCGTACATGTACCGCCTGACTGTATCGGACAAGACAAGTCCAGCATCTGCTTTCCGTGTTCCACTCACATCGGTTCCTGTTGCAACAAAACAACTGACAGTCTGACCTGATTCTGGAAAATGCTGTAACCTACCCATATATGTTGGATGCACTAAAACGTTTTGCCATTCCATATTGCACTCATTCTATTCCAATATCACAGCAAATCATTTCAGGCCACCAAGTGTTTTGTTCTTAAATGGTTTCTCTGTTCTCTGAAATGAATCTAACATATTCATATTCAATGAACGACCCATCATTAACTGCTTATATGCAAAATTAACTTTTGGTAATTTCTAAACTTATGCCACTATCGTATTAACTTTCACTGCCATACTTACTAGAATGATCTCTGATCTCTTTTCAAGTTTCACATCTTATCCATGGGTGTTAGTATAGTTTTCACTATTATTATCAATCATTTTACTTCACATCATCATCATTGGTTTTACAGTTAAGGCTTTTACCATTACCTGGTTTACATCATTACCATACACTATAACGTTTCACAAATACACGCTTTATTATTTTTAGGCTGTACAACAGTAAGCTTTAACAGCGTGAGCTTCAAAATTATTATTATTTTTGCATTTATTATGCAAGCAAGGTCAGTAAATCTGAATCTGAGGCACAAAGCAATTGTTTGTGAAGGACTTGCTTGAGGTCAAAGTTCCTACACAGCAACTGTCTAAGGGGAGGCTTAAATCTATACTCTCCACATTACAAGCCGAACACTCTTTCCAATTGGCTTAAGTTGCAGGGTTTACCTAGAAGCTGTGCAGCTTCAATATGACGTTCTGGACACATCGGATATGTGTATTTGAAGACGGCTGGTGCCGTCAAAACAACTGACAAACCGTGAGGCTAAAAGAACAAATAATGCTAAAAGAACAAATAATGCTAACTGAACAAATAATGCTAAAAGAACAAATAATGCTAACTGAACAAATAATGCTAAAAGAGCAAATAATGCTAACTGAACAAATAATGCTAAAAGAGTAAATAATGCTAACTGAACAAATAATGCTAACTAAACAAATAATGCTAAAAGAGCAAATAATGCTAACTGAACAAATAATGCTAACCGAACAAATAATGCTAACTGAAACTACCTCATGTAATACTAATCCAGAAAGTTAACTGCATTCTTTAAACCAGAATACCACATGCAAGCACATGTGGGTGCATCTGAGTCTGAAGCCTTGTAAAATCTATAAAATGCCATTAAATAGGAAGTTGTTCATCGCAAAATGCTACCCATGTAATATTATGTCATTGCTGCATTGCAGGGTAACGCACAACCCAGACAGACACATTCACTGGGCCCACAACTGGCCAGCATTGCACCACTGATGGTGGCTTTGGGTTCACATTCCCCACCCTGGCTGTCAGACAAACGCAACAATATTGTCATTATTGTTATCATCCTCTTCAAGTGCAGTAGTTAGTAACTATGTAAACATCTCGATCAAGGTGTATGCTACATTTTAATACATTTGTACACAAAGCTTAACATCTGTCTGTCTTATAATCGGTGATCTGATATTCAAGCATTACTATTCAAATATTAAACCAGCAACGAGTAATCTACACAAAAAATAAATTATAACAAAATAAATAATCTTCACATTACTGCACAATAACTGAATAACAGAAAGAATTAAAGGAAAACTGTTGTCACAAGTGAACATGGCAAAGACTGACCACAAGAGCGTGATCAACGTTATAATCCTTGCACTTGTAGGTTTTGACATTTCCAGCTATGGCATACGACATGCCATGACTAAAAAATCAGAACACAATTCTCTGCATTTTGCAACAACAAAAGAATACCAGAAAAGGTCAAGTCCTATATTTAAATGTCAGTTACACTTGAGGAAAAAGGCGCAGAAATATGATGCCGTAACTGTAATCGTGAACTCTGCATTTCTATGATTGTATGTATCAAGACATTTTATACAGTGCTTTTTAAGTACCTCAATTCAACACCCAAAAAGCTACATCATGGAAATCAGTTTATTCACAGGTGCTTAATCAGTCTGTATCAAGACATTTTATACAGAGCTTTTTAAGTATCTCATTTCAACACCCAAAAAGCTACATCATGGAAATCAGTTTATTCACAGGTGCTTAATCAAAAATAAAATCAGTCTGGCACTTATGGTCAAGCTCGGCTGGTTCATCTAAACAGGAAGATTTCAGTTAACAAAGGTAAAAATGTGCACCCACGGAACGCTGAATGAGGTACTGAAAGCCAATTTGTCTGACCTGGAGCCGTTTCCCATCTCTGCTCATTTGCAGAGGTAGGTTTGTCATTTATTGATCAATAAGAGGGCAACAGAAAACGTCCGTAATGAATGCTACTGGATCTGTTTCGCTAGCCATCCCAATCCCAAATAACAGTAATTTTTATGTGCAAAAGTTTAACATTTACCAGAGATGAACTCCTGCATTTCCAAATCCCATTCCAGCATACAGACTTGCGAGGTGCATTGCAGAGCGGGCCTCAATGTCATCTGAATTGAAAACTGCTCTACCAACAGAAAACAAGACGGAAGCTGCAGAAAATGCAAACTTGCAAAAAATTGCTTTTGGAATCTGAAGCTACCCACAGAGCATAAATAGCCTACTTAGGCTTTAGATATTGACCATGTCTTGTATCTGGCCCCCAAGCATGTTGGAACGCTGGTTATAGTCGAGGTTTCTCTACAGATGTGAATTTGAATTCCATTCAACTGGTGTAGGCTTTTCACGTGAAAACTACGTAGATGATTGTTTTAACTACCGTAATAATTGATTGATGTTTTGTGATTATTGCAGTGGTGCTATAGAAGTTTTTCAGATTAAGTTATGATCATGGTGATCATTATCATGATAAAGCTCACCTCAAGGAAATATAATGGACTGCTGAGTTTGGTAATTTAGGAATCCATGTTTTTAATATTCAAAACAAGCAAAAATTCATTTTTTGTTCCAAATGT
Organism: Norana najaformis; assembly: GCA_964023275.1. Taxonomy (NCBI): domain Eukaryota; kingdom Metazoa; phylum Annelida; class Clitellata; order Crassiclitellata; family Hormogastridae; genus Norana; species Norana najaformis. Next base: position 10,905,364 of record OZ029923.1, on the reverse strand, counting down.
CATTTCTACACACCTTTTAAAGTAGGTACCGATGACTTTTAGGGCCTGTTTGGCCCAGATGTCACTGATGGGGTTGCTGCCCTGGTAAGTGGGTCTGTCCTTCGGGTTGGTAGGACGGGGTGACCGTTCATTATATGGAATGGCAGTAAATGACTCTAGTGCATGACTAGAAAAGAAACAGAAAATCATTATCAACATCAGACTGGAAATAAAATAATCACTGCTGACATCCTAACTTTTCCCACATGTTAACCTTTCAGTTAATTAGTTTCATTTTTACTCTGTCCACTAATTTCCCCGCTGAGCAACTTCCTGCGCCTGTGATTCAATTCTGACATATGCCACATAAATCTATTATGGTTACTTTTTGTTGATCCCTCAGGATTTAAAAACTTATTGCAAAGGAGGAACAACATCAGGAACAGTCGCTATTCATCAAGTTCTGGCACAGAGAATGTGTTGCAGAAAGTACCAGCACTGAAGCGCTGAAACGTCAACAAGTGTTTATTATTACAGTATTATTATTATTTCTTTTTTTGCCCAAGGTACTTATGATCCATCGGGACTTATAAAAAAACGCTCCGGAGAAAAATCTGTCTTGGTTGGCTAAAACTTGTCAAGTTTTGGCATAGAGAAAGTGCTTTGGAAGGCGACAGCATTAAATCGTTGGATGGCAACTGACAGGCGTTTCTCTTTTGTCATCAGAAACCAGCGTAAGAGCGCCCAAGCTCAGTTATGAAAGTGAGCCCAACGTTATTAATTGGGCCTAGAGTTTCAAAAGCGAGGGGAACAAAATAATATTGCTGCAGAAGTGGGTTATATTTTTATGTTTTTCTAGATGCTGCTATTATTATTATTACAGTATTATTATTACATTATTATTACATATATTTTAGGAGAATTTTTAACCCAATATAAAACTCGAATTACTCTATGTTTTCAAAATAACGTTCAAGGCTAAGCAATCACTGACCACAGATATCATGCAGTTTTTCATCCACAAAATTAAAGTTCATTCAAGTGACTTCAAGCAGACCTGTTTGTAACTCACCAGAGCACATCAAATCCACTGTTGGCCACAACCCTCTCCGGCATCGTCAGAGTGTGTTTTGGGTCGATAAGCCCCAACATTGGACGCATTGGGCGGCCAACTACACCTAACCACATAATTGTAGCAACCAAATATGTGTGAAATCAAACAGGATTAAAATTACCACATCAACATCCTTTTCATTGTTACCAAAGCAACCATTTCTGATCAGATGAACAACTAAAATCTTCTTGACTGGCCAAGTGAAGACTTGTGCATTATATAGTATTATTTAATAGTTTTTACTTTTTAGGTATTATCTGGAAAAAGCAAAACCTTGAGAAACAAAACAAAACTTAAATAGATATATCAATGCGGACTGCATCAGTGAATTCTAATTATATATAAAGTAAAGATCTAATGTAACTGTAGGAACACAGGAGCATATTTTCATTTTGCAACCATTAAAACAGAGATGGACACTTAAGGATTGTCCCAACATCTGAGATGTCTCTTCAAAATCAACAACTTCTGAGATATAGTAACAAATATTGATAGCAACTCTACACTCTGAGGCAACTATTAGCTTCTAAATGCAGATAATCTGACACATTTTTGTGTGTTTGTATGTGTCTGTGTGCCTCTGTATGTGTTAATATGTGTTTGTATCTGTTACAATTATGGCATCTGTTACTTGTATGTGTCTGTGTGCCTATAAGTGTTTGCATCGGTGACTGTATGTGTATTTGTATGTGTGCTAACCAGAGTATATGTATCCCTGAATGGGTGCCTTTATGTGTATTTCAATAGGTATCTGTATGTATGCTTTTGTGTCTTTGTACGTGTCATTATATGTGGCTTTGTACTGTATGTACGTTGTATATGTGTTATACGTGTGTACATATGTGTGTTTGTGTGTTTCATAATGCAAAGAATATGATACCACCTGGGAAGCATCTGAATTCTACCTGTCTTTGCTTTCATCTGCTCAAAGTCAAAGACTGCAATTCCAGTCGTCTCACTCCCCGTTCCAGAAGTCGTTGGAACTATGAAAATTATTCATATAGCACTTTAACAGAAAAAGCGCAATCACAGCAATCATAAATAAACAAAGGGCAATTCTTTTTAAAGTTAATTAAATTTAGATATAGAACGACTTGCAAGTGTCTGAATATCTCAAATCCATGATCCGGTAACACACCTAATTTTTCACTTCATTCTTATTCATGCAGCTTTCCAAGAATCCACATACAACATTAATTTTATTAGGAAACTGTATGCAAACTAGAAAGAACGATGAGTATATTCAAACACGTTCTCATATTTTCATGTTGGCTGACTGCACAAAATGTTTATTAATAGTCATAAATTATAGTGAGGTAAAGTGAACTAAGACGACATATTATCCTCGAGAAATCATGGTCCTCAAAATGTGTATGAACAATTAAACAAATACAATGTACTACATTAATCATTTAATTACCAGGTAAAGTCTTCATTAATGTGCATGGAAAATAATTCTCAAGAAAGCACATTTTCCCTTGAAAATACTGGTGCAAATCCATGCAGAACTTTTTTGTCAGTAAAATGTGTAAACAAATCTCTGATTCCATTACATTACATTCTGTAATGTATGAAACATAATCATAATCACAAATCCATCACCAGTGAATCAGGTCCTGTAAGGATAGACCAAAAGATGTTCACTTTGTCTGCCTGAAACACTGCCACATTTCCACAGCACAGAGGAAACAGTGCTGTTGAATTAAAGGAGGCACTCATACTGAGGATGACAGCATCCAAGGCTATGCACCGTTTGACGATGCAATCTATTCCAAGTTCACATGACAAGCCTCGTATTCGAACCCAGGTCACAGAGGTCAGAAGCTGATGCATTAGCCACTTGACTGCCACATTAAGGCAGTTATTAAGCCCTTTACACCTATGATTCCTCACTCAGCTGGACTCATGGCATGTTAACAAATGTCTAACTTACTAACTTACTCACTTATAAGAACCTCTAAAGAGATATTAGTAGTAGTATCTGGTGTTTAACAACATCTAATGACTGCCCAGGCCGTTGATGTCACCGTATCCTACCACAACAGTTAATTTACGTTACTTTTAACTCTATATTACAGAAATGTTACCTACTGGCAATCAGTGGCTTCAACGGATGCATGATTGGAAGGTTCTTTCCAATCGGTGCATTGACGTAGTCCAGAAAGTCAGCGTCTGGTTTTGATGCATAGACATTTGCTGTCTTACAAGTGTCCATCACAGATCCACCACCAACGGCCAAATAGGAATCAAACTGACCCTGCCTCGAAAAGCTGATGGCGTCTTGAAAACTGAAAACAACACAGAAAACTCTCTTATCTGCAGTCCAACATTTAGATTAGCATTTCCTTATTTATTTTATTTTACAATATTGGACAAAATTACCATAATTCAAAAGCAGCTGCAAACTTTAGCTAAAATGCAAATGTAATCATAATCGCACTTCAGTACAGCACCCATGAAGCTAATGCTGTAAGTTAATATGCAAACTACTCGAAAGAGAGCTGGAATGACTGCAGCAATGCTTAAGAGAACCAGAAGAATAATTATTCCTTTCCAATACTGCACTTGCCTTTTGTCTGTAGGTTCCACTCGAACTCTGTCATACACCTCAAAGGTCACCTTACTCTTGTGGAGGGATTCTAAAGCTGTCTGAACAGCTGGAAGTTTTGCCAGCGTCTTGTCTGTCATGACACACAGCTTCTTTACACCAAGATTAGCAAAGTCCTAAAATGCAGTACAGCTTATATAAGGCAAAGCAATAGGAACCTAGACATCTTACTAACCAACTCTTAGGTCAAATCATGTACACGTAAAATATGGAATTTTTATCAATCATTAACCACATCATCTCATTGCTGCCAAGGCCACTGAAGTCATCATACCTTACCATAAAAACCATAAAGCAAAGTAATGCAAACTGTAATGTGACCGGACATTTATATAGCACCCTTACAGAGAGTGAAGCATCAGTACTAGTGCACTACAACGAGAATTTCCACCATAGGCTCAGCAGATCAGCAGACTGACTTCTTGAAAACTGATCAGACTTTCACGTGGTACATGTGTGCTATGTGCCACGCATTGAAGATTAAATACACTTTAAGAAATTAACAAAATATTAAAAGTTGTCGTCAACATACCATGCCAATTTCCTGGGTTACTCCTTCTCCATAACGAATATTGCATCCAACCACCTTCAGTCAAATTCAACACTTCTGTTCAAGATTTCTTGTAAGCATATCAGAAAGGTTTGAAGTTTAAAAGCTAGGGTGCTTTAATTTTATCACAAAATCACAAGTCATGCTTAAAATTGCTAAAACTTGATTTAAACTGCACTGAAACATACCAAAAACGACGAAGTAATCAGTTAGGTAAAAATCGTGATATTTATACCGCAAACGGTGTTAAATAAGAATAAAAAATAATTTCTAGATATAATACTCAATACCCTTTTCAATCAAGATTTACGTGCCAGTTATTCAGTCCACGACTTTTGTCTTGACATTTAAAAGCCACAAAAACCCAAGTGTATAAAAGATGCCAAAGAAATAGAATAAGCCCAGCATTATCATATGTACAGCAACAACAGCTGTTACTGCAGTGACACTACCGACCAAATAAAGGGATAAATCAGTTTGACCAGAAGTTAGTTATACCTTGGAAACTGGTGTCACCTGTCCACTTAGGCTTCTTGCACTGGGAAGTAGACCTGGGAGTCGACTTGAATAAGTCGACATGTGTCGACTTTGGAACTTCAAGTCAGGTTGGGTCAAAATTGTTGGGCACCACTTTCAAATCTGGGTTCCACAGCAAACTGGTTTTATGGCAAGTCGACATGAGAAAATGACCTGTCAGTTAAACTATAAAATGGCCATTTTGCTACTCTGGACAGGGTTATTTTGGATCTATGTGGGCACAAGCAATGGTATCATCAGAATGTCATGATCCAGTTCATCATGCCCAGTGCAGAGCCAAGTCCACTTGGTAGGGAATTTGTTTCAACAACAAACCAGAAGCAACTGGTCGAAATACTGGAAATGCCGCATTCCTCCCATTTCCTCTACTGACTAAAACTAGAATTTATCATAGAATGCTCACGCGACGAAGATAAACTCCTTCCAGATAAGCAAAGCATAATTAGTAAACTTGCAAATATTTGCAAAGAATCATAAAATGATCTGTTGAACTGTCTACTGGGAACTTAACTCACTTACATATAACAGTCCAACTAAATTCACTTAATCTTGTGTTCTGTGCTAACCTCCACTGCATAATCTTTATCCCTGGCAGGTTTAGTCTGGCTCACTGAAGTTCTTCTCTGGAGAACATTTCTCTCTGAAACAAAAATATGTTTGCCTGGATGTTATATCCTTTGATTTACCAGTACTACTTTGTTTACTGATCTTCTAAGACGACCGAATGTCAGATACTGACTGCTTAAATAGAGTCAAAGATACATTTGAACATGGAGCACCTCATATCAGTTTCTCCTGAAGCAGAGCTATACAAATCTCTGACAACAATTACAAAAATTACAATACATGTAACTGAAAAAGTAAGAAAAGGAAAAGTAAGGTAACATAAGGAAAGGCAAGACAATGAAAGTAAAATAGTTGCTGTTGAAAAGCCAGTACATGTTTCTGTTGAACTAATAACAGACCTGCTGGTGTAAGATGTACATGAGGACCAAACTGTGAATGTGCTGGACAACGACATCTAAAAACAAATCACAAAGGAATACACCGAATCTGGACATTTTATCCGACAAAGATTGCAATAACGGAGATCGCAATAACCCTCACAAACATGGAACAACCAGTGTGGAACTGAGGTGTGGAAAATCTCCCCCAAAGAGCGATCAATTTGCCATCACCAGAGGCATCTAAATCATGGCTTAATGCATTCCATTTAAGACCTCATTTTACTGTTAAATTTAATTTAATGCAAAGTGTCTCTTTCTTGAAAAGCATTATATCATAAAAACAACAGCATCATACAGAACCAACGTGGCCAACAGTCAGACATGTTTGTTTGTATTGTCAGTCTGGCTATAGGAGTGGCAAAGTGCTTAACTGCCAATGGTGTCTAAGTGCTCTAGCTGCTACCTGAATAACGATGTTCAGTGTGGTATGCATATGATTAACTATTGCTTGAACAATACAGCCATGAGCAATGCAAAAAAATAATAATGAAGTCAATGCTACCCTATTTTTGACTGATTCAAGTGGCCAAACTGTTCTCAGTACTACTAAACATTCTATTTTATTAATAGTAATTGATTTATATTAAAGGTGCTGATAATAAGTGATAAAATAACAATCGAAATTTGTAATTGTGAACTCAAGATTTCTACAATGCCTAACAAAAGCTATGTTGTGAGAACCAGCTTATTCACAGACACTCAGTCAAAACAAAATCAACAGGCAGAAAGAGTCAGAACCAGTTCTAGGTCAAGATCCAAGAGTCAGGCAGGCAGACAGTCAGACTGCTGGGGTGGATGGTATTCGGAACTGGAGCGGCGAGTGAGATAAGAAGAAGAGGAATAATCTGGATATGATTTGCGGAAGAGGTTTTCGGTTCTAAGTGAAAGATCTGCGCAGAGATTGCAAGGGGTGAAGTGTTGTTGAGTTCATATGATGGGTCAAATAATTGTCGTAATTCTGGCATGAGTTTTTTCCAGTGGGGTGGAGCAGTTATGGCTGTGAAGCAATTTCCAAGTTTTAAAGATAAGGTGATGGGAGGGTGGAGAAGTGTTAGGGTAGAAGAGGAGAAGGTTGAACGGATTGCAAATAAATGATGAAGATGGGAGGGTTATGAGGACTGAAGTGTGTTGTAGGTAAGTGATAGGGCTTTGTACTCTATGTTCAGGTATTTTATGCCAGTGAAATAATTTGAAGAGTGATGTGATGGTGTTTGGGAATTTTGGTGACAGCATTCTGGATAGCTTGAAGGCGGTTTATTTGGGTTTATGTTCAGGAAAAGTGATTGCAGTAGTCTAGTTTTGCATGGACTATGGATGTGGCGATGGTGGTTTCAGTTTTCAAGTGAAGCAAAAAGCGGATTGTGCGCACGAGTGAAATAAGTTTGGTTGGACAACAGTGAATGGGATATATACACGAGTTATATGAAGGTCTGTCCAATTTCAGACTATGCTAAATGTATCTATCTACTGTAAATTCCGATTCGATTCCAGATGCTCTAGCATTACGGCTCAGGTTAACACTGAGTGGTGTATATCATACAGGTTAATAAAGGTCTGTAACTATCAACAAACAGATAATTTCACATCTAATCTAAAAACTCCTATAGCGCCACTGTAATAATGCTCAAGGCATCAGTCGATGGTCGCTGCTAAACAAAATCATTCTTCGAATCAAATTCCGTGGTGAGTCCGGGGCGAAAAGCCAGAGTAGTAATCACAGAATGTAATTTCCCTAGTTGAATAAAAATGTCAACTGCATACTAACGTGGCTGATGTAATCGCTTTTAAAAGAAATAACACCTTTTCCCTGGGGACCTTTGCGGCCATATTTTTGCAAATCAAACCCACGCTCTAAATTCCCAAGTTTTGCGGCAGGCAAAAGGTTTGCGTCCTAGATTAAAACCACTTGCCCTATGTTGGTTGTAGAGCTTGGAACCAATCGCAGTCCAACTCTAATTTTAGATCAATGGCCTTCTGCGTCTTAAACACAACGATCTGTGAATTGAACGTAAGTAGTTGAGTATCGTAATCATAATCTCAAGATTTCTACAGCGCCCAACGAAAGTTAAGTCGCGGGAACCAGCTTATTCACAGGTGCTCAGTTTGGCAACAGTTCAAGACAAGCGCTCAGTCAAAACAAAATCGATAACCAGGAAGGGTTCGATTCCAGGTCAATCAAAGAGTCACGCAGGCAGTCAGGCGGTTATGATGGGTGGTGTTTGGAATTGGATCCGCATGACAGATAACGGAAAGAAGAGCAGTCAGGATAGGATCTGCAAAACAGGAGTGTTTTCAGTTTTGAGTGGAAGACCTGCTCAGAGATTGCAAGGGGTAAAGTGTTGGTGAGTTTAATTCTGGCCTACTGCGTCTCAAACACAACGATCTATGAATTGAAAGTAAGTGGTCGAGTATGTAAAGAAATGGCGCCATTCTCTCACCGTTTTTTGTTATCGTAATGGCAACACGTGATTGAAAATATGCAGAAATTTGCAAAACTTATGCTGCTAATTGATGATACAAGCAATTTTCTTAAATGTTAATGAATTCAGTGAATGTTGTGTGCTTTGCTGCCTATTTGCCTACGTTACTTCTAAATGCATCCACTCAAACCAGAGCAGCACAGTTCAGTTGGCAACCACTACCCTAACCAGTTTGAGGGCCAAATGAATTGCCCTGCTGGATATGCCCTTGAATGTCTGTTCATGTACCAAATCCTGCTTTTCAGTTGATACTCTGTGACATCACGTTATCCATAGTCCAATGGTCATGGTTATATTAGTAGCATTATGATCCTGTAGCAGATAACATAAATCGTAATAATATAAAGGACCTTTTAAAGTGGTTCAGAAAACTTCTAGCTGTATCAGAACCATTGCACTGTCCTCTCACTCTTCATACAACCTGGCACCAAAACTCGCCCAACAATCTACGGTAGCTTTCAGCAGTCTTCAGTTATTTCAGCACCAGTGAATAAGCTGGTCTGCCTGATGCAGCTCATGTGTAGTGCTGAAAATTTCTGATATTTTCATTACATTTACTCTGAGGTGGTCTTCTACGATTCGTCTTCTCTGGGTGCCGAAGGACAATGTCTCAACTTGGATTAGGATTAGAAATCTGACTCACACTGTATCAGCACATACATACATGAAACATTCTTAGCTGATCAAAAGCTTCAATAAAAATCCAGATGTCTTGGCTTGTGAACAGAATTTAATTCCCACATACGAATAAATTCATAATATTTCTACCAGCACATTTTAATGGCCCAACAACAGGCTGGTCATCAAATTCTCAAACAACTGAATACGACTGAAAGTCAAACTTAAATTATAAACACTAAAAAGTATAAAATCCCCTTAAAACAAAATTATAGCCTCACCAAGGAAACTCAGAATAATTTAAGACATAAAGAACATGGATTCAAGCCAATTTTTTGATACCACTAATCCTCCTATCAACTAGCATCTCAGCAATTCCTAGTTCAGCTACATCATATGTAGAACAATCACAACAATCATAGACAGAACCGCTATTGCATGCAAACTATTGCCAGATGACAAGAAAAACTGGAAATTTTTACTGAGAACTCCACTGTGCTAGTCTTTCAAGATGATCTTAAGCACAAATGTAATGACCACTTTATTTTTTCCCTAAAATGTTTGTTTCTAATTTTTGGGAACATGTTTTATTATTTTGCTTTTGGAATTTTTCTTATGTCATTATATTGTTTAAATCTGTTTTTGAAACTGCATAACAAAGAATAAAATTTGTGGAATTATATGCATATTATCTCATGCAGTTTCTCCTTTCTGCTGGTGACTATAGACTTGAGATGCCATTAAAGCACGACAATTTGGCTTTGTTCAAATACTCAGGTGGTTACCAATGTTTTTCATTCACATTTTTAATGCTTTTGAAACAAACTTCATGTTTTTTTAATATGTGTTTTATTTCTTGGTTCAACATTTTTTACATCCATAGACTTATGATTCTCACAAATTTTCACAGGAAGTGCCTTTGAGAAACATTTTTTAGAGCCAATACACAAATTTCACCCATTAATACATTCAACAATGTTGTCAGATGAAGGATTATGACAGTGACTACAGTCTTGATTTTTGTTAAACTGAAGTTTAGTGCAATTAGTTAAGGTTAGTAATATTTGCTGGCATTAAGACTCTGATGTTTGGAATTATGGAAGGTACGAACAAAAGAGGCAGACCACATCGAGAGTGGGTGGATGACATTGAGGAGTGGTGTGGCGCGGACTTGCAGAGACTGGGACATGCGGCTCAGAACAGAATCGAGTGGAGACACATTGTGAAACGGGCATCAGACACCTACGGGCATTGAGCCCACGGTTATTGATGATGATTGATGATGAGTAATATATAGAATAAGAATTAAAATTCCCATGCGGACACTTGAATTACTCAAAGTTACAGTCAGTTTACGGAGTATAGTTTCAGTGCAAAATTACATGCAGTCTATTGACTGCATAACAAACCAATTAAAAACATTACTTAAAAACTTGGTTCATATACACAGTTGCATATTATACATCAATCCTGACAGATTAATTTAATGTACAGGTCAGGCTATGTTAAGCCCTTCAATTTTCAATGCACCCAAAGAAAAATATTGACACAATAAAACATCAACCATATGCAAATTCCAGGCAGCTTCTAATTGATGAACAAAGTTAATGAACACAATAACAAATCATCATAGTCAAAACCTCTTCATAAGAACAAGCCAAAATACTTGTAATTTCTTAAAGAAGGAACACTGCAAATCTGGTTTTGAGCATTTTACTTTTTAAGATGAATTACAACGCTGAAGGGCCACTCCAGGTCCACTCCACTCTTGGGGAAGCGTGTCTGACGAAACAGCTGAGTGTGCTGCCATGCGTTTTTCCCAGATCCCAAGGTTAGTGTTGCAGTCAGAAGCAGAACTTTGGAATCACGAAGCTCTGTTACTGAGTGGCGTTTTCCGCTTGTTAAGTTCACCATCCGTTCATCGCCCCACAGTTCCCAAACAACTCTGCCGTTTTCATAGCATGCGCTGTGAATTTCAACCTCAACCGAGTCCACTGACATCCCACATGAACTAAGATCTGCTTTCCATGTGATCTTTGCACATTTGGAATTTTCTACTCTTGCAAGATAGACCATTTCCCAGTCATATTCAACCTTCCTCATCATATTTTCAGCTTCAAACACTAAACTCACCCATTCAAAGATTTTCTCATCACCTCGTAAATACAGGTCTTTGGCACAACTGTACTTCAGCTCAATGCATTTCTGTTCCACCTCTTTTTCAGTCGGAACTAAGACATACTTGAGTGATGGGCGAGCCTGATTCTTTCCCAGTTCCCCTCTTGCCATTCTCCACTCTAAAGATCCAGTTTGCCTTCCAACAAGCTCATCTTCTGAACATGTTCTAGAAGCCATAAATTCAACCAGCTCCTTTATAGTCCTCTCCTGAAGGTAACGTTTTCTAGATGCACTCAGAGGAAATTGTCGTTCATTTCGAAGCATCACAATAAGTCCAACCAACCATGGTTCAGAAACCAAATTTCTGCGACGAAGTACTTCTGCATGATTGGCACTATACCTCCAGGTAACATCTTGAATGTCATCTTTTGAATAGGCAATGACGTACGTCAACTTCTTTCCCCATCCTGCCTCATACAGAAGTGGCTTGTCACACACATTTTCACATGGATCGCAGTGGAGCCATTGCTTCTGATTCTCTGAATATACTTCAGTCCACACATGATCTGTCCAGTCCATAACAAAACGTGCATCATAATCAAGTGCTCGGCAACACAGAGTGAAGCAGTTAGCCCACTCACCACACCGTCCACGCCTTTCATCGAGAAGGACACCTGGATTGTTGTACCTTGGAAAACGAATAGTTTCCCTGCATTTTTCACATTCGTATTTCTCTACCCTGCTGGCACCACCTAATTCCTCGTCAGCTGACGGAATAGTCGTTCCCACAAAAGTAGTTTTTGATTCTCGACACAACTCACATTCCGGTCTGTCAACCCATTTAAAAAACGAGTTTTTGAACCAATCGAGTAATTCGATTAGCGCCAGATCTCTTAAATCCTTTTGGTCTAGACCGAGTTCCAGCATCTTTGACTCAGCCTTGAACTGCAGCTCTTCCAGAGGAATACGAGATCTTGCCTTTTCCTGAAGGGCGGCATCTTCGTATATCAAAACACGATCAAAGTCTGAACGAACCTTCTGGTAAAACTCGTTTTTCGCCGATGTCGTCATCCTGAAAATCGTTCAAGTTCGTAACCGTAAAGTTTACCTACGCAACCTGAACAAAGATGCAACATAAAATGAAGAATAAAACCTAAATCCGCAGCTCCGTTGCTCAAACTGATCACATAATGATAATAAAGTTTACTTATCAACGCCTTCGCGATTCTGATACTGTGCGCATCAAATACTAACTGATTACATTTGACCAACGAGGTAATAGGCATTGGACATATCCGCCATCTTCGCCGAACGACTCAATTGCATCTGGTAGAATAACATGCAATGTTAGCAGATATTCTCGCAGAATCAGAACCAGATTCTGATTGCTGGGAATATTAAATCTTTTAGTCAGAACTGCTTTTTGGCTAAAATCAAATTTGATTAAGCTGTTTGAAGCTACCTTCTGTAAAGCAGCAATGGTTGGTGACGCATTAACTATCATGTCATGTAGGCCTTGCAAAGTTACGACACTTCAAAATGAGCATCGCCGTCATGTCCTGGTTCATTCATCTATACTATCCAGAATTGATTATTGCAATTCAGTGCTTTATGCTTTACCTAAGTCTACCCGCTCACCGCTTACTTCTGTTATTCATGCTGCAGCTCACCTAGTTAAAAGCCTTGGCCCTTGAGATAACATTACTCATTCTTTACAACAACTTCATTGGTTACCCATTCAGGTCCGCATACAGTATCTTTCAAAATCTGTCTACTTATGTTCAAAATTATGTCAGGCTCTGCCCCGTCCTACCTGTCCTCTCTAGTTAAACCTTGTACTTCCACTGAGTCCAGAAGAAGATTGTGTTCGGCTTCGAAAGGGGACTTTGAAGTCAGAAGAGTTAACCTACAGTTTGGTAAAAGAATGTTTGAAGTAGCTGGTCCAACTGAGTGGAACTCTTTACCTGAATCTGTTCCAAGATGTTCTTCAATAGATACTTTTAAATTAAAACCTAAGACTCATTTATTCTCTCAGTACTATAACTACTTATTATGTTGTAACGCGTCCTTTGAGTAAGACATTGTTTTATTAAGGCGCGTTATAAATATAAGTTGTATTGTATTATTCGTTGTGTAGGCCCTAACCTTTTATCGTAAATCGTAAACTCGATACCTACAGTGCTCAACGAAAGCTACTTCGCAGGAACCAGCTTATTCACAGGAGCTCAGTCAAAACAAAATCTTTTGGCAGGGTCAGAAATTCTGGGTCAGAATCTGGTTTAATTCAGGCAGGCAGACCAAAGATCTTGGTCAGACCGCTGTGGGTGGATGGTGTTTGGAATCGGAGTCGAAAGAGATTAGGGAATGGGAAGTATCAGGATAGAATTTCTGGAGGAGGAGTGTTAAAGACTTTTCTCTAAATATTGCATATCCGATCGATACTATAAGCAAAGATCTTGCTATAAGTTCTATCAATAACAAAAACCATACTGCTAGCAAAAATTAAATGGTCATAATTTACAATCTATTGACACGATACTTTTTCGATTCTGTGTAATGGTCGTCGTTATTGCACCTTAAGCAAAGATATTTGTCGTACGGTTAACTTGTACTCCCACTTGATGCGATTGTCTCATGCACGGCAGTGGTCATGTTCTCGTTCTTTCTGGGCCATTATGGACGATTGACGCACGCACACGAAAGCAGAAAGTGAAATCAAAAATGTAGGCCCACAGGAAGGTAACGGGAAGCTTAGCCCGAAACTTCTTATAGCAAACAAAAGCCGCGTGACAGAAACCAGCAAAAACACCCGAGTTAGGCCCCTATATGAAATTAAGTCCTCAAGAGTCGGGTTGTTTGGTCAGTTTCGGTGCCAGGTCATAATTCGGGGTCAACTAAGGGGAGGGTGCTAAAGTGAAAATCGACGATGATGGGGAGACGATGAAAGATCATTGCACACAATACTGCAAGAGCAGATGCTATATAGCATGAGCTTAGAGGCTAGTTTGAATACCATAGTTCGGTTCCAATTAGTCTCCCGATTCACACCAAAGATTAGTGCAACTAGTATATAGTCTAATTGGAGACTCGGAAACGTCATCTTCCTATGCAGAAGATGTCACCAAAAAGTTCGCATGATTTCCAGCGGTAGATACAGGCCAACATTGCAACGCGGGGCACATCGGATAAATTAGGCCTATCTGCTAACAAGCAGGGTCGAGTTGCAACTTTATGTATAAGCTTAAATGCCAAATAGATAAAATTCCAGCCGAGGATATTATTTCTGTAAACGTATTTATACTACTCGGTTGGAATAAGATTAGTGGAAACTTCCTCAGTAGCATTACTTCAATATGCCTCAACTGCTAATGTAAGCGCTAATTTTACACGTGATTGCACAGTCTATGGCACTTCGTCATTTCGCTCTACCTGCCTGAGTTATACTGGCACCAGGCATGGCCTAACGTTCCTCTTATACTTTGACCTGGTTTTAAATGAGAAGCTGGATCCATCGACAGCTTTCTTGGCGCGAGAGAAATATTTACGCGTACGTTTAATACGCTTTTATATATATTATAAAGGCGCTAGATAATGTTTCATAAAGTAGGCCAAGGCTGACGCACTTGATCACGTGCCAACAGATGTGAAAATAAACAAACGGAAAGTTTGACACACGTTTATTGTTTGCTATCAGATTATTCTACATTAAAATGGTTTTTATTTCTTTCGGCAAATGAGCAGCTCTTCAACAAGTCGAACAGATATAAATAACAGTGAAGAAGTAGAAGAGAAGACTGAGGTTTGGCTTTTATTCTGCGATTCGAACTGTGTCACACAATGACGAAATTAAGCTGGTGTTGCATAAAGACTGTCCTCAATCAAAAAGAAAATGTCACCCATATATTCTTCTGTGAAGTGGTTTATTTGATTATTCATTGCTGATGAGTTCCTCGTGCAAGTGCGCTGTATAAATTTGCGATTGCAATTACAATGAGGTTAGTGCCCTTGAAAATGAACCGATACGAAGCAGGGAAGGGACTGAATGGGGTCATTCTGAACATCTTTTCGCCCAGTTACTGAGTTTTGGGTGGTGAGCTTCTCAGCTGGATCCTTTGTGTATTTTAGACGCCAAGTGCGCACATACTGACTGATAATTACATTGATATAGCACTGCGATATTACACCACGCAGTTCACTAATCAAATTACGTCAAATACGATTTAAATTACCACACATTAATCTGTTTATTTAACCTATTCAGCATCCAGTTTCTTTCCTCTGTGCTTAGTTGCATTGATTTATAATCACGGTTCAGTTACACTTATCTTTGTTTTTTTTACATTCGTATTTGTTTAGTTACATTAATTGCAATGTAATGGGGATGGTTTTCCACAGTCACTGAGCATCCCAGTAATTAAGTTAATGTTTGACATTTCTGTCTCGTTTGGTAGGAAATCAACAAACCTTCATTATCATTATCATCACCATCATCTTCTGAGAAAATGGCTTCATCGCGCTGCCTAGGCCGGAGGGGACGTCGTCCAGCCAAGCTGGACACACGAGTCCGACTGGAACGCAGTCAGCAAAGTGCCAGAGAATGCAGGGCTCGTAAGAAGCTGCGTTATCAGTATCTGGAAGAACTGGTGTCAAGCAGAGAGAAGGCTATCTATATTCTCAGACAAGAACTTGAATTGGTTAGCAACAGTTTTTCAGTAACTTTAAATATTCTGTAGCATAAAAATAGGAATAGTTGGCAAAGAAAGGGAGGGGTTGAGTCAATTTAGGCTAAATGTACTCTAATTTCACTGTCATACATTAGCCTTGTTTTAGTGACTGAAATCCTAGAGCCTCTGAAAGGTGAGAGTTGCATGGCCCCACTTTTGCCCCTTTTGATATTAAAGACACATCCCTAGAAGTTCAGGTAAAAAAACGACTTATCGTATGAAAAATATGGTATTTATCATTACACGGTTTTCTGTAGCAACTATATCGCCTCATCCCAGAGTATTTTGCTGACTCCCCTTCTTCCTGTTATCTCTCCTTCCGTTCCAATCTTAAACACCGCCCACCGAAGCTACTACCACTCTGTCTCTCTGCCTGACTTTTGGATCTTGACCTGGAACCGAACCCTTTTGCCTATTGATTTTTTTGACAGAGTGCCTGTGAGTAAGCTGGTCCCCATGACATGGATTTCGCTGTACACATCTTGGGATTACAATTACGATTATTTTCAATGAGTTGTCAGGAAAGATTCCTTAACCATCGCTGCCTGTTTGAATAGGCATCACACCATTTTCTAATAACAATCAGCATGTGAACCAGCTTCTTCTTGCACAGAGGCACTGTGATGTGTGCTTTTTCCGTAGCTGCTAACCAAGCCAGCTTTTCATTTTCATTGCACGGTGTTGCCAACATAATTACTTTTCACAGAACAGGGAATGTGATGAAGATGGTAGTGATTGTGGTTATAAATAAGGTGATGTAATGGCAGTGTTAATGATGTCTTGAAAATAGTAGTTGCTTTCTTATGACTTCTTCTCTAGCCTTAATTAAGAAATAAACAATCTTTCTTTAAGAGTCAAACATCTACATTTGATAATTTATTACAATTTTAGTTTTACAAGGTTTTTTCACTTTTGTGATGGTAAAATGAAATTTGCTTACATTTGACCTCTCCTGTTGCTTTTAATTTTGGATCCAAGAGTTGAAGCTGGGGAGCAGGAAAGTAGTAGTTGGGTTTGTTGTTTTATTAAGAAAAAATCAGTTTGCCAAGTTTCGTGGTGATGTGTACGTTCAGTATGTACCAGAAACCAGCCATGGCTTTGAAGTTAAATTCCTGTTGTATCATAACTTTAGCAATTCGATGTCAAGCCAAAGATTGCTTGTTTGATGGAATGCTACTTAAATTTCAAATTGTAATATCGCGCTGTTTTTATTTGTTTTTAGTACAGAAAATATTGCCAAGATATTGATGGAGGCGTGATGCCAAAAGAAGTTGAGCAGATGACTAGTTCGAGCTCAGAAAACAAGTGATGGACTGTTTCGTGACAGCATTTGCTGTGGTTCTTTGTTAATACTGCTACTTTGAACATAAAGTCTTTCGTTGGCAGTCATGTCCTGCAATGCACATTGTATTATTTCTAAAAATTTCTTGAACTTTGTACTATAGAGACACTTTTTGAAATTGTTCGTTGTTTCTTTTGATTGCATTCAATGAAACTGAATTTTGGAAAATACTGTTCTCAGATTAAATATGTCTATAAGAGTCTGTGTTTAAAAGCGTAAAGATATATTCAGAGACGTGGTATTTGAAATTGCACCGATGTGTAATGACAGCATAAAGTATCACATCTTCCATAGGTCACAGTTAAACCAGTTTTCATCTGCAGTTTATTTTTTAGTTGTGTCTAAAAGGCCTTCATTTCACAGATATCACCATATAGACATATTTGCCTGTGCATAGTAGCTTAATTCACCGCTGCATATGAGTGAATATGAGTTCAAAGTCATCACCATAATTGAAGGAATGAACTTGCTTTAGTGAAGATGCATGCAGGACATGTTTCACTTAAAAGTCTGCCTTTTAATTTCAACAACTGAAATGCATTGGTTCACAAGGATCAAAGCATGTTTTGCTGATGAAGGCTGGTTTAGTGCAGTACAGGATCTGTTAGCATATCAGCTGTAATGCCAGTTAAGCTGTCTTCTATAAAAGGGTTTATTCAGCTACTTTCATCAGGTGTTTACTCTGTCTGACCAGTACCTTAGTGTACATGTAAACTGCATTATGTCCACTAGTCTGCGTCATGCACTGGCACAGGTGTGGTTCTTGGACTTTGCAAGCTCATTTTGATTATTGTTTATATCATATGTGCATAGGCATAACTCTAGTGAGCTTAATCTCCTGGTTAATGAGTTAATTTTAATTCACTCTGCTTAAATTTGTGAGTTTATCAGTCTGGGGACCAGACCAGTATGCTGTTAGCATCTGTTAAGCTATAAGCAAAAACTAAAACAACACTAGTTTAAAAATAAATGGTAGAGTACGTAATTTCTAGTGCAAGATAAAAGTAGCAATAAAATCAGAGTCCTGTTATAAACTGGTTGCTATTCTTTATCCTTCATATCCAGTTCTATTTAATGAAAATCCAAAGTTTGAATGTAGGCAGATATCTGGACTTGAATTGAAAGAGATTGCAGTGGGGAAACAATAAACCCTGAAATGTCATTATTCTTCAGAACTTCATACAATTAGTATTAGGTATGCAGACAGTTAACATGGCGCTTTTAAGTACCTGACAAACATGCTGCCTGCTCTGGTCTAAATGATATTAAAGTCATTAAGAACAATAAGTTCATCATTAAGCAAGCAATGCTATGACAACTAGAAGCTTTACCACTGTTGGGTGCCCGAACACGTGCAGCGCCCATCCTATAATGTAAGGCTAACTGCATGTGGGTTTAAACCTGTCACCCGAGCTAGTTGGCCAAGCTTTAAGACTGTGCGAGAACCCGCCAATCGTGACTTCTGGTTTTCTGACATTATTTACTTGCAGATGAACTCTATTCTTAACCAACCTTAACACTACTTCATCTAGAATCTACATACGTACGTACATACATACATCTGGCCGCAGTTTACGGCTTTGTTCCCAACGGCTTCGCCATGAATTGTTAGGAGTAGGACTGGGTCCTGGGGGTAGCTATGAAGTGCTATAAAGCAACAAGTAATTCTGGTATAAGGTCAACAGATTTAACGCTGCACTGGCTTATGAAGCTGGGGATTAGTTTTAACGTATCATTTTTTAACGCACCTGTGGTTCGCCAAGACTTCAACATGCAAAACAGATTAAATGCGGCTGAGCACGTTCTTGCTTTTGTTCTTTATTTAAAGCGGAGGAAGCTAAGCACTTCTAAAACCACATCAGACAGGATAAGAAGGGTTTCAAATACTACATGGTAGCGGCATACAGTTAAAACACCGGAAATTTGTTGCTTAGCAAACCTTATAATTGGTAAAATTCGTGAATGGATTTCGAGTCATTCTAGCTTCAACACCTGCCCAAAACTTCACAATAATTCGTTGATGCGTACAAGATAACGATTTGCACTTGTACATCAGTGTTATTATTTCATTGTCGTAGACGCCATACTCCACGAGGTACTATTATCCTTTACCAAAGCAGGTTGGTAGTCGATTTGAGTTGAGATCGAACCGAAATTGATCGAAGCTGCTTAGTTGTTTATTATTGTCATTATTGTTTTTACTAATATTGATTTAGGTACAACACGCGCAAATAACGAACATTTAATAGCCTACTAAAATACCGTTTGCTGTACGTACTGGTAGTAATTTTTCAAGAAGTACCTTGCGATTAGATATTGGGTCAGATGTTATAAACTTAGTAAAATCAATAATAAGCTAACAAAGTTTGTGAAAATCGGGCCTGTGCCACTCGAGCAAGGTTTTGAGTAGCAGTGGGTTTTGTTTTAAATCATTACTCTCGTGTGCTGCTGTGAGAAGTTTGAGATAGATGTTGCTTGCGTGTTTGGTGGTAGATCGCAGGAAACCAACAGAACGATATTTTATTCATCCCAAATGTGCAGTTCGTGGGGTTTCAGAATTTCAGACAATTTTCTGTCCCAGAAGACAACGGTGAAACAAAGTTACAAAATGCATGAACCCATAGTTCAGCAGCATTGCCAAACTAAAATAGCATTTCTTGTCGTGGGTTGTCCTAGCTGTTCTCTGGCAGAATGCTTTGCTAGAAGAAGCCTTGGTTACCTTTATGCTTTCCAGTAGGCAAGAACTGAGGTATAATCAGAAGTGAAAAGTGATTCTAAAAAAACATGAACATTGCCTGTTGGTTTATATACATATTTAATCTTTTTCACCAAACAATGGTAGCACAAAAAGCAAAACACAAGAAAACATAAAAACAGCAAATTGACAACAGCAGCATGTCTGCCTGTGATATTATACTACTGACAGCATCAGTCAGTTAAATAATTGATCGATTTGGCAGTAAAATCCATAGTTATCAAGAGTTACCAATCTTTAACGTAGGAAAATGTTAATATGTGGACAATCATCAGTTGACAGGTTGTGAAAGAGGTTCTAAACAGTGGCTGTACTTGGCTTGTGAAATTTTGTTTATATCTTCAAGGGATGCTTTCAGATAGCTCTGGCTGAGCGAATGAATAACAAATACAGTCATGAATGCTTTACACAGAACTTTTTTCTTAAATCTTGCTGTATATAGGACTCAAAGGTTCTACATTCCAAAAGAGATGAGTGATGTAGATGTTACAAAAGAAATTATGACTTGGGAGAATCGTCGCCAGCAACCGATGATACATTCACCAGTGGATGTGCCATTCTGTTCGGTGTGTCAAGAGAGTGGAACAGAGTTTAACGTTTTTAATCCGAAATGTGCAGGATGTCAGGACATACTCACTTCACAATCAACATCTGTTGCAGAACTGTTTGCCATTTTGCGCCAGTGGACTCCACATGTTCAACAAAGTTTAGAAATAATCATACGTCAGGTTGAAATTTATTTTTTGTTTGAATTAAGTCTAAGTGAAGCAGACGATATCAACAATGCAGAATGCTTTACCAGATAATTTGAATGAAGTCCAGATGGAAGATAGAGTTCTAATTTGGTTTTAATCTTCACAGCAGCTCCATGGTTTTAGAAGTTAATGAGAACTTTGGTCGTAAACCCTCGGGTACATTGATCTGTAATGTAATTTGATGTAATATAATTTAATATTTGTGCATAACTTAAAACTCAAGTACAGTGTTCCTGTTTCATGCTATTTGAGTGTTGCACCTGCATTTCTTTTATCTTTTCATGCTGTTTGAGTGTTGCACCTGCATTTCTTTTATCTTTTTATCTTTTCACGCTATTTGAGTGTTGCACCTGCATTTCTTTTATCTATCAGAGACAAGTTTTGGCACGTTTGAACTTGTAATAATTAAACTATAAAATGAACTGTTTCATTATTAATGCAAAGAGCCAGAAGACATTCCACATGAAATTGTGTCTGCAACATTATGCACTCAGCATGATCACAAATATGCCCCAAGAACTCCTACTGACACATACCTGTAACATACAGCTCGTACTGGTCTTCGGCCAAAATTTATTTGAGATCTTATCGGATCATGCTTCTGAGGAACGTTTTTAATGTTTTTTTACCTTACCTTGCGATATTTCTTAATTAGTTAACATCTGTCCTTTGGCCTTCAGATGCTGAAAGTCGGAGCACACATTGATGACAGAGATGGCCTTACGGATATGACGATGTTGCATTATGCTTGCAAAGCTGGCTGTCGTGGTATGGGTGATGTTGAAGAGGCATGCCGTGTGGTGACCCTGATTTTGTCTCGAGGTGCTGATCCCTACGTACGATGTCGCTGGACAAATATGGCTGCCATCCATTATGCCACGTACTTTGATGTGGCACCTGTAATAATGCTTCTGCTGAAAGCAACGAAGGCAATTGGTACATTGGATTCCTTAGATATTTGTCTTATGATGATGATTGATTACGATGACTGTACAATCATTTTGAGTGCATGAAAATTATTTTATGTTATTGTGATGATGATGTTACTGATAATGACGATTGTGATGATAAAGGTGATGAAGATGATGATGAAGAGGAAGGTGACAGTGATGTATGATCATCCACTGAAGGCTGTAGCATTGCATTTATGTAACAGATCTGATGAACATCCCAGAAGGAGGGCATATGTACATGCCTTGGATATGATGACCAGCCAAAGTTCTTATTCAGCTGCTGTGAATAAATTATTTGTGAATGAATATGCATATTTGCAGATACACTAGAGCCTGTTTACAATACGCTACATTATTAGATAAAAATTCCGATATAATAATGCAGTTGAGCTGAAGAAAAGCATGCAATGCAATCTCATTTTAAGGTGCTTCTTTATATAGCTCCCAAGGCAGTGTTCTAAGTAGGTTATAGTACATGTGGTGTTGTTCCTGTAAGTATGTATGTGTCAGTACACTTCATTGCACCTTTTAAGTACCCCGCAGAAGCGCTCCAGCAAGGCTCGCTAACTCATATATTAAAGCATTTTGAAATTGTTTGCTGAACTGAGTGCTAAAGTGCAGAATTTCTTACCGGTTGAGGTGATTTTTTGTAGATATCGACAGTCCTTGTAGTGAATTTGACCATGGTGGTCCGCTCCACATTGCCGTTCGTAATCTGTCCTACCAATCTACACTGGTACTGCTGCAGAACGGTGCCGATCCATCTGCAAAAGACATGGAAGACAAAATGCCAATAGGTTCCATGATCAGTTTAATTTTAAACAAATATTTATGCTGAGAGACAGGGCTATAGAAGATGGAGGGATATTGCAGTATGGTATTGTTACATATGTCAGTACATGTCAGGACATTTATTTAGCGCCTTTAAGAACCTTTCAGAAGCCCTGTATGCTTGGTTATCTTACTGATCTAAAAAGGTGTGACTTAACATGGACTGGAAGTTTATGTTTAAATGAGTCCTGCAAGACTGTATGTTGTAGCAATGGGTGATTTTTCCCAGTGTGTCTGTTTTATGTAGTCGGCCGTGTGGGCCAGTTTTTATGAGCTGATGCTGACTGACTGCCGGTTTATTTCTGATATAGGTTGGTTACCTGATCCAGAGAGTTTTGAGCCAGACTCAGAGACACGGAAGCTGGTGTTGCGGCTGAAGGTGATGCTGGAGGAGGCTGAGATACCTGCTGGTGCTGACAGCTCCAACTGCATGGCACCGCTGTCTTCTGAAGACGGTTCCAAAGTGTCTC
The DNA here is from genome assembly GCA_964023275.1 of Norana najaformis. Classification (NCBI taxonomy): domain Eukaryota; kingdom Metazoa; phylum Annelida; class Clitellata; order Crassiclitellata; family Hormogastridae; genus Norana; species Norana najaformis. Next base: position 10,882,523 of record OZ029923.1, on the reverse strand, counting down.
GAGTTCTTCAGGCGTTAGGAGTGCAAGTCGGCGATAAGGTTGTTGTTGGTGGTGCGAAAGTGAGTATGATGGGTGATGTCAGAGATTTTGATTTTTGGCTGCAGCTATTCTTGATATTTATATAAATATTGAAAGGGATCTTTTAGCATCTTTCAGCTAATATTTTTTTGGTTATTTACCTCTGTGACCAAGGTTTGATTCTCCATGTGTCTTGTGAAATTGACATTTCTTGTAACTCATAACAATAGGTTGTGGCTCGTAACAATAGGTTGTGGTTGTGGCTTATAACAGTAGGTTGTGGCTCATAACAATAGATTGTGGCTCATAACAATAGGTTGTGGCTCATAACAGTTGGTTGTGGTTGTGGCTCATAACAATAGGTTGTGGCTCATAACAATAGGTTGTGGCTCATAACAATAGATTGTGGCTCATAACAATAGATTGTGGCTCATAACAATAGGTTGTGGCTCATAAAATATAGATTGTGGCTTGCAACAACAGATTGCTGTTGTTGAATTGCTGCTGCTGTGTATATGCTTCAGCTGAAAAATTTCCTCCAAAGATCTAAGGATCTATTGCCTATAGGACCACGAAATTAAGGCCGTCGAGTGGCAGATGTGTTGACTTTTCACCTCTACAATCCGAGTTCAAATCCCAAGACGGTGATGTGAGATTGACATGCATTACATTTTATTGTGTTGTCAAAATGTGCGTATTCTCATAGGCCATCATCTTTGATAAGAGTGGCATGTACATTCCGATGTCATTAAAAACCAACTCCCGTACCAGGTCTGCTGTAAAATTTTCTCTAAGGTGATACTGAAATATGGTATAATTTCTTGAGACCAATTTTAAATCTTTGTGGGGAGCACCTTTGTATTACTTTGTGTATTTATCAGTACTAGTGGTGCCATCTGACTATGTGTTTGTGTAATGATTTTTCAGTCTGGTACGTTGCGCTATTGTGGTCCTACTTTATTCGCTGATGGCATGTGGTCCGGCATAGAGCTGGACGAAGCAGTGGGCAAGAACAATGGCACTGTTGACGATGTCCAGTACTTCAAATGTCCACCGAACTACGGTATGTCTGTGATGCGGTTTTTATTTTCTTGCTGCAAACTAAAGACTTGACTAAAAAATTATTGCTCATCGAGCATTTGCACAAACATAGGACCGTGCTTGGTGTCATTTCTAAATTTGTTCAGTGCCACTGTCTAATGACTAAGCATCCATCGATGGCACTGGGCAACTATGTATGAATGACTTGCTCAAGGTCCCTACATAGTAACCGTCAGAGGGAATGCTCGAACCCTTAACCTCCACGTTAAAGGACGAGGGCTCTATCCAATCAGCTACCGTGCCTCGCCATTTGGCCACCATGCCCCACCAATTGGCCACCGTGCCCCACCAATTGGCCACCATGCCCCACCAATTGACCACCATGCCCCACCAATTGACCACCATGCCCCACCAATTGGCCACCGTGCCCCACCAATTGGCCACCATGCCCCACCATTGAACACTGCATTTACAGTAGAAACTGAAGCTTGCAGTTGTACCAAATATATAAGATAGCACGGTTGGTAAAAGGCTTGTAATAAAATAGCTCCCAAAGGTGAAAAGTCTCCATGCATGTATGTAGGCATATTTCAAGGCACTTAATGTAGCATCGTTGAAGGACATCACAGAAGCGCTGAACCAAATGGGTTTGAGGTGAGCAAAACTGTATACTGAAAAGAGTCCAGTGTAACATATATGTAAATTCAGTGAGAGGGATGATCCAACACATGAGATGGGCTCATGTCGAAGTCTGGTTGGTGGTTTGAACATGGCATTTCTCAGAGTTATGCAGAGTCCTGGATTTGAAGAATTTGGAAACATCCATGGCTAACCAGTAATGATTTTTGCATTATCTTAGGATATCCAGAAATTTGGAACCTGTTACACTAGTGTAAAAACATTAAGTTGCTGGTTTGGACTTTAGTTCTGTTTTGGTTTTAGGTATTTTTGCTCCAATCCACAAAATCTCACGACCTGGTGTCCTGGCAAAAAGCCAGTCAAGAGCATCTCTTCTACGACTTAACCACGGTAGAATTGACTTAGGTCGTGTGACTGCAAAAGTCAACACTGGTTTGTATATTATTATCAAATGTTAATGTTTATGTATTTAGTTGAACCTTCTGCATCTGCACTATACAGTTAACTTGTATACGGACTTGAATTATCAGAGCTCTAGCTCTTGCAACTTAAAACTACTTTTCTAAGTTCTTACTGAGTTACAATGAATACAAATTATTATTTAGAAAATGTATGTATAGATTCATTGTGAAGCAATGTGGCATGCATTGTTTAAATTTAATTACGTGCAACTGTGATTTTCAGACTTGAGTTTCATGTTTAAAAAGTTAAAATCAAACCTAAGTATCAGGATTTAGTTTGATACTTTAAGTTGCTTGTTAAAGCTGTATAAGTTTTCAGTTACAGACATTTTTCACCATTGTAAAAAATATTAACATTTTGTCTCATCGCACTCATGAATATGAATCTGGTAATTCTATATTTGGTTACCCTATGTTCATGTTCTTTGGATATATTCTTACGTTACATTTTAAAGTCAACTTGCCAGCCACTTTGTATCATAGATGAGGCAAAATTGTGAAGCAGCTGGAATTTGTTTATTTGTGTTGGTTATCTTCTGAAGGTTTACGAAGTGCAAAAACAGTTGATGAAGAGATACAGATATCAGACCCAGTTCTGGTAGCTGGAAAAAAGACTGGAGTGGTTATGTTTATCGGCGAAACAGACTTTGCTTCAGGTAACGCAACTGTAATTATGGATACATAAGTGCATATGTAACATATTTTCTTGCATATAACCTCTACACGGATATTACCAATATACACATATAACCTGTGGAAATTAGGAAACTGTAAAAAACTGCTCATGGTTGAGTCAGCTTTAATAAGGCTTTGCACATGTGAAAGTGTAGGTTTTAATAAAGCTTTGCTTATTTTAAAGCTTCTGCAGACTTGTCAGCATTATTCTTGAAGCTATCGGTTTTTTGTTCATTTTATCTATAGGTGTTTGGTTTGGTATAAAGTTGGACCGACCGGATGGAAAGAATGACGGATCGGTTAACGGTACGAGGTATTTCACCTGTGAACCGAGACATGGTGTGTTTGCACCACCATCTAGAGTCCAAAAGTAAGGCAGTCATAAGCTAGCACGTTGTGTTCACTTGCTCTCTGAGTGATATTCTAATCTAAAGACTTCTATAGCGCCATTGTCATAATGCCCAAAGCATCAATTGATGGTTGCTTCAAGTCAAAATCGCAATCCAACATCATAATCTAATGATTTCTCTTAGGCTGTTGTTAAGCTGCACAAGATATCAGTCGATAGTTGTTTCAATATGTGGACAACTCAACATACGAGTTCTGGTTCCATACTCTGGTCCAATGTTCGCGTCGTCTATCATAAGAAGGAACCATTAAAGAGCTCTTTGACAACCACGACTGATGTTCTGTTATGACAGAACAAACTAACAAACCTTTTAAACTAGAACAGTCTGCTTAACATTTCGATAACCAAGAGTCAATTCAAGCTTGGTGGTTAAAATCTACTGCTGAAGATCTGTGATCAGGAAGGAGGCATTCTGCAGACTTGTAATTTGGGATTTGTGTAAACAATTTAGAAAACTGGAAAGGATGGAATGCAATTAGCTGGAATAGTTTGGCTAGAAAAAGTAAAACGAAATGAAAACTGGATTGAAAAATTGCTGGCAAGGATTAATCTTTCTTGGCAGTGAAATGGGTGATGTTTGTTTTAGAATAAGCAGCTCTACAAATGGGGTTAGTGATGACATTAGCGACAGAATGTCCATATCTGCTTCAACTAGCGACATTCACAGACATTTAACAGGTGAACATTCAGTATCATTATGCACAACAAATTTTGTATAGCATAAAAGGTATGATTAATTTGATCGTTGAATTGACCTCTGATGCTTTTTAAGAGGTTTAGGTTAAGAGGTTAAGTGCACTGTAGGCATCAAATGCATTGTACAGTTACTAGGTGCTAGAGGCTCACTTAAACATTTTTTGGAATGTTTATGGTGAAGAGAAGGCAGAAAATGGTTTCTTCTGGGCATGCGTAACATGTTAGGTTCAGCTGGTATGTTTTTGCATCAATGCAAAAAGCCTTGACTATAAATTACAGATTATAACTTAAATGAAAAAGACTTCTTGTTATGACTTTTGTCATTACTTCTTTGGAGATGGTGGGATTTAGTGTGCTTTGGAATAAGAGCAAAGAACAAAGTTATTCTTAGGGCTTTTTAAAATCAGGCATCTTACGTATGGTAGTTAAGAAATATATATTTCCAGCAACGTCTTTCCAATCAGTTGTTCAGTCCAGAATGAGATGAAGTATTTGCTAAAAAGACATACATGTAAAATGTCATGTTTTAGATTACAAGTCATGAAGTTTTCATTTTTGCTATGATTAGATGTTTAATGTTCAACTGTATTTTAAAAGTTAGATTTGATGTGTTTGTAGCTGCAGCCAGTTTCAACCAGTCTTTCAATACTCCAAGTAAAGCCGTGCTCACAAGGTCTGCACCAATTTGAAAATATTTCTAAGCTGGACCGTCATTCTTTCACACAGTACCCAGCACGTGTTTGTGTCGTTTCAACATCACTACTTGCAGATACAACTCTGATGATGTTCTGCTGATTACATTTTCAATGATGTAGCAGTAGTCACGTAATCGGAGAATTGTAGCCATTAATTCATTTATTTATTAGATTTATAGAGCCTTTCAGTTTATATATCACCATCTAATCAGAAGTGCTTAAAGTCTAGCCTCGGTAAGAAAACTGTATTCGAGCAATGATAAACGATGCTTGCAGCATCCCTGGCAAGAAGAAATAAAAAGTCCTTTCTAGGTAGAAGCAATGTGGCCAGATGATTCATTTAACAATACAAGACACCTTCCTAATGATGACGTCAGTGGCGAGATGCCCAGACGTCTCTTTCTGTGCTCGTCTCCAGGTCGTGTGGAACCCTAAGTTCATGTGGCGCAGGTCAACCACCTACCCCACGCTTTCCTGGCGAGTGGTTGGGGGAATCTCTTAGCTGATGAGTTTTCCTTACAAGCCTATCACTATTGTCAAAAGTAGGTCTTTTGGAGATTAAGATAGGCCCTTGGATTTGAATTGTTTTAAAGTAACTTATTTAAAGTAACAAGTAAATAGTTTTTCTCTTTGTGCTACATCAGTTTTTCTTTATTGCTTATTTGCTGTCTCAGGTCGAAGACAATAGGCTCAATTGGTCATAAGATGTCGACATTATCATCGTTACATGGTCGGGGTTCAGGAGAATTGAGATTAGCAGAGGGAATGAGTGTCTTGTGCAATGGTGAAATGGGTAGGTAAATGTATTATGGATTTTAAAAAATGAATAGTATGGAAAATTAAAAAACTACTCTCGCTCTACATTCTCTAGTTATTCTGGCAATTTTTAATTCCTTAGTTAAACACTTTTGTGCAGTTAAATAATTAGTCTTGAGTTAAGAAGATTTTAAAATGTTACTATGACTTACATTTACAAAGAACTAGTTGTTACTGAGATGTTTTGCTTGGTAGCCTCTGCAATCGTGTATAACATTCCACATGAAATTGTATTGTTACTTTCTGAAGCTAAGCCCTCCAATGTTTGTCTGTCATTCCTAGTATCCTACAACCTGTAACGTTATGTCTACTTCTGAACTGTTGTAATATGGCATTATCGTATTTCAGTTTTATTTTATTCTGAGATGCCTAGTGATTGAGAATTGTATATGTGAGCTCTAATCGTAACTGTAATCATAAACTCGAGATTCAAGAACCAGCTTATTCACAGGCGCTCCATCTGAAGTAGGGGACTGGTAGATTCAGAAACCAGCTTATTCATAGGCGCTCCGTCTAAACAAAATTGATAGGCAAGAAAGGTTCAGTTCCAGGTCAAGATCCAGGAGTCAGGAGGGCAGGGAGTCAGACTGCTATGGTGGCTGATGTTTGGAATTGGAGCAGCAGGATAAATAAGGGGAAGAAGAGGAATCAGGATAGGATCTGTTTCAGTTTTGAGTGGAAGACCTGCGCATAATTTGCGAGGGGTGAAGCAATGGCGAGTTCGTTTGATGGGTCAGATAATTGTCGCAGTTATGTAGCACAGTCCTGAGGCTTCTAAAACTATTGCGTGATTGGTTTCTGTACGCAAGTTTTGACATTTTATTTAGGTGTGGTGAGATACATCGGTTCAGTGGAATTTGCAGAGGGTGTCTGGTTGGGAGTTGAGTTGAAACTGCCCAAGGGAAAGCACGATGGATCTGTTCAGGGCAGACGATACTTCACCTGCCGTCCTGGACACGGTCTTCTTGTCCGACCAAGCAAAGTTACATTTCGAGGAATTAATGGATCAAAACTGCTTTTCAATTAACTGTGATAGAATGCAATTAGCTGCAATTACTCTGAAGAGATTTTGTCGTGTTAATTACTTGCGTGAAAATCTGTAGTAAGTACATTTTTTGTCATAATTTTCAATTTAATTTATTACGGCCATTTTCTTCAATCTGTTCAGTTTATTTCTGCCTATTTTTTGTAATTTGTACTGATTATTTAGTTGCAACTTGATTGATTAAGACATTTTGTGAAATTATTTCAAAGTATGAGACTGGTTGATTTGGCAGAAAACCCATTTTGAGTGTAACTTGATTTTATCAGTGTTTTGCATTAAATAGCCATTTACTATGTAAGCCTCATTGAAACACTGTAAAACACATTTCAAAATTCTGCATATCTAAGTTGCATCTTTTTAGAATTGTTAGATAGCGATGTTTAGCGCCCTTGTGAGGTTCTTAAAAGGTGCTATATAAGTAGCCAGCTCACTAGCCTTCTTTCGATTTTAGGTGTGATGTTGAGATCAGGTTTTTTTGAGTTTCAAGTGATGAATATGACGACATCTTTTGATTCCAATGTTCTTAGCTGTTTTTAGTTGCAGTTCCCAGCAACTGTTTATTTTTTGTTTGCATGCTCATTGCATGTACAAGAAAACTAAACAATCAAAATTTTTTGTATTGGTGTTTTTCTGGCGTTTCATCTGTGCGTGGATCTCGTTGTAATAAGTACTGGTATTAGCCAAAGGAAAGTGATGCACTGGTTTTTTCATGTATAAAACGTCTCAGGTTGTTTAGTTAATAATGCAAGAATGAACACTTAAAATGCTTATTCCTATGAGCTTTTTAAACCGGTTAGTAACTTGTTAAGAGTTTCAAAATTAGTCACTGATCAACATTTGAAATCGTAATACTGTTTCTTACTTGTGGCGTTCTTCTCAATTGTGCTGTTGGCATAACACATTTTAGTGAAATGAGACGGGTTGTATGTAGTTTTTAGTGTTTTTTAGATTTATTGGTTTTTAAGGCTTAAACTTTGAGCCTCAAGATGATTCTGAACAGATGGGATTCTGGTTTAAGTTACACTTTTGGATTGCAATTTTGTGGATTTTTTTTAAAGATTTCAGGGTCATAATGTGTTAAATTCTGATTAACTAATCTTCTGTTTGTTAAATTATGTTTCAGATTATATGTTTTCTGCTGTACAGTTGAAGATAATTTTTAGCAGTCGGTTTTCAGCTTCTTTATGGCTTGCTTTTAAGAAACGTGATAGAGCTGATCTATTGGTTGCTTTAGTCCAACTCTACTGACTGATTGGCTGGCTGACTGGCTGGCTGGCTGACTGACTGACTGAGCTTTATGGTACAAAAGGGCAATAATAATTTTAGGGGTCTCCAAGAGGCATATTAATGCCCATGTATGCATATACACAAAGCCATTTATTGCCTTGATTTTTTAAAACAGATTTTAAATGTTGAGTATGCACTTTGTACTCTACAGTGAAAAGAGCATTAAATTATGCCCACACACGATCCATATTGCTCAGGCTGACACGAGGATCCAATATAATTCGGAAGTTGGACACAAAACTGAAGTCGTGAGCTCTTTCCTCGTTTGGTGTCTCTTGATTGTTCTTTGGGGTTCGTGTATAAAGGACGTCCAAAAGCAGAGGAAAGGTGTAGTCACCCAAATGCCGACTGGGGAGGGGGTTTGCCCAATGCGGACGTCCGCATCGAAATTTGGTACATAGTTATTTCAGTACAGCCGGTGCCGTAAACACCAACATAAGCCAGACAGCAGACAGTCTGTATTGCGCTGGATCAAAAAGAGTGCCTTTGATGGACCGGGCAATATCAAAATACTCTATCCCGTAGCACCGTTAGTCGCTTAGGATCAACAGGATAGCCCAATCTAGGCCTTGGTACTCGGATTGATGCGGAGAAGGGTTACAAAGTAGGTCGTTTTTGCAGACGTCCTTTATGGAAGACCCCTACGTTTTCAGGTATTTGGCGCGAATCATACATAACCTTCAGAGCGAAGGTCGTTAAAACCAATGACAAGACAACAGGTCTAGACAAAGAAGAAGAGAGGGGATGTTGCCCGGAGAGGCGGTCATAGGAACGAGGCATAATAGATTTTATTTTCTTGCCTTGACATAGGAGGGAGGTTGTCTAGTCCTCCCCTCGCCTTTTGATTTCCCACCGACGTGCACTGTGCTCTTTTTATAGCTGAGTTTGTTAGGTGGCGGAAGTGCAGCAGAAATCTCGAACATCTTTCTGCCAGAGAATTTGGACCCCCGAATTCTGGATTGACAATCTAGCACAGTAATCATTAGACCATTGGGCATCCCTATAAAATACTCAGCTTTACTTGTCTTTTTGTAAAATTTTAGTGGTACCACACCGAGCTCGTTTCTTTCCTTTTTTATCATTTTACGTCATACAGAAATCAAACTGCCACGTCATCTTAGATCACATAATGTACAGTTCAATCATTCTTCTTATTTTCGGTCTACGTTTCATGATCGCCTTCCATATTAGTTGCCAACCCTTCCACACCCGCTTGCCCTACATTGTTCCTACAGCCGAACATTCTTACTGCGCCCAATTTGGCACTGCGACTATGCAGTATGGACGTATGTATTTTATTCCTTTATCGTTCTTCCTAACTTCATCTCTCAGGCGACCACCACAGCACCTCACCCGCCATACCATCTTCAACATACTAATCCTGCTTTCCGGGGACATCCACCCAAATCCTGGCCCACTGGATTTTTATTCATGTCCTCCTCCCTCACCTCCTACCTGCCCTCCTCCTTCCAGAATTTCTTCCTCCAACATCCTCGACAATGCTCAAAATACTGACAACAACCGCTTCTTACTTTGCACGCTAAATATTCGATCATTACTACATCCTGCACATTCACAAGAAATCAGTGATATAGCCCTTTCTTCTCACCCGCCTGACATATTTGCCTTATCTGAAACCTGGTTTAATTTAAACACCACTCTTGCTCAATATGAAGACTGTATTCCTCCTGGCTACCATCTTTACAGTACACCTCGTCCCTGCAAACCATCTAGCCCTTCTCATAAAAATCCAACTGGCGGTGGTATTGCCTTTCTCACCCGAGAACCTACCACAGTTTTAGACTCACCTGGTTACTGTTTCCACTCTTTTGAATGTGCATCAGTTACGCTTAAACTTCCTCACACAAATCTGACTATCTTTAATGTATATCGCCCTCCATCCTCCTCTTCATATTCAAGTCCTCCATCGGTCTTCCTGAAAGAATTTACCACCCTCCTCTCTACTGCCGCCACTACACCTCATGAATTTCTGATTACAGGTGACTTCAATATACATGTCGATAACCCCTCTGACACATTTGCTTCTGAATTCCTCACCCTATTGTCCTCAACTAATCTGGTTCAACATGTCAAATTCCCCACCCACATTCACAATCACACACTTGACCTTATTATCACATCATCATTCTCCACTCTATCACCTGATATATCTTTCTCTTTTGACACGCCATCTGATCATTACCCCATCTTTACATATCTTAACATTCTTCCGACACCACGTCCTGATCCTGTCTTTCATTCTTTTCGTCGCATCAGTTCAATAAATATTGAAGCCTTCACACAAGATATTTCCTGTTCTGATCTCGTGTTAAATCCACCCTCCTCCCTGAATGACCTTCTCTCTTCCTATAACACCACTCTTTCCACTATCCTTGACAAGCATGCTCCTATTATTACCAAATCCCGTTCTCACTCTAACAATCCTTGGTTCAATTCCTATCTCCAGGCCTTCAAATCTTTCCGGCGACGCCTTGAGCGTGCCTATAAACGCACCAGGGATCCTCAACTTCTCTCTGCCCTTAAATCTGCCACAAATAAATACCATCGCCTTCTTACTGCAGCTAAACAAAGATTTTACTCCTCACTAGTTCGTTCTCGATCCTCTAGCCCTCGCCTTCTCTGGAAAACCATTAACCAGCTCCTCCATCGGAACTCATCTAGCCCACTTCCAAATTCTCTTCCGTCTTCTTCAATAGCCGACTCGTTCTGTTCTTTCTTTTCGAACAAAATTAGTACCCTCCGTCTCTCTCTTCAATCTCTACTTTCCAAAACCTCCAACAATCCAGCTGCTGATGCTTCCTCTTCCACCTATGACAGCCCACCTTCCCCACCTCGATCCTCATTTTCTGCTTTTCAACCTACATCAGAGACCGAAATATTAAATCTGCTAAAATCTCTCCCAAACAAACAGTGTGAACTTGACCCTATACCTACCTCCTTATTGAAAGACTGTGCATCTGTCCTTGTTCCAATTATTACCAAAATAGTTAACCTCTCCCTCTCTACTGGAAATTTTCCCCTTCTTTTTAAACACTCTCTTGTTACCCCTCTTCTCAAGAAATCATCTCTCGACAAGGAAATCCTTTCTAACTACCGGCCTGTTTCTAATCTGACTTTCATCTCCAAATTAACTGAACGGATTGTCCTCTCTCGAATCAATAACTATTTAGCTTCTAACTCACTCATTAACCCACACCAGTCTGGTTTTACTAAACGCCACTCAACCGAAACTCTGCTGACATCTCTCTACAACAAGCTTGTTTCTGCCATTTCTCATCAACAGGTTTCTTGCCTCTGTCTCCTCGATATCTCTGCAGCCTTCGACACCATAGATCACAATATCTTACTCCACCGACTTTCAACCTGGTTTGGTTTTGCTGACACTGCTCTCCTATGGATACAGTCTTATCTCTCCTCCCGCTCTTTCTCTATTAAAACTTCGGAAGCCTCTTCTAAGTCATGCCCTCTTACTTGCGGAGTTCCACAAGGCTCCGTTCTTGGACCTCTTCTGTTTATCCTTTACACTACCCCACTCAGTTCACTCATTAAAGCATCCTCCGTTGACCATCACCTCTATGCTGATGACACCCAACTATTCATCTCTTTCTCTCCAAATTGTTTCAATGAATCTACAGATCATCTTCTTTGTGTGGTTAAGCAAATCTCCTCTTGGATGACATCTAATCTCTTATGCCTGAACCCATCTAAAACCGAATTCATACTTATCGGCCTACGTGACCAGCTCAAGAAAATTCCTGACCCCTCTATCTCCCTCAGCCTGGACTCTGCCTCCACCCACACCTTTAATACTAACTCTTCTGTCCGTAATTTAGGTGTTATTTTCGACCAGAACCTTACTTTTTCTGATCATATCAGCCATCTTTCCCGCTCTTGCTTTATGCATATCCGCGACCTTCGCAGAATCCGTCCTATGCTTGACTTCAAAACCGCATCTGTCATTGCCACATCCATAGTCCATGCAAAACTTGACTACTGCAATTCACTTTTCCTCAATATTGACACAACCCAGATAAATCGCCTACAAGCTATCCAGAATGCTCTCGCACGTGCTGTCACCAAAACCCCCAAATACCATCACATCACCCCTGTTCTCAAATCACTGCACTGGCTTAAAATACCAGAACGAATAGAGTACAAAGTCTTATCCCTCACCTACAACACACTTCAATCCTCCCAACCCTCCTATCTTCGTCAATTATTTACTATCCAACCACTCCGTTCAACCCGCTCCTCATCTGTCCTAACACTTCTTCGCCCTCCCGTCACCTCATCCTTAAAATTTGGAAATCGCTCCATAGCCATAGCTGCCCCACCCCTTTGGAATAAACTCCCGCCAGAATTGCGACAGTTGTCTGGTCAATCATACGAACTCACCAACACTTCACCTCTTTCAGTTTCTGCGCAGGTCTTTCACTCAAGACTGAAAACACTTCTTTTCCAGAAATCTTATCCTGATTCTTCCTCTTCCTCTTGTCTCTCTTCTCGCTTCAGTTTAAAACAGCATCCACCGTAGCCGTCCGACTGTCTGAGTGCCTGACTCCTGGATCTTGACCATTTTGCCTATCGATTTTGTTTTGACTGAGCGCCTGTGAATAAGCTGGTTCCCGCGACTTAGCTTTCGTTGAGCGCTGTAGAAATCTCGAGATTACGATTACGATTACGATTACGAGCTAGTTTCTTTCCTACAAATCGTTAGAATCGAGTCACTCGTTTTATTCTTGCTTAAAACTTTTATTTTGTGTTTTTTAAATTTTGGTCTGGGTGTTTAACTTGCAAAATTGTAGAAAATTAATCGCAATATAACGGGCCTGTTCTACGGCCATAAAATACGTTGTCTGCTATTGCGCTGCTATGTGCTTACTTACTTTTGAGCTCGTATCCGGTGATGCATGTGTGTTGCTGAACATTTTAAAGTGTAAATGTTCTACTTTCTTATACATGCATAAATCCGACTGGAATTATATTTACACTTTGTACTAATGATTTTATTATTTTATCGTCGAAACAAAGTTGCTTTTTATGATGGCAGCACGAAAGATGAGGCCGACATTGACGCTAAACCATGGCCACCCTTACCAGCTTATATTGTATTATGTCCGTATAAGTAAAATCCGAATGTAGGCATTGTTTACAGACAGTAGGCATTAACCTATCTAAATTGCCACGATGTGCACATCGACTACATGAATGTAACGTTAATGGTAGTCCATGTACAAGATAATAAATTTGTCTGAGTTAAAACAGGTACTGTCTTGTATTTAATATTTTGTGGAGTTATAGTCCACTCATGTCTCTGTTAACTGCTCAGGTCCAGATAACGTTATGCATCTATCGGTTGTACGGGCAGTTATAATTTCTCTAGATCAATTCATGGTTGAAATGAAGCAATACTTGTTAAGTCTTCACACACACCGCATTAGTGGTATCGATTTGCTTATAAAATGACAGTAGCTGCTCATGTATAAATTATTTAAATTAATGTGGCCCCTTGAAACATTATTAATGATATAGAAACAACAGTAGTGCCAAGAACTAAAGATGTAACTGTATTTTAGTTCTGTTTGTCCGTTGTCAGTGGATCGTTGAATGGCTAACTTCAGATTTATATTTCACCTAGTGAGTTTTATGTACAACTCCACAGATGTGGTTGTGACATAAGTTGTATGAATGCTGCTGTATTCAACAGCATTGATTGTGACGAATAAAATGCTCACTTACTTAATGTTGTATTATCTGTATAGTTGCTGCACTTGAAGAGCCATGGCCTATACATGTGGACACCTGTTGCGTGCAGTCTGTACAGTTCCTTTGGCTGTATCTTCACGACAGTCAGTAAGGGTAAGTCAGACTGAAAACTGCAGGACAGAAAATCAGCCGGCATAGGATTCCTCGAGAGGTTGGAAGAGACCTGCTGAATACCTTTGCCATGCGTGGACAAGAATGGATCATCCACTGAATTTCGGACTACACAGGGTCTGAACACATGTCCTGAATAGAAATGGATGGCAGCATGTTGAGGAAAGGGCAGTGGTTCAGAGAGAGGCACACCACAGATAATGATGGTAGGATTTCTGGGTTTCTCCAGACTGCAACTGCAAAGACCATGCAATCTTAGATGGCACAAAACAAGCCGTTAAATTGAAGATCCAAAATGTGGATGGGAAATGGTGATGGCAACACAGGAACAGTCTTTTCTGGTTATTTATTGAACTTTCTTACCAACTGCTGATTGTTACTGATGACTGTTTTGACTGAGCGCCTGTGAATAAGCTGTAGAAATCTCGAAATTATGATTACAGTTACTCTTATTTAAGTTGCATTAGTTTATCAGATTATATCAAATGTAAGAGTCGTGTTATTTTATTCGCTTAAGGCTCAGATTCAACATTTTTCATTTATGTGATTTCATTAACATAGCTACATTTTCTTGTCATGTTATGAGGTTAGTCACTGTTGTTTTCTGTTTGATGTTTTAGAATGTTGCCATTGTCCGGAGGATGTATAAGCCGCGACTTTACAAATTGCACCAGACAGGACCTTTCAGGCCAAAGCTAAAGCGTAGAGAATATGTCTATATTCTAGAGGAAGATACTAACAGTAAACCAGCTGGAAACATGGATGTCATTTTGGCAACTGATATCGAAGGTTTTGCATTTTCTTTACAGCTTTACTCATAAATTGTTTCATATGGTTTTGCAGATTAAAGCTATGGATTGTTTGGCATTTTAATAGCTTTTGAATTTTTGCATTGCTTTAGATGTTTTTTGCTATAGTATCGTTAGTGTTGTAACTGCTAATCATTGTTGTGTTGTGTTCAAGACACAGAATGGGTGTGAAATGCACTCAGCCAATATTTGTTTGTTTTTGTAAGTAATAAAATATTTAGAAATGTTTTGGCACTCATATAGGACTTGGTTTCAAAGGAGACACTGTCACCATGGAGAAGAGATTAGCAAGGAATTATATGTTTCCATCTGGCGTGGCAGATTATGTTTGTCCAGAAAATTTAATCAAATATGAATCTGTAGTACAGGTAAGCTAATTATTAAAACATTCAGTTATATTGTGAGGTCTTGTTTAACTGGTGGTTGTAGAGTTCAAACATGAATTAGAACAATCCTAGTGACAGTTTGTTTGGCTATGAAAATGTGCAGGAATCTCAAGACTGCAAAAGTTTAGAAATCGATAAATAAGACAGTCCTTGGACATGAAGGCAATTCTGTTATCAAATGAAAAATGAAGGATTGTTTTTGATGTTAAGTTATTGCTGGTTGCAAGTTCACTTGATGTACATGAAGCTACAAAACAAGACATTCAAAAATTTTACCATTTTATTTATTGCACCATGTGGCTTGCTTCTGGATCTTGACCCTTTTGCCTATCGATTTTGTTTTGACTGAGCGCCTGTGAATAAGCTGGTTCCCGCGAATTAGCTTTCGTTGAGCGCTGTAGAAATCTCGAGATTACGATTACGATTCATAATTTTTATCCTGTCATGATAGCTGAAATTGTGCGTGGCATTAATGTGGTTTTTGCAGCAAGAAGCATGGTCAGTGATTTAGGAAATCATTTTTTGTAAATGCAAAACTGTAGATTGCATTCATCCTTACAGAAACATTAAATTTCTGAGTTGTCTTTCTCATTTTATTTTAACGGTTTTAGTTTTATTTTACAGAGCAACAAAGACAAAGTTAGACAATCATTGACTGGACATCAGGTAGGATGAACATTTAATTAATTCATTAATTACTTAGTCTGTATAAAGTGCATTTAATTAATTCATTGTATAAAGTGACTAGGCATCAAAATATTTAAGTAATAACTGAATTATTAGGCTTCTTTTGTTTCATCATTCGTGATGGAGCAAAAAAGCTGAGATCAGGGAAAGTGCTATAGAATTTTTGTTACATTGGAATAAAAATAGGTTATTCATTTTCCAGTAGCTGTAAAATACTATTAACGACTGGTAAATTAGTTAGAAGTTGACATTGTGGTAAATGTATATTTATTTATGAACTATCATAAGTGATATGAGAGGCTATCATTTACTTATAAGATATCTTGAAGCACCTTGGTTAAGGG
This sequence comes from Norana najaformis, assembly GCA_964023275.1. Taxonomy (NCBI): domain Eukaryota; kingdom Metazoa; phylum Annelida; class Clitellata; order Crassiclitellata; family Hormogastridae; genus Norana; species Norana najaformis. The sequence continues at coordinate 10,866,617 of OZ029923.1, read as the reverse complement.
TGTTAGATGCCCTACATTAAAATGTTAAAAATGCATGGTTACTACTGTACACTGGAATTTCTACCCTCGAGTTTGTGTGTTTTACAAGGAATGAGTGATTTCTCTTTTTAAAATATCTGCTTATATTTTATAGACTTTAAAAAAGCTGGCAGGCATGACCTTACCGATTGGCATGAGTGCTACAGTTCCTTGGGAGCTTAACAAGACTCACGTGAAAGTTGCCTTCAGAAATTGCGTATGTTTCAGGAAAATCTAACCTAACATTTAATGGATGAAGCATTGGGCTGTTATTCTTGATCTGAGGTTATCACAGGCCGAGTTAAATTGATCTGCACCCGAAAACGGGTGTAGAATCAGAGGCCAATGGAGGTGAATTCATCAGTGGTAAGAGAGAATCTGGTGGAATAGTTAGAAATGTTTCAAGTTGACACAGAATCGAGTAATATCTTTGACCACTGATGCTGTCACCTATAAATGAATGTGTTAATTTGGCAACTGTAGCACGTCTGTTCCTTTTGTGTTCTCCTATGGACACTGTGTGAATATATTAGTGTGGCTGATTTAAATTCTGTACTTTGTTGATCTGAACAAAAGGGAAGTACAGTAGCTTACTTGAAATTAATGTTATGTGAATTTCTGGATGACTTTTCACTTCCTTCAAATTTTTATCGGTCCAGGCATTACTGGCTTTATAAAGTTAGAATTTGAAAAATCAGCACTGGCTTTATAGTTTAAACTATTCTGGTGGGTGTTGATGGATCGCTGAATTGTCTGCCTTTCACCGCTTTGTGTTTTTTCAATCCAACTACATTGGAAATTAACAACTCGTTGTTCAGCACTGTAACCCATTTTAGGGAATGGTTGTCCAATTGTTGGATTGTTGTTGTCATATTTGTACTTAAGCCAAAAGATCCATCAACCCCAAACCACGCCTCTGAGGACTTATACTGAATCTGGCTGCTTGTTTAGTGCCTTTTAAAGAACCACACAAAGGCAGTAGGGATGTGTAATAAATGAGCAGTTACATTACTTTACATACCTATTCACCAGTAAATGATTAGTGATTGATTTTGTTTGTCACTAGGGTGTTATCTTATCAGAGGATTGCATTGAGCTTCCTGAAAAACCAATTTCTGCACCCACTGAGACGACAGTTCAAGTTAAAGTACGAACTGATGAGTCTTTTGATCTTATCCATGATGCAACATCATGTTACCATCAACTCATTCATTTGCATTTAATCAATTGCAGATACAGATACTGTAAATGTAAACTTACACAGTTGTTTATTTCTACCATATGACCTCGACCCTGCTTATTTTAGCTTTGTAATGTGCCATGTAACCTGTGTTGACCAATAGCATTATTTTTACACCTAGTTGTGACTGCATTGCTTCTGATAGGTAATTAAAGGTGCTGTGTTAAGTGTTCATACATACAAACATACATAGATATGTACATGCATACACTGCTGGTAACAGTGGGCATAAGATGCACATAAGAAATGCTGCTTGGTAAACATGATACAGCATGGAATGGGACTGCCTATTGGGTTGGAGTAGACATGCATAAAATAAGCACTTCATTCCAGTTGATTCCTGTATCTTGTCCATCCATTTTTTCCTTGGTCTCCCTTGTTTTCTCTTTCCCTCTCCACAAGCCAGCATCATTTCTTTTTCCAATCCATCTGATCTCATAACATGTCCAAAGAACCTCAGCTTTGATTTTAGCACTGTTTGTTGTAACGTCTCATCTTGCTCAATTCCAATCGCCTTGCGTACCCATTCATTAGTCCTTTTCTCCGTCCATGATGTTCTCAGCATCTTCCTCCATATCCACATTTCACAAGCATTGATTTTTTTCTCTATTTTCTTGGTCATTGTCCACGTCTCACTGCCGTATGTTACTGTTGGTATAATCAAGGCCCTCACCAATCTTTTTTTCGTGTCTGTGCTCACATGTTTGTCTTTCCATATTTTTTCTAGTCCATTCATTGCTGCTTTTCCAATCGCCACCCTTCGGTTTATTTCCATGTCACACTTTCCTTCTCTTTCTACTACTGATCCCAAGAATGTAAAGCTTGTTACCGTCTCTAATTCCTCTCCATCCACCATAAAACTGCCCTCCTCAGCTGTTGTCATGATCTTCGTTTTCTTTATATTGAAGTATAGTCCTGCTTTCTCGCTCTCTCTCTTCAGCCTTCTTATCAGTTCTACCAGATCTTTTTTTTTACCTGCTAATAGTGTTGTGTCATCTGCGTATCTCAGATTATTCAGTGTTCTTCCCGCTATCTTTACTCCCTCTTTTGCTCCATCCATTTCCGCCATCCTCATTATCCTTTCTGCATATAGGTTAAATAGGAATGAGGACAGAATGCATCCCTGCCTCACTCCTTTCTTTATTTTGATTCTTTCAGTATCTCCAAATTCAGTTCTTATTACCGCAATCTGTTCTTCGTACAATCCCTTGAGAAGTTGTATCAAGTGCCTTGGTATTCCCATTTCTATTAAGGTTTTCCACATCAACTCATGATCAATGCAATCGAATGCCTTACTATAGTCAATGAAGCATATGTATAATTTTTGTCCATACTCCTTTTGTCTCTCCATTATCCACCGCATGTTGGCGATATGATCACGAGTTCCGCGGGATTTCCTAAATCCTGCTTGGTTATCTGGAAGCTCCCTCTCTATTATGTTCTCCATTCTTTTATGTATTATTTTAAGTAGTATTTTACTTATGTGCGATATCATTGCTATGGTCCTGTAGTTTTCACACTCTCTCGCATCTCCTTTTTTGAATATAGGGATAAAGATTGAGCTCTTCCAATCCTCTGGCCATTTTCCGGTTGTCCATATGATATTGCACATTTTTGTTATTGTCTTTGTCATTGCGCCATCTCCTGCTTTTACCATTTCTATGGGTATCCCATCTGGACCCGGTGCTTTATTGTCCTTCAGTTGTCTAATTGCCCATTCCACCTCTGCTTCCAAAACGTCGGTTCCTTTTCATGTTCTGATGTATCGATTCGTTCTTTCATTACTCTCCTATCTTCACTGTACAGCTCCTCTGTGTATTCTTTCCATCTGTTCTTCATTTCCTCTTCGTCTGCGATTATGTGTCCATCCCTTGACCTCATTGATCCCATTCTTGGTGTGAATTTTCTCGTTATTTCCCTCACTTTTGAAAACATTTCTTTAGTTCTTCCTTTCTTTCCCTCTTCCTCCATTTCCTTGCACATTGCATTTAGATGTTTTTCTTTGTCTATACGTGCTTGCTTTTGGAATGCTCTATTCATTTCTCGTACCTTGTTTTTGTCTCCTTCTTTTTTTGCCTCCTTTCTTTCTACAGCTATGTTGATAGCATCCTTCGAGAGCCACGGAGTTGTTGTGACTTTCTTTTTCTTCGGAATGTGTTTCTCAGCAGTTTCTAGTATTATTCCCTTCACCTTCTCCCACAGGTGGTTCTTGTCCTCATCTATCATCGTCTCGTCCCTCTCTAATATTTCAAACCTATTCCTTATTTCCGTTCTGTATTCCGGTGTAATTCCTTTGCAGTCATACGTGTTCAGTCTTTCTCCTTTTTTCAATTTCTTCAATTTCGTTTGCACTGTTGCCACTAATAATTCATGATCAGTTCCACAATCCGCGCCTGGTCTCGTTCTTACATCCCTTATCGTGCTTTTCCATCTTTTGTTTATCAGTATGTAATCTATCTGATTCCGATGTTTCCCATCTGGTGACGTCCAAGTGTACAGCCTTCTTTTTGGCTGTTCAAACCATGTATTCATGTTGGAGTAGACATGCATAGACATGCATAAAATAAGCACTGTTGTGGAGGTTATGTTTTGTAAAATTATTGTGGAGGTTTTGTAAAACTGAGGCTGTTGTTCAGATGTTTTTTATATTAAGATTGAATAATCGAATGTAGTGTTTGTTGTGAACTTTTCTCAATTTTAGGTCAACAAACTCGATACCGTATCTGTGAAGGCGATTGTTTATCACTGCAGCAAGAGCGTAGCACCCGTGCTGCCACGTATCTGGTGTGATACGGATTCAACAAAGTTTAACATTTACGAATCAATAGCAAAAGCAGCACAAAAACTGCACAATCTAAAGCTGAAGCAGTAATTTGTTTTCCAGCACGAAAATCTTGTGCGCAACTCATCTATAATCATCAGATTGGCCGAAATTTTATCGTTAATTCGATTCATTTGTGCTGATTTGCGATGATGATTCACTTTAATGTACTGTAGCTGGACGTGTATAAGCGTGGATTAGAAAACTTACTTCGTGTTTTGTAGTGCTTTGTGCATGCAGAGACAAAACATCGATAGGAGGCTATTCTCTTGTTCTAGCCATGAATGCAGAGCACCAAGAATTTTTGTGAATTGGATTTTGGACAGTCCAAAAATGCAATGAACTAATGACTGATAGAAATGTTAAGGTACTCCGTACTTGAGCTTTAGAATTTCTGTTGAATTACTTTAAACTGTCAGTAAAACAGTCTGAAGTCGGATGCAAATGTTTCAGATTAAACAGTGTTTACTTTCATTGGCCTGTTGAATGTTCTGATGTGGGTTTAAAAGGAATGTTACAGTGTAGTTAACACTTGTTAAGGGACGTTGCTGGGTAGTCGGGGACATAGAATTAAAGCTACCATTTCTTCACTTGCATACAGGCACTCCTCAGAAGTGTGGATCTCTTGTACGTTTTTAACCCCCAAACTTTTAGTCGAAATAATGTGGGGGTCAGAGCTGAGGAAAGTTGATGTACAGCTACAAAGGTTTCCTTGACAACTCATTAAGTGTCAATAGGGGTAACGCTCTAAGGAATGGTCATTAGGAACTGTTTTCAAAAATAGAATGCAATGATCACACCATCAGTATTGACAGGTTTGATCCGCTATAACAGTACGATGCAATTCTGTCATCTATTTTTCTTTAAATTATCTGGAAAATTGTAGAATGCTGCAAACGGTTTAATTTTTCACAAACCCCTACTATGCAGACGAGAGTGGCGATTCGTGATTGACTAAAAGACTGTTTCAATCAACCGCTAGAGGTCGATACAATAATAATAGCTTGTTTTTCTTTCAAATATGTAATCCTGGAGATCAGCTAAACTCAATGCTGTGTTCGTGGAATTTTGAGAGTAATTTTTAGAGTTGCTCGTTAAAAGTATAAATTACATGTCTTTGATTAATGCGACATTTTGTTAAACAAAATGGTTGCCAGAAAGAAAAAGCCGCAATCTCAGTCGGTTGAATCGGTAAATTTATCAGTTTTATATAGACGATTAATCGTAAAAGTAAACTCGATATTTCTACAGCGCCCAACGCAGGCTAAGGCGCGTGAACCAGTTTATTTTTCAGGCGCTCAGTCAAAACAGAATCAATAGGCAGGTAAGGTCAGATTCAGTTCCAGATAAGCAGACAGTTAGACTCTACGGATGGTGTTTAGAATTGGGCGAGACAGGCAAGGAGAAGAGGAGGAATCGGGATAGGATTTGTAGTAGAGAAGTGTTCTCAGTTTTGTGTGAAGGACCTGCACAGAGATTTCAAGAGGTACAGTGCTGATGAGTTCATAGAATAATAATAATAAGAATGATAAACTCAACCAGGCCCACAGAATGGGTCTCAGCGTGGCACCAAACAAGACAAAAAATTACCAAATCATTTTTGTGGCTTTGTGCCTTGTTTATAATTTTTCATTCTGTTATGATATTCATTACCCAACTAACATTCGTGATAGGTTTACGTTTTATTTTTAAATTTTGTTTAGAATTGTAGTATTTTTTACAGTATGGTGAGATTAACATATTGTAATAATTTCATTTATATTTTTTAAGTAGAACTAGAACACTACATAGGATTCTGTTGATTGTACAGAGTGCATCGTGTGTCGTTGGATTGGCAGAACTTGATGCTTTAGATGCCAACACTTCATCGTCAATGACAACTGCAGCCGAAGCCCCACCCGAGCCGCCAAAGAAGCAGTTTTGCTTTAAGGATTACAAATATGAGGTAAATGGTATTTCTTTAATGGGAAAGAAATTTCTTACTTGTGCTTATACACGTACAGATCAAATCATAAGTAGCCCCATTCATATCAGTCTAGAGGTTGGACCTTCTAATTGGAATGACCTCCCCTCTGAATCTGTGTATTTTCATGGCCAGGGATGCTGCGTGCATCTTTAACCAGTGCATGAAAAGTGTTCTTTTTCATTGTGACTGCTGGGAGGGCCTGTGGGTGGATATCTTGAAGGGACATTATATAAATGCTCTGAATGAATGAATGAATGAATGAACCTACATAAGACAGTTGACCACTAACCTTAGTCAACTGCCTTTCACTTTCACTTTCAATTTCTTATTTATGTAGCTGCACAATCCAGTGATGCAGCATCATTTGATGGGGTAAGGTAAGTTGTGGAAAAATGCAGCAAAATGACAATATTTGCTTTGCAGTTTGATCTGAAGTTGGCCCAGTAAAGATGGCAAACAACTGCTACTGTCGAACTGTGTGTCTAACTTTATCTTACTTCATCTGTTGCTAATAATTGGTATATCAATGCTAAACCTAAGTGCTGTCCACAACGTAACTCAGACACTGAATTCTAACACCAACGCTATTAACATTAAACTGAACTAAAACCCAAAACTTGAATACAAGACTGTCCATAAACTAACTCACTGCTGAAAAAATAGAGGGTGCAACCTTTAGTCAAATTAGAAAGTCAAAAGTTTATGTAGCTTCTTGAGAACAGTTGAACCTAGGCAACGTTTTCTAGCAGTTGTCACTGGATGTGTTGCCTTGCTATTGCAGCTGAACATAGGTAATATTCCTAACAAGAAACCAAAAACTTGGAAGACGCTGAAACAGATAGTCTCCTCTGAAAGGGCGTTGCCTTGGAAACCAGATGACACATTATGTGAGTATGACATGACCTACATATTTCCACCAATCAGATCTTTAGAACTCGTTCCTTTGTGGCTCGATTCTCGCAGAGACTTGATATTACAAACCAGTCTGTTTTATGCAGCTACACTGAGACCTCTGTATAACACTGACATCTTGGAGCCATATTAAATTATGTGCTATAATAAGGTTATGTTACAATACTTTCAAAAGAATGAGGTCAGTTTTCTAAAGCTGAAATTTTCCATGTCTCAATCTGCATTATTATAATGAAGCATGTTACAAGAAGGTTGTAGTTTGTTACCGTGCTTGTTCTGATAATTGTCAACATTCGAATATTCAACTCAAATCCACCGTGCCTTCTTCTGTCTTCAAACTTTGTCTTGAAACAGTCTTCCAGTGCACATGTGTACTGTTGCATTTGAGTCTATTCAGCATACATTTCAGACTGCCTTAAAGCGAGTTCTTGAGGTCAGCTACATAGTCATGTGTGTGATGCTTTTGTGGGGTACCTAAAAGGCACCATACTATGTGTTCTGATAAAAAGTGTTACATACAGTTGCCTATGTTTTAACAATTGCCAGAGCATTTATTGGTGGCAATTGTTATCAGAGTCATTGTTCTTGTTGCAGATAGTAATATTGATGCTCCACCGTCATTTAAACCGGCCAAGAAGTATTCAGACATCTCTGGGCTTCCGGTATGTATGGTTATCTTGGTCTTTGTATGTTTGTTTGTCTCATTATCCTGCCTGTGGTGTATATGTGTCCCTGTCTGTCACGTTGTAAGACTGTTCTATCATAAAACAGTCGAAGGATTACAGTCCAATGGAAACAAAATCACTTTCATTGTTTTATTAATTAAACAGTTGTTATTTTAAGTAATATTACTAATATTACTTTTAATTTATTATTGTTGTTATTATTGAAATGATCTCTTGAGATTGAAAAATTACTAAAGTTTTGTTCTGAAATGGCTGTTACTGTTTTTTTTTAATTGTTTTTCCTGTTGTAGGCGGTCTACACCGATCCACAGACAAAGCTGCGATATGCAACGGCCGAGGAATATTCACGTGTTCGTCTCCTGCCGATCGACATCGTCTACGGACTTCTGACATTGCGCAGAGCGAACAGCATTATGCCTTGATGCTCTGCCTCGATTGAATTGACAGTCGCTCTTTTCTCCTGATTTATACATGCTGCGTGAATTGGAAGCACGAGTCTTGGATTTTTAATCAGAACCTTATCTGCTTTCAAGGGCGAATCCATGGGGCAAGTCCTGCCTCCGCTCATATGACTTTGAGCAAGCCCCTCTTTGCCCCCTCTTGAACTGGTTTTGGCGAGGGTTGCCTTTTAAATTTGAAAGTAAGAAGAAGGTTGTGAAAGATCTCAAATACTAAAAACAGACTTAAAGCAAAAAATGAGGAAAAACTACATACTGTCTGAATGAGCTAGTTTTCATGACTGGTTTTTCAGATGCTGAATAAATGAGATTTTTACAACTTTGGTCTTGTTTTGCTTGTGTGATATTGACATGAACTGATGTTACTAGCAAACACTTAATAACATGCCAGTATTTTGACTTGGTTATTTCAAACTATCCTAATGAAGTAGTTGAAGGGATAACACCCGGTTAAACTAGAATATGATGTGTAAAGGCATGTTAAAAATTGGTCAGGAATTTCAATGATTCTGTTAGCAAACTAGACCTTTTGTTAAATAATTTAGAAAAAATAAATTACTTTTAGAAAACTAGACCTTTAGCTGAAATAATTTTTTAAAAATAACCCACATTCCTTCTTTTGGGGCCTTCTAGTTGAGAATTTTGCTTACGAATATTTAACATTGGTAGCACCTAAATTGAATTTCACGTTGCTCTAAACCGGTTTCGGTGCCTTTTTAAGTCATTGCGTAAAAAGTATCAATTATTGGTTACATTGGTAGAGAGATAATGGTCTTTATTTCAAGTCCAAATATATTTGCGCTCAGTCCGCAGTTATAGAAATGTCGATTTTTCCGAGCAGTCTTAATCTGCATTGGGCACTCTTGAATATTCATAGTCTTTGGAGCTACCTGTACACCAGAATGTTTGTAAACAGATATAGCGATATTAAGGGAAATCAAGAATGGAGGACCATTGATTGAATTCTTGAGTCATTGATTGGCTTTGAAACGTTATTGAAATCAGGTCAGAACTGCGATCGACTTTGAGCAAGATAGTGCAGTCGTTGAATTCGCCTAGATGTAATGTTGTAATGTAATTGTAATGTTTTCTATCGCACAGTAACATAAAAAACATGCACGGGGACCTTAATTGGCATGGCGGCCATTCAAATGGGCAGTGGTGGTGAATTCTCTCACCCGATTAATTCATTGAAAAATGAGCAGGGTCGAGGCCATACGGTCGCTAGAGAAAAACGTATACATTTACATTTAAACAAACCATCAGGGCCGTCCAATTTTCTCAGCCCGAAACTCGGAATTTTCCGAACATACTTTCCCATTTAGATGTTGATTAGGTTTCCAATCTGTCTAATGGATTACGAGTATGGACTAGGTTTCAGTCCCACTTAAATCAAAGTAGATTCATATTTGGACATTTACAGTGGGCGTTTTTGGACGCTATCAATGCAGGCTGAATTCTCTGGAGAAATCTGCAGGCACTATTATTCTGCTGAGGAAATGGAATTATTATTTAATTTGCTTTGTTTTCCAGGGTCCTTTATACAATTTAAGTTAGTTTGCTTTAGATCGCATTGGCCTTTTTTGTTGCCAGTTCTTATCAAGGCCCTCTGGTGACTGAGTCTGCAAGAGGCAGTCTACCTACTGCTGATCTAAGACGTTTTGCATTTTAAAATGCGTCTGAACACTTGTTGTCGAATTCATCCAAAGCAGCTCGTGAAATTGGTTCTCCTTATTTCGATTCTGTGGATTGCAGTTTCTTTCATCTGGAGCCACTCGAGCCGTGAGTCTCATTCCATTGTCCTAATTATTAGGATTGATCTAAGACAGGTTAACTTCAGAGAGTATTATTTTCAAATATAGTCTGATATTCTTAGTTTTTCAAGATGATTGGAGCATTTTTAGAACCTCTTGGAAGGCTCTCAGTTCATGTTTAACAGAAAATCAGCTAACACCGTATCACCCTCCTTGACTGTTGCATTCTCTGAATGTTGGCTTGATGCAAGATCCTAAGGTTGGGGCAAATGTAGGATCACATGCTTTCAGCTGCTGTGCTCCTCGTATTCGATATATTCTACCAGAACTGACCCAACTTGCTATCATCATTTAAATCACTTGTAAAGACGCACTGTTTTACTGAATATTAACAAATTTTATTCCAGCTTCTAAATAAGTCTGTCTTAGCCCCAGCAAACATTCATCCACATCTCAGATTCAGCTTTTCTGACATTGTGCGCATAATAGGTAGTTTAAATAATAAATTGGTTTAAATATTAAATAACAAATCTGTCAGAAAGGGGAAGTTATTTTAACTGAATATTAATTAAAAAATTTATGTTTGTGTCTCTCTACATCTTTGTGCCACTTCTGTCTCCATTGACCAACAGTGCATGACATCATCAATCATCAACACCATGGCAAAAATGTTCAGCTTAAATTGACTGCTAAATGGTTCACTAATAATAATAATTAGGAATAAAGATAATTAGGGTTAAGATAATTAATAATGAAGATAATTAGAGTTAGGATGCCATTAGTATTTGTTCGCATAATTGTAATTGTAATCGGAAATTTGTATAGCACTGCTTCAAGAGACAGTAATCAGAGGCGTTTTATATGTTAGTCTAAAAATGTTGAAGTTTCACTGTCTTAATGTTGTTGTGGTAACTGTTGTTATGGTTACTGGTAGTAGCATTTGTAATAACTGTCTGATTTAGGAAAGCATGAATCTGGGAATGCGGGAGTGTCTTTCAGCAGAAAAGGAGTGGCACAGGAACAGCTGGATTACATCGCAAACAAGCTGCACGTGCACTACCAGCTGCTCAGAAATGAAGAGAAGACTTTCACGGCCGAACTAACACTACAAAACACAGGCAACCTTACGATCGAACCGTGTTGCTGGACGGTCTTCTTCTACCACTTCAGCATCCTTGATGCAACCAACATTCGCAAGGAGTCACTTGACCGCCTGGCATTTTTCCACGACGACTCGCTTAAAAAACCTGAAACTTCCTCGTCTGGGTTTGAAATCAGCCACGTTAATGGAAACACATATCGTCTCGACATACTGCGAGGGTTTCAGGGCCTGAAACCTGGCACAGAGGTGAAGATCAGCTTGACAGGCCAGCGATGGATCGTGTCTCGGAGTCAGGTCCTTCCGAACTGGTACGTCGTGAGCAAAGATCTGTCTGTCAAGCCTCGACTTTTGTCATCTACAGTTGGTGAAGATCTTGACTTTGTTGGTTCGTTTAAGTCAAGCGAGCAGACGCGTCGTTCTTCCCAAGATGCCCTTCATCCATTTACTGCAGAGCAACGGTTTGAGATGAACGCCATCAAAGATTTTGGTGGAGCACCACGAGAGATTTTGCCATCTGCGCAGAAGGAGAACTTGCAGCTGCTTCCGAAAGAGTTGCATCTTGAAAGCTTTGCATGGAGTGTTTCGTTTGGAAATGGACTGATTAATGAGGCGTCTTATCTCAAAGGTATCCCTTGTACTTTTGTGAGATCCTTAATAAGGCGCTATATAAATAGCCATATACGTACATACATGAACACACATACATACATACACATTACATGCATACATACATACTTCAGTTTTCTACACAAAGCATCATATGAAAAAGTTTGGCTCAGTTAGGGGGCAACTGCCCTCTTTTGAGTTTTCTCTTTGACACTTGAATTAGGATCTCTATCAATCAGTTTATGTGCATATATATGTATGGATATATGCATGCATTTATATAGTGCCCTTATAGACCTTCTCAAAGACTGATTTCAGTTGTGGTTCTTGATAAAGTTTGACTTCAGTTCAGTTTGATTCCATGACCTTTTAAAACCCATCCAATCTCTTTGTATGTAATCTGACCTGAGTATTAAATTTTGAGATCCATTTTAGTCAATAAGTCTTGCTACACGTCCATCCAAACTTTCTCTAGCACCTTTTAAGATACAATCCAGGTGCTATAAAAATGTTTGGAAGGAAGTCTTGGTTGCTGACACTACATACTCAAATGCTCAGATATGTGACTTTATGCGCTTTACAAATTTTCATAATAATAATAATGATAATAATAATAATAACAACAATATTAATAATAATAATTCTAAAGTTGTTTTCTGTGTCGATTGTCTTCCTTTAGAACAGCTCAATATCGAATCATTTACAGAAGTTGGGGATGAAGTAAAAGGAGACATTTGCTCGACCAGGACAATCTATCTCCATGTCATTGATGACCTTCCGCTTGGAAATGACAAAAATAAGATCAGGTCATTGTCGGAGGCATACAAGTTGACCGTCGACCCAGATAAGGAATGTATATCAATCGCTGGAGCTTCATTTGCTGGAGTCTACTACGGAGCAGTTTCATTGGTGAGTCTTGCGAAGAAAGTGTCGCACGGTGAATTCTATCTGACGGGAGTCGATTTGGTTGATGGTCCAAGGTTTGAACATCGAGGCGTGATGATTGACGTTGCGAGGAATTTCCGTTCGAAAGACGAGATCTTTCGACTGATTGACGCGCTCGCTATGTACAAGATGAACAAACTGCACTTGCATTTGACAGATGATGAAGGATGGAGACTGGAAATTCCTGGACTGGAGGAGCTCACTCAGGTACGTGGAAAGCTTCCACTGATTCAACTGTTCATTGCTCATCCACAACAGATCTTAGATATGACTTTAATGCAATGGTGCCAAAGAAGTCATTTAGATTAGATTAGATATGTTGCGTTTTGTCTGTTGCAGTCGCACCTGCTTAGACCAAAATCAGCCATGTTTCAGGCTTTTAATAAGTTACATGTTATTGTACAGGTTTTTGTATGGCCGTGACTCTGGTGCTGTTGGTACATTAAATGCAATGCACGGTGGTGCAACGTAAATGCTTGACATCATAGGTCATAATGTCTTGGCTTCAGATTTACTGAGTTAGTGCTTTAAATAAGTAAATGAACATAAAATTTGCATTAATCGTAGCAGGGCAAAGCGGCTATGTAGCCATCCAACCATGGCCTTTGAGATGTTCTTGATCAGGCGCTGTATAAATTTTCTGCTACAAAAATGCTATGCATTTATACTATTATTACAATATACAATTATACGATTATACAATTATACTATAGTAATCACAGAGGTGCTAAATTTCATAGCATAGCAAAGTAGCTACCATAAACTGATAGTGGTACTATAAAAGTTCTAGGATTATTAAAAGTGCTATATAAAGCCATCCAGCCCTTACCTTTTAGAGCTTCTTAAAAAGTTGCTATGTAAATATCCAAATACATACATTACATTACAGTTTGGTGGTCACAGAGGTCATAACCCGAGTGAGCAGCGCCACCTGATGTCAATGTTGGGAAGCGGACCGTTTGTCAACTCCTCTGGTTCAGGGTTTTACTCTACATCCACCTACCGTGCGATCCTTCGCCATGCACGTTCACGCCACATCGAGGTCATCCCAGAGTTCGACATGCCAGGTCATTCGCATGCAGCCGTGCGTAGCATGGAGTTTCGTCGCGCTCGACTGGTTCGGGAGGGACACGAGAAGCAGGCAACGGACTATGTCCTCTCCGATCCGCTGGACAAATCCTCATATCTTTCGGCACAGTTCTTTACTGATGGAGTCATGAATCCGTGTCTGGATTCAACTTATCGATTCGTCAACCATGTCATCAGCGAGGTCGTCAAGATGCATAAGGTGAAGGTCAAAGGTCGGAGGTTGTGCTTTGATTCATTGTATTACAAAGGGGTCGAAGGTTGGTTGTAACAATGGTGGATCCGGAGGGTTACAAAGGAGTGGGGCTAAATTACCAAGGCTGGAATTGAATAATAATAATAATGACAATAATAATGATAATAAAATAGATTAAAGTGCAGTTGTCAGTTGCTCAGGAGAGAGAAATAATGAATGGTGGAAAGATGAAAATAATTGGTGGAGGAGTTACTGAAATAAAAAGCTTAATTTGCTGCATGAGACAAGCAACGGATGGATCTGACCTCCTGTTAGGCCTTGCATTTTGACCTTCCCAGGGTTTGACAGTTTCTTAGCCACCTGATAGGTGCTATATGCATGCCGAGATATACATAGGCACCAGACATACAATCTGCAATGTTCTGAATACTTCTCGTCTTTCGAAGGTGCTTTATAAATCTTCTGTTACACTACACTGCAGTACTTTTCTTTACATAGCATTTGCATTTAAAACTGTGAAGGTTTGTGTTAACGTTTGCTCTTGGCAATCGATGCCATGCATATTACAATGACATTGCTATAGCAGTCAACTGATTAGATTATGTTATAGCTCTACAGACGTCATTAGATTTGATTATGCTACAGTGCTACAGAAATGATTAGATTATGTTATAGCTTTACAGAAATGATTATATTATGTTATAGCGCTGCAGAAGTCCCTAGATTTGATTGGAACAATTTATATTTTAGGACATTATGCCACTGACGCGTTTTCACTTCGGTGGTGACGAAGTTCCACATGGTGCGTACACTGAGTCCCCTGCTTGTAAGGAATTTCTTCACAACCATGCGACCCTTTCGAGCACAAAAGACCTCAAGAGGCAGTTCATTCATGAAGTGTCGACCATCTTGGCTCACCATGGCGTCGCAGTCGAAGGATGGGAAGATGCTTTCTCAGATTCCTCTGGAAATATTCTGCCAAAGACTGAGCTGAAGGCAAAGGAAGTCTTCAGCCAAGCCTGGTACAACATCTGGGAACGGGATTACGTGCACAGAACTTATGAATATGCAAATGCAGGCTACAAGGTAGATTAGTATTCAAGTTGGGCTTATGAATATGCAAATGAAGGTTTTGAATATGTGAATGAAGGCTACAGTGTCGGTTACTATTCATGTGGGAGCTGATGAATATGCAAACAATGGATTTTGAATATGTAAATGAAAGGTACAAGATACATTATTGTTACAAGGAGTTTTATCAATATGCAAATTATATAGCCTTACAAGACCCTCACTTGCATATGCATAAGTTATTCTGTATATTCGTAAGCCTTCATTTGTATATTCTTCTTTCACTTACACTACAAGAATACGCAAAAGAAAACATATGAATATGCAAATGAAGACTTATGAATTTGCAAGTAGGAGTCTTTTAAGGCCTCAGAGTAGTTGTGCTTTATGACCTAAGTCTTGACCTCCAGTAGCATTTGAATTCACCTTCATTATCTCCCCCAATTTATTGATTAAATTCACTCAAATTGTTCCCTGTGTGTCTTATAAAATTCATATTAAATTGGCCCAAATTGTCCTCTTTGTGACCTCAAAAACTCACTTTAAATTCGCCGAAATTGGCCCCAGCAATGCCGCTAAAATTCACATTAAATTTGCCCAAATTGTTTGTTTTTGTAAAATCTCAAAAATTAAATTTAAATTCACCCAAATTGTTCATTGCGAGGCCTCTAAAATTCACTTTAAATTCACCAATATTAGCTCCTGCCTGGCCTTTAAAATGTACATAAAATTCAGTTATTGACAGTCTTCGGTTTGGCCCGTAAAATTCACCTGTTTTCGCAGCTTGGTTGACCGATATTCTTGCCTATATTGCACGTCGTTTCATTTGGTTCGTTCAGGTGATTTTGTCTCCTGCAACAGTCGTCTACTTCGACAATCCTCAGGAGCCTGATCCAGAGGACTGGGGCCTGCACTGGGCCACCAGGTACGTCGACACTCGCAGAACTTTCTTCTTTGCACCAGATTCGCTCTACGACAACATCGATTTTGACTTCTTTGGAGCTCGCATCTCGAAAAAGCAAATGTGCGGATCAAAGATACGATGTCCGGAATTGAAGTCTCCGGAAAACATCATTGGTAAATGACAACTTCTCATGTTTGGTATTTTATTAATGCACCGAAGGGAATCCTAGAAAGGTGCTATTTAGATGTTCTGATACATACTGACATACCAGAGACTTTCCAAAATAAGTAAGTAAAGGTGTTGTGTCCTATAGTGGAATGTAGGGGAGGCACTCATTTCCTGCTCTTCAGCCCTTGTATCAGCAATGGATGATTGCCAAGGTCCTCGATACGGGCTCAGTACATTGCAGGACTTGCTCTGTACTTCGCAGCTTACACATCTACCAAATCCTCAAAGTATGTGCAAAATACTTGCCCAGGGTCATGACTCGGAGTCTGCCTAGCATGCTTGAACTTGCAGCTGTTAGATCTCTAACCTAGCGCACTAACCAAATAGAACGTCATGCTAACTGTGCACGTTTTAAATACCTGTTTGATGGCGATGATCATGATGATGATGCTGATGCTGCTGATGACGAAGACAATGATGACAATAATGATGACAAAGATAGAAAGTAATACAGCGTGGTGCCAGCCAGCCACTCGTAAACTAGTCAACAACCTGATGACACATCAGTGTTATGTCATGGAAATTCCTGCCACAGATGCGTGCCCCTGGCCGGCCTGAGCATCATTTTAGTGTACTGATTCATCAGCGGAAAGTTCTGGTAACAAATAATGATAATAATAAATATAACAGTAGTAATAATATAATATAATAATGATAATACTACTGAGATCAGATTAATTCTTCTGTGAAGGCCTGGAGGCAGCAATGTGGTCAGAGGTGATTCGAACTGGAGACCGGATGGACTCAATGCTCTGGCCTCGTCTTCTGGCCGTTGCTGAGCGCAGCTGGCACAAGGCCGACTGGGAGATGGTTGAGCTGGACTGTGATGACCCTGACCAGTGTCCTAAACTCAAGGACCAGAGGAAGGCACGTTGGGCCAGCTGGACAAAGTTTGCCAACACGGTTGGCTATAAGGAGCTGCGGCGGCTTGAAGACCTTGGCATCAATTACTACCTGCCAAGACCAGGTGCCAGGTGAGATGAGTGCTTCTTACCTATACAAGAAGAAACGGATGGTAAGGTAATTATATGTAAAGTAAGGTACTTAAGATGATTGATCGGTTGATTGTCTGACTGGCTGACTAATGCAAGCCTTTATTGAGCAGCACATAACAATCAAATTACAGGTTACTTTCATTGACTAAAATGTTTGTAGTACAGTGTTTAACTTTTTGAACTTGACTTTGTTTTTAGTAATTTAGTAATTTTAGGAATATACCACCTTGTGGGTGGTATGTGTGGGAGGAGGGCTGCAGCCTATTTATAACCCAATCTCTCACTTCTGCAATTTGAACACTGGTCTCTTCTTAAGGGAAACTTAGAGGAATTTAATGGAAATTGGTTTTCATTGCAGAATTGTTGAAGGTCGACTGGAGGTGAACACGCTTTTCCCTGGACTTGTGGTTCAGACGAGTTTAGATGGTGGAATCACCTGGAACGACTTTGATAACCATTCCAGCTATAAAGGAGACATTCTTCTTGCTACAAGGTAGGGTTTCAAAGGGCGTTCTGTAATTTTTCTTCATCATCATCAACATAATCATCAGCATCATCACCACTGCCACCATTATTATCATCATCAGTGCCACCTTCAAGATTGTCATAACCACCATTGTTGCCAACACCACCACCATCATTCTCATCATTACCATCTTCATATCTTTATTGCCACTATAATTATTATTGTCATCAATTCGTCATCTCTGTCATTGTTATCATCACCAACACCACCAGCACAACAATCATCCTTATTTAATTCACTATTTTATTAGTTTATTTCTTAACGTGATGGTTTGTTTAATTTTGAGATCATTTGATGGAAAGAGAAGAAGTGTTCCAGTTGAAGTCAAAGTCGTCTAGAGATCACAAGTCACAGGTCATTTCAGAATGATTGGAGGGTTCATCAGGGAATCACTTGACTTTTGACGCATACAGGAATTGGACCAGCGTGGTTTCGGGTGTTACTTGTAGATATTTTAGAGACTATTTTGTGAGTTCAGTGGAATCTGGGTTAAACAGTTATATGTAAAGTTTTGTTATGTGAAGTTTGAGATTCCTGTGTGAATCTATACCTCCATGCTCTCTTCCAGAGTCCTTTGAAGTTTGGTTAGTTGTCTTTTGCCACTTGCACAAAGTATTTTGTACATAAGCTCCTTGTGTTGGTCTTTTCTGTACCGTAATGTATTTTGCCACCCGTAACCTGTGTTTACACGTAATTGTTTTGCATGTAGAGTTGTATAATGCTCAACAGTCTGTGACAATTTTTATTGCACATTTTTGATATTGTTAAAGTGACGTATGTAAGACGTTTGATAGCGTTTTATGTTGTGATTCTATCAGCACAGTTGTTAACACGTGAGATGTCATAGTGTAGGGGTTAATTGTATTGGACTACCAGTCAAGAGGCTTCGGACCTGAAACCAGGGACGAGTTTAGATGGTGGAATGGTCTTTGAACGTTTATCGTCTGTTTGTTGGTATTCTTGTTTTTTGCGATTGCACGCTTATGCGCTTTGGATGTGAAACCTGGGAATGTATTTTAACATTTACCATCTGCTTGATGGTATTCTTGTTTTACGCTTGCAAGCTTATACACTCGTTTAAAAACTGAGATTGTCCAAAATTCATCTGGAATTCTTCTAACGTGTCATATAAACAGGTTTTTATGTACCTCATTTTAAAGATTCTGTGTTTGCATGATGCACAATAATTCACTTGTAGACAGATACACAGACAGGTGGACAGGTACTGTTACTTTCTGGATATTTATGTGACTGCGTCTTGAATTTGGTGCGCGCCGTCAGTTGATGCCTTGTGCATTAGACACTGGCATTATAGAAGTTTCTAATTAACAATAATAATACTTGAAGAATAGAAAAGCAATTGTGTATTCTGTGTATGAATTCCATTCTAAATACAGTTATTATGACTGGTAATAAAGAACATTTTTTTATGATTCTGTCCATTTCAGTTGAAACTGTTTTTGTTAAGAATTCTTTCCAAGTTTGAAATATTATAAAACAGATTTTCATTAGTTGTTACTTACATAGTTGAGGTCGCCTTGCTATGTCACTACTTGAGTCTGGTGGTTATAGCGTGCTGGATTGTCAACCCAGATGTATGAGCTAGTTCAAATCACCGGCAGGGCTGAAGGTATTTCAAGATTTCAGTTCCACCAGCGTCCCCTAGCGAACTCGTCTATAAATTAAGTGCTCTGACCTTACACTGTTGATCGCCATCGGCCCTCATGTGCCCAGGCTAAAGAAATTGAAGTCGTTAACACCCGCCTTCGCGGTTAGTTTCGGCGACCGCAAATAATCGCAATCTAAATTTGAAATCTCTAAAGCGCTGCTTGAAAGCTAAGCGCAGGGCATCAGCTTGTTCGCGAGCTTTGCAACAAGTCCAAAGATGCCATGTCAAGAACCAGGTCCGGTTGCCAGATGACCAGAGAAGGAAGGGGAAAGGAACTGTTAGGGTGGGCTGTGTTTAAGCTAAGAGAAGTGGGAAGGAAGCGGATTTATAATAGTAATCTTACTACTAATCTATAATAATATTTTAATAGCCTAGCAGTTGCAGACGTGTAGACCTAAGAAAACGTGAAACAATCCGCAGAAAACAAAAATAACATTTAGGCATATTTAAGATAAAATTCAATACAATTTTCGCACAATCTGAAGTAAAATGTCAGTGAAAAATTTTCTGACCACAAACCAAGGGTTGTTATTTGCGGAAAATATTGGCTCTCACAAATTATAGATCAATGCCCCGGAAGCAAAATTGTATAAAAGCCGCTGGCAACCGTTTTCTCCTTTGAGTTTTAGAATAAATTTCTGGTATTAACGGTTTTTGCTATTATTCACACTGATTTCATGTAAAAAATTAAATGTATGACATTGAAGCGAAAAAATAGCCTCTCTACAGTGAAGTCGACATTACTTTATGTCGCTCTAGAGTCGCCCCCAGTTGCGTTTAAGCCAGACTGTTAATAAAAATTGCGCAACTGCAACCGAATTTCTTTGAAGTATACAGCAGTATTATGAAATGCAATTTAATTTATACAGTGATCGTACAGAATATATTCAGAGTCATTTGTTTACAGTTTTGGTTGTCGATTGATGCAAGCCCATCATTTTTTATTAGCTACTGTTGTTATCGTGTTCTTAGACCCTACTTTTAGTAACTGATAAAACAAGCTGAACAGAACTGAGTTCTTGAGAATTTTGTTGCAGACTGAAAAGTGAGTAAAGCATCTTCACAAGGAAATGTCGGCTGAACCAATGGAGATCGATGACTCCTTGTACAGGTTGGCTGAAAATTCTTTCACCACTAACACTGTTATTTGTCAGATTTGAATTCTGGCAACTTGGTCAAGTCACATAGCCTTGATTGTTCCCTTATTTTTGAAGGTGTTCCTTTATTTGTACGTAAAAGAATAATAATACAAAATAAATTCAAGATGTACTTAAAAGCGGCTAAGCATGTATGCATGTATCAGGACCCTTTATATTGCACCTTTAAAAACATACATCACAAAAGCATGATTTAGTTACGTTGCTGTGCACTGAAGTGAAATTACTGACTGATGAAAGAGTGCTACGAAACTTTATGGAATTGTTTGTTGTTCTTTTGCAGCCGTCAGCGCTATGTTCTTGGAGATGGAGCGATGCAGAGAATGGCTCAGTCGAATGTTTTCATCTCGGGGCTTGGAGGACTTGGAGTGGAAATCGGTTGGCAGAGTTTCTCAGTTATATGCGTGCTGCTTATCTGAACGGAATTGTGCTGTCTGCTGTGTGATGTAATTGTAATTGCAAATTTGTATAGTGCCTGTTCAAGAGATTTATTGGAACTTAAAGTGGAGATTTAACTGGAGGTTTGTGTAGTGCTTTTGAAGCCTCTTACAGTTGCTTTTGAGTTACCTACTAAGGAGCAGTTATCTAAAAACCTTATTTGCAATAATCTTTTAGTCATCTGACTGATAACCACGTGCACCTGAGAGACGGTATATAAATTTTCTTTACAACCATAATTACATGCTGGTGTTTGCCCCTTGTAATTTAGGTATGATGCCAACAACCCCCTAGGCTGTAATCCCCAATAACCTGTAGGATATACCACGTGGGAAATAACCATCCTTGGACAATAACCGACCAGGAAAATAATCACCCAGTATAAAATCCTTTGGCCAATAACCCCCAAAATTTACTCATACACAAACACACATATTTGTATGTATGTATGTATAGATTTAAAATGTGCTAATAGTTCAAAAGAAGCACTGATGAGATGACTAATATAGCAGTAACTCAAGAATATTCTACTCTGGAGAATTAACAAGTGTACATCAAAATGGCCTTAGTAAATAATGTGTAAATTTTTACAGTGGTTCTTCAATATTTACATAAAAATTAATGCATTCCTTGTTACGACACTGTATAGGTTGGATTTTATACAACAAATTATCATGTTAGATCTACTATGACAGTGACAGTTCAGTTTGTTGATGGTCCAGTTTGCAATCTAGTCCACATGTACAATTCCTTGCTCAGTTGATGGATATGTGGCGTGTTGACAGACGCATTACTTACTTACTTAATTTGGTGATTTGATAGAGACAGTGACGCTGGAATTGAAGAGTTCTTTGTGTGTAACTAAAATGCAACTATCAGATTAAGTCTGTTGACAACAAGTCAGGCTTAAGTAGATCAGTGTGTGGACAAGAAGTTTATTTAATATTTAATTAGCTTGCATACTTCCTGACTTGATTACAGCTAGGTTTTGGTGGACCATCAGTTGATGCCTTCTGGAATAGAGATTGGCACTGTAGTTATTACCCATAGGTGGTTATTGCCCAGGATTTTAAATGGATTTCCATGGGGATTTTTGGCCTGTATTCAGCTCTTATGCAAGCCATACCCTATAGCTTGAATAATCATAATGTGTTAGGGATTTGTATCAGCAAAGCCCTGCTTCATGATGATTTTGTTTTTTCTCTTTTAGCAAAGAACATTGTCTTAGCAGGTATAAAGGTAAGCAGCTCTTTACTTTAAAAACAACTTCTAGGTTGTTGGGATCTTAAAGAAAGGGTTTTCTCAAGTTTAGATGTAGATTTTGTATAAATTATGGTCTTGCTGTACCTAAGACTGCCCTCATGTGTAGCGCAGGATTGAAGTGACTCTTAATAACGTTAGGTAAGGTAAGGTTGATGTAAGTGGCCTTGGTAGCCATAAGATGCATTTAAACAAATTGGTACTACACTTGTTCCGAGTTCCTTAGGCGCTCGGATGACGTTCCGTGTTTGCTCGGAACATAAATGGAAATGCCCAAGGAAAGTTTATGTTGGAGAGGAATGATTGATATGGTTTTGTTTTTTTTCTTAGTCGTTGACTGTTCATGACGAGCAGGCGTCCACCAAGTTTGATTTGGGAACTCAGTTCTTCCTCCGACCAGAAGATGTAGCGATGTCACGAAACAGGTCAGGTTTTTGCACAGATATATCTGTCAGTTTGTTGCTGTCGTTCAGATCTAAACTTAAGATTCATCTGTTCAACTTGCTTACTCACCATCACCTGACTTCTGGTTTCCCTGACCTATATTTGTGTATGGTTTTTGAATGCAATCTGAACTGGTGCTATATAATTTGTATTTCAGAGCGGAAGCGAGCGTTGGACGGTTGTGTGAGCTGAACCCGTATGTTGTTGTGAAGTCCAGTACAACTGAGTTGAGCCTTGACTCGTCGCTTGAATTTCTGGATGAATTTCAGGTGAATTTGCTCTTTTCATTTTCATCAATGTTTCAGTTTTAAAACAGTTCACTTCTGTGAAAGAACCCAGTCTTTGATCTTGTACTTAGAAAAGAAAACAGTATTCGACATATTTGTTGGACAAAGCTGGTCATCCTCTTGTAAAAACCTTCTGTTGTTGTTGCTGTAGTGTGTTATTATGACAGAAGTTTCTCTGCCTTTACTGTTGCGTGTCAACGACTACTGTCGAAGCAGGAATCCACCGATTAAGGTGACTAAAACAATGATTATTTAAGTTAGATACTTGTTTCATGAATATTTAAATGAACTAGTTGTTTCATTAATGTTTAAATTAAATAGTTGTTTTATGAATATTTATTTGTTTCATAAATATTTATAACAAAGGCTTCATAAATATTTAAATTTGTTGTAAATATTTTAAATAGGTGTTTCGTTCATATTTGAATTAGATAGCTATTCGTGAACACTTAAGTTTGATGGGTATCTTATGTACATTTAGATTAGACAGAGGCTGCCTGACTGTTTAACTTAGGTAGTTTAAGGATTATTTAAATTAGGTCCACTTTTCATCAGCAGAAATTGTGCTGACTTTCATGTATGCTTATCTGACGAAGCTTATGACGAGAACATATCTGTCTTAAGTGAAATATAGGCTGATGGTGTATTAAGTATATTGCCTTTGTTTTATCTTGACCCATGCGGTCTATATTTCAATGATTGTCAGTCATTAGTTATTCAGACACTTGATATAGCACCTTTTAGGTACCTCACAAAAGTGCTGCCTATGCTAGCCTAGATGTTAAAGGCTTTAAGAACAAAATGCTTGTCAGTAAGCAAACATGCTCAGATAACTACATGTAAAAGAGTCACCAGTGGCAAGCTCCCACACACGGATGTATGCAGAAGATGTGCTTGTCTGCGGATTCCCTCATGGTGCATGTCTTTGTCTGACTGAGTTGTTCTGCTGGTAGTTTGTTGCTTCGGACGTTCGAGGAGTCTTCTGTTGGTCGTTCTGTGACTTTGGCCAAGACTTTGAAGTTGTCGACTCGAGTGGAGAGGAGCCACATGAGGTCTTCATCTCCGACATCACAAAGGTACGTCGAGCACTGTTTTCTGGATGGGTAGGAATAGCCAGAAGGGATTTGTCTTGTGTTTGTATGTGAGTGAAATTTGTATAGCACGTTTTGTGCCTTCCAGAGGTGCTGAGACATGGAAGTCTTATGATTCTAAAATGGTGTAACTCAAGTTTGGGTACTTGGAAAAAGGCTAAGGTACTTTGGAAGTACTGTAGTTGTGGATTGTAAATAATTATTGCTCTGTTCTTGGTATCTTTTTGTTCTCACGTATAAGACATTTTTCTTTCTGCATGTTCACCCTCGTTAGACTGGAATATGATTTTGACTACAACTTCACTTGAAGCAACCATTGATTGATGCCTTGGGCACTACAATAAGTGCTCCATAGGAGTCATCAGATTAGATTAAATTATCCAATGATTGCGTGTTTGAGCCTGCTGAGTGGACTCTGTGTAATGACCCTGGACAAGTGGTTTGTGCACACTTGTCATACACTAGTGATTCAGAGTTACTGACCGCATGCATTTAATAAGTTTGGGACTAAAAGAATGAACTCTTGCTACAAATTTATTGGATCTTCCAATTGATTGATCTTATGGCTTGTATATATTGGTTGATTGGGTGGTTGAATGAGCACTGAGTGAATGATTGATTGCTTGTTGGCTTGATCGTTTATCGGTCTTGGCCTTTATGACACTGAATCTGTGTTGGGGTCACAGGGGAATCCAGGTGTTGTGACAACCCTTGAGAATAAGATGCATGGCTTTCAATCTGGTGACTTTGTGACCTTCAAAGAGGTCGGCGGAATGACCATCCTTAATGGAAAACAGTGGCCAGTCGAAGGTATGCCAGGGCCAGTTACAGAATTGTTCAAATGCTCGTTGGCGATCCGTTGAATTTAAAAAATGAAACAGCGAAGTGTAGGCACTTTACAAATATCCAGTTTTTGATTATTGTATTCTGGAGAAAGATTATTAAATTGCAGCTTTACAACTCAAAGTTTGTGTAGACTTCTGGTGAAACTAGATATTATTTTTATTATTACTAACATTACCGTTATTATTATTATTATTGTAGGAGAGAGTTTTAATGATATTATCGGTCATTAAGAAATAAATGAGCTGACCTTTGATCAATATTCTAGTTTTGACGCCATACAAGTTTGCAATCTGTGACACAACTGGTGATGAGTTCCAACCTTACGAGTCGGGTGGAGTGGTCATACAGGTGAAGGTTCCAAGGCGCATGAACTTTGTGAGTATTGTCCAAGGATCCTACTTTCAAATTTTGACAAATCTGAGATTAACTGATAGTGAAGTTTCAGATGTTGTTTGTTCCATATTACTAAAGAATGGCGTGTGGTTTCCATGCTTTTTTCGCACTGGTCCTCATCTATGGAATTCACTACCAACGGCTTCCTATAAAGGAACATTCTTTTATGTCCTTTTTTAGCAGTTGAAGACCTGTGTTTTCCTAGCTACCCGCTCTTTTAAGATGAATGACTACCACCACCACCATGATAACTTATTAACAATAACAATAACATTGCTAGCGAAAATGTATTGTTGGTGGTGGTGGAAAGGATACTATGTATATGTATCTGGTCATTGGAAGGATTGTACAGCATAGTTGTTTGTTAATTTGTGAGAAGAATTCTCTACAGACTGAGTTGTACCGTCCGTCTCTTATCGTTCCGGATTTGGCTAAAATCACAGCACCCGGCAACCTTCATCTTGGCATTCTGGCCTTGCACCAGTTCTTCGAGAAACGTGGATCTTTGCCCAGAGTCTGGTAACTGAATCAGTTTTCTCCTTTTTTACATATTCAGTGTACAAGTTTGACGTTTTAGTGTATTTTTTACTTACGATATTTGTAGTAACAGTATATGTCTGGTTCTTATCTAGTCTAATCTAATCTAATTACTTCCATGGCACTGTTATAATTATGTTCAAGGTGTTTGTATTTTTTATATATCACATTTGGGGAACCTCTGAAAGATGATAATTTTGCTACAGGTTATACTAATAATGATAATAATTTTTGTGAATTTTCTAATGTTTGCCATTTCAATTTATATTTTGTTTTTGTAGGAATTCTAGCGATGCTAAGGAACTTGTCACTTTTGCTCTGGCTCTGAATCAGGAATTCAAGATTACTGTAAGTCTAGATTACGTCAGCTGACAGGTTCTGCCAATCTAAATTTGTCTTTTGGTTGTTTACCAGTGGTGAGAAGTTATCTCTCAGAAATAACAGGTTAGGTTAAGAGTAAAAAACTGTCTTGCTGAACTGCATGTACTCGTGATGGGCGCATCATTTCCGTTCCAAAAACTGGAACATTCTTCCAGCAAGCATTCGCTCTGCCGAGTCTGTGTTGGCCTTCAGGTCTTGATTATAAGCCACCTTGACTTGTTTCCTCTGTAGGCGGTCCCTGTGTCTTCAGATTTCCTTATTGAATTCGACAGGCTTCACTCTGGAATTTGGCATGCACAATGACTGCTTAACCATAACCACAGAGTGATGCCTTGAGCATTATTAAAGTGGACCTATAGAAGTTCTTGAATTGTATTAGTCACTGGAACTTGTTTAACTGTTATCAGGTTCCATATGAAGAACTGCCTTATAACAATGTTGTGTTAGAGTGGTATCCATTGTTAAAAGCAGAACTAAATTTTGGATCCTTGTACTCAACCGCATTATGTCAGAATGGCATTTTAGTGAGTATATAAGTGTGTATGTGTCTTAGCGTTATATAGCGCCTGTTAGCAACTTGGCACCTGTGTATAATTTATTTAGAATTTTGGGTGTATTTTTACGTATTTTCTAGCTGAAATGATTTTGTTTCGGGATGTATTTGTAGTTTAAAGTTGATTTAATGTGATTTTCTGTTGTGTCACTTTAAAGGAAGATGAGGAATCACTGGACCCGGCCTGCTGGCGCCAACTGTCGTGGACGGCGCGTGGCTGTTTTGCACCCCTCTGTGCATTCATGGGTGGAGTTGTGGCTCAGGAGGCACTCAAGGGTCTGACGGGAAAGTTCTCTCCACTCACCCAGTGGGTAGGTTCTCAAGTTATTCTTCGGCTTCTTGTCTAAACTTAGAATGAGGAAGCGAGTTATGCTGGGTTGAACCGACCTATGAAGAAGAATAGCAATCCTGTCGGCTAACTAAATGTGAGAGGCAGGCATGGGTACAAAATGTTGTCGACTTTGTTTTCTTAGCCTCGGCAAATGAGGGCGAATCGCCTGTCCTGTCTCTTGTCGTCTGATCCTCCCACTGACACTACAGTCAGTGTATTCATTTTACAGTTGAATTTGGTAGGGGATGAAAGTGGAGAAGTAATTTCGGTAGGTTCTGCCCTGGATTTCGACCGGACTTATCTCCAACGGGTTACAGTTTGTGACTATGCTTTCATTTGAAGCAGCTGCTGATTGATGCCTCTTGCACGGTGATAACAGCGCTGTAGAAGTGATCAGAATACCCGCCACAGCCTGACTTCTTTCTTATTGGCATTGACTGGACAACATATTTCAATCTCTTACTACACTTTCGTTTGAAGCGACTCAGCTGATGCCTTGTGAAGTACGATAACAGCACTATAGAAGTTATTTGATTAGCTTAATTATAGTAAGTGGAAGCCAGCAGGAATAGGTCAAACCCGTGTGTTAAGGACAATTCCCTTGGTGTAATTATGACTCGTGTTTTATGAGTTGCTCGTTACCAGTGAATCCTTTAAGCGGTGCTTCTGAGAGCAAATGCCTTGCTGATGTTGTTTTCCAGCTCCATCTGGATGCAAGGGAAGTTCTCTCTGACCTGGAACCAACTGGAGATGGCATCTCTTTCCGCCTGTGGTCTGTACAAACTCTCTTCCGTGTCATTAATTCCAGTTTAAATAGAAAGGTGGTCTAAACATTCATGGCAGCTCGAAGCAATACTTTCAGAAAAATTAGCTAATTTGTTAATGATTTTGATATATTTTAAGAAAGAGGCGATTGATGTCTTGAGAGTCAAAATCTTTTAGTAATCATGATGGTGTTGGTGATATATTGACATATCGTTAGTTACCATGGTGATGTTGTCTTGACAGCGATGACCGTTACGATGCTTTGAGGATTTGTGTCGGTGAAGAGACCTGTAGGAAGCTGGCACACCTGAGGATCTTCTTGGTAGGAACCAATCAGAATCTTTTAAGCCACTGTAAGAACCAATCTGAATTCAGTGGTTCATGCTAAGGTCTAATCAGAGTTAAGTAGGTCAAAACAAGAGCCAATGAGAATTAATTAAGTAGGTACTTAAGGATATGATTATTTTTTCGGTCCTCAAGTGCAGTTTCTTTGCCCTCTGATGAAGCAGCTTAATGCGGTTTTTTCTTTTATATATTTACAAGTATTGTTATCTCACATGCAGCTTATCTTTGACTTATGTTAATGATGTATAGGTTGGTTGCTGAGGCTGTTTTTCATCTGTTTTGGACAGGTTGGATGTGGTGCCATTGGATGCGAGATGCTCAAGAACTTTGCTGTGCTGGGCGCTTGTCAATCTGCTTCACCTGGACAGGTCAGCTTCATTAGAATGCCTTTATAAATATTGATCGATGAAATTCTAGCAGACGAGCTTAGTTTAGATAAAAATGGATGAAAACTAGCCTCTCCAGCACAGTGCATTTGCGTGCTAGTTTGGCAAAATAAATCCATCTTGGGGAAATCCCCATCGCTTTCCATTAGCTATGCTTCCGTACTGCTCTCCCGCAATTCCCTTCCCTCGCTTTCTACCTGTCTCCCTCCTGTCCCTCTCTCTTCCTGCCTCCCACCATAGTATTCTGTCTCTGTGTGTCTGTCTGTCTCTCTATCTTTATTTCTATTAGATAAAAGTGAATGGGTTTGGATTGATTAGATGAGATGGGGATTAAATTAGATTTGATTGGTTTTCAGTTGACGATTACTGATAACGATTTGATCGAAAAGTCGAACCTGAACCGACAGTTTCTCTTCCGACCTCAGCACATCCGGGTAGGGAAGTTCTAACATGCAGTCTGCCTATCTGTATGTCACTCTGTTTGTGTATGTTTGTCTATCTGTCTCTTTCTAACTGTTTCCTACATATGAATTCTTTTTTCACATTTATTCATTCGTGTGTTCACTTTATTTCATGAGCCAAGTCGTGCGATTATGAATTTGTCTGCTTTTCAGCAACCCAAGAGCACAACAGCGGCTGCTGCCGTCTTGGAAATAAACCCAGGCAAGTGCGAAAATTTCTTAGATAAAACTTTTAATAAGAGAATTGAATCCAATCCAATGATTTCTGTAGTGCCATTATCGTGCTGCACAAGCATCAGTCAAAGATCGCTTCAAGTGAAACTGAGATCAGAAATCGTAAACTCTTGGGTAAGCCTGTTCAGAATCCAGTAGGTCAGATTAGGTTAGACTGTTGATAATTCATGGGATACAAAGGTAATCTACTCTGATTTGTTGACACGGATAGCACCTCTGTGTTAATGCTGAAGTTCTGTCAATTTCTTACCGTTATTTTCAGTCTTCATGTAATGATGAACAAATTTGAAATTTAAGGCAAAGATGGATAAACAAAATGTTTACTTGCAAGTGATCATTTTATGATTTTTGCAAACGGTCATGTTATGATTTTAGATTTAAGGATCGAAGCCCATCAACACAAAGGTAATGGACATCAACTGTGTATCTGTTTATTGCCTGAATAGTGTGTTTGTGAGTGTGTGTGTGTATATGTGTGTGTGTGTGTGTGTGTTTGCACGTGTGTCCTTGATCCCTGGTCCAGTTAGTGCAGGGTAATTTCTTTTCACTTAGCCAGGCAGAAGGATAGGAACAAGAGAGGGCATGGGAGGGGAGGGAAGGTTGTGGAGGGAGAAGTTTTGGGAGAAGGATGGAAGGGGAAGGTGGAGGGGAGAGAGCGAGAACAACGGGTGATTTCCCAAAAAGGGATGTTCGCCAAACTAGCACTCAGATGCTTTGTGTGAAATAGCCTGCATAGTTACTACTGTTACTATCAGCATCTCTTGGAAAGCTGCTGGTTTTTCTTTTTCTTAGTATGTGTTCAGACAGAGAATGCTGTTTACCCGGACACGTTTTTCCAGCAAGTGGATGTTGTGGTGAATGCGCTGGACAATCTGGAAGCAAGGAGGTATATGGATAGGTAAGTCAAAGGAGTTACCTGTTTAATTCATCTTTAGGAATTTAAATGCTTTATTGCATGATTAAGGCATTATGTAAATGCCTTATTGCTATATGAATGCACTAAGTAAATTTCGTTGTAATTTTGTTTTCAGCCGATGTGTAACAAACCAGCGCCCTCTGCTGGAATCTGGGACGATGGGGGCCAAGGGTCACGTCCAGGTTATCATTCCTTTCATGACCGAGTCCTATGCCAGTCAGGTAGGTCTGCTTGAACTGTCTCCATGGAAACTGTTGCCTTGGTAATTATTTTTATTATTATTTTGCATTTATTACTCGTGCAAAGTCAGTAAATCTGAATCTGAGGTGCAAAGTAATTGTAAGTGAAGGACTTGCTCAAGGTCCCTACAAAGTCACCGTCTAAGGGGAGGCTCGAACCTGTACTCTGCTCATTACAGGCCAAGCGCTCTGTCCAGTCGGCTACCATGCCTCATGGTACTAAAGACTGCTCTTCTGTTTTTGGTGTGTGCTGGTTCGGTTGCTCATCTTTAGTTTGTTTCCTGCATAGCAGTTTTATCTGTTTGTGACTGGTCTGTGTTTATAGAATGATCCGTTGGATGAAGATGTTCCTTACTGTACACTTCATTCATTTCCAGCTGTCATGGACCACTGCATCGAGTGGGCCAGAGACAAGGTAACGTCTCGGCTGATTGCTTTCTCTCACAGGGTGCTAGGAAAAAGCAGTTTGACCATTGGTATGTTTTGTAGGAGGGCTTTTGAGAAATACCATACTTAGATGCTCAATATTGCCTCTTGCAAAGAAATGCTGGTTTGACTTGAAGCAGTTTGCTATTAAGGAATACTAGAATACAGAATCTGCTATGTAGGAATGCTAGTATAGCTTTGAATGATTTGAAGTGAAGAAATATAAAGAAATAAAGAATTATAAAGAAATGACAGCATGGCTTTAAGTATTGTGTTATGAAGAAATACTAGTGTAGGTAAGCTTTTCACAAACTGCCTTATGTAACTGCTAGCTTCTAAAGTTTAGAGAGGTGTTTTGATAACTTTCAGTTTGAGACGCTGTTTTGCCAGAAGCCAAATCTTTACAACAAATTCTGGTCAATGCATAAACTGGATGAAGCCATTGCTGTTAGTAGAGTCTAATCTCATCTAATCTAATGACTTCTTTAGTGCTGTTATCAGAATGCCCAAGGAATCAGAGTAACAACAACTGCTTATTTGATTAGCTGATTCACAGACAGATTCATTTATACGTTTGCTGATTCATCTATTCACTGAGTTACTAATTTAATTCATTGATTACGCCAATGGCTATCTAGAGAAGGTCATAGTTACTCCCACTGCTACCAATGGCAGGTTTAAGTAGCTACCTAAAGCAGGTCAAAGTTTCTCCCACAGCTACCCATGGCTGTTATTCCCATTCATACATATTCTTATGCCTTTCTGATGTTTTGCATTGTCAGAGTCTGCAGAATGGCGTGGCTTTGGAGAATGCAGCTGTAGTGAGTAAGATGACAGCTTACCTTCCTATCTCCGGCGAATGTTGCATTGCGGTTGCTCGAATCAAGTTTGAAAAGTTCTTCAACCATCGGGTAGGAGTGTGATCGCTTAAACTGATTCCTTCCAAGAGATTCTAAATTTGTGTACATTTGTTATCGCCCACAACTGAATCAAATGTCAGTGATGTATTGATTGAGTGATTGATTGATTGATTGTGCAATCAATTGGTTATATATTGAATAATCAGTTGCTTTATTTAGTTATTGATTGATGAATTGATCAAGTATCTGGCTAATAAGTTGATGGATTGAGCAATTGAATGAATGTTTGATTGATGTTGGCAAGTGTTGAACCTGACTGTGCCCCAGAATTGCATAGCTAGCTTCACTGAGCAGAGAGGAAAGCAAGTCTGTTGGATGTCTTGTTTGAAATGTTGAATCTTTGTCGTTGTGTTTCTGTTGCAGGCAAAGCAGTTGTTACATGCCTTTCCTCTGGATACAAAGATGAAGGATGGATGTAAGTGATGACAACTTTGTTTCATTTCCTCGCCATCATCTTCAGTTTAGCCTCCTGGCTTATGCAAGATTCTTTTCTGTGTTTTAAATGATGGCATGAAGTAATTTCCAATTGGACCTCTCTGTCGGAGATTTTGGCTGCCATATGATCATCATATTGGCTCTTGGATCTTAATACAATACAGGTTCTGTAAAGGCACTTAATAAATAATCATATGCATACCTATGTATGTACAGTGTATGTATATATGTGCGTTTGTATCAACACTCTTTACAGGTGCTAAATATATAATCCTATGCATATGTACAGTGTAAATATGTATGCGTGTACATGTCATTACATTTGATATAATACCTTCTAAGGTCCTGTCAAGTTTTTAGTGTTATCGACTGGTTTATAATCTGGAGTTTAATTAGATTCTGATTTTCAGTTTTCTTGTGGGTTTTCCAAGAGTTTAATGTTTAGTTTTCTTGAATTTCAGCACTCTTCTGGCAGTCTCCAAAGAGACCTCCAAATCCCGTCGATTTTGATGCCAACAATCCACTGTGAGTTGCTCATCCTTCTCTGAATCATCCTCTGGAATCCTCAGCTGAATCATCCTCTGTGTCATTCTTTGAATCCTTGTCGGAATCTTCATCTAAGTCCTTTGATTCGTCTTCTATTCATCCCATTGTTCTTCAAATGCAAACACTGCTAACAATTTAACAATGCACCAGATATCAAAACAATTGTAACAAGTAATTAATGCCAATTGCTTAGTGCTATTTATTTCGATTTAGTTTTTAATTTGATTTCTTGTCTTGGATATTCATCTGCTTAGGCACTTGGAGTTTGTTCAGGCGTTTGCTCATCTGTTTGCGGACACATATGGCATTCGATGGACCCAGGAGGTAAGTCCTGTTCAGCAAACCTCAGATTTATGCAAACTTATTCAAATAAAGTGCATGTACAGGCCCTATATAAATTTCCAGATTAATCAGTTATTTATGAGTTCCTATAAGGGGATCTAATGCTTTGAAATTGAGCTGGATGCTATTAATTTATTGTATTAATAAATGATTATTGTTTAGCCTGAGGTGAAAGTGAATGGGTTAAGAGTGCGTTATGTGTATGATAATAATGTCTTTATAATTTGCGTCGTTTAGTATTTAATTCTTTTGATTTTATTCAGGATTTCAGCAAGGAAAAAATTCTAAGAATCTTGCCAAAAATCGTCGTCCCAGAATTTCAACCAAAGTCAAAGGTTGGTTCTGACAGAAATTGCCTCCTATACAATTCAGTCCTTAAGGAAGTGCACATAGTATTCCTCTTCTATTCACATCTATCTGTCTGTGTCAGTCTTTTTGTCTGTGTGTCAGTTGTTTGCCTGTCTGTCAGTGTTTCTGTCTCTCCATCTACTTGTTGTCAGTCTCTCTTTCTGTCAGTTTACGCTGGAGCCCTGCTTATAACGTGCTTCAATTTATAACACGTCTTTGTAATTGTAAGTAGTAACTTCTTTTGCCCTGGTGTCTAATGCACAAGGCATCAACCGATGGTGTGCCAACTTCATGCCACAGTCAGGCCAATACCCAGAAAGTCAGTCTGCTGAAACAGAGAGGGAGCCTGTGGTGGATAAGCCAACTGAAAAAGGTAAGTTTTAACTTGAGAACGAAATGACACAAGTGACTGAACAGAACGAACAGATGCAGGAAGTGAATTCAAAAATCTAGGCCCAGCTACCAAACAAGTTCATGCACCAAGAACAGTTCTAGTCTTGGATGTAACCGGAGAAGGCAGTCAGATGACGTGGTTGAATAATTAAAAGTCTGAAGCATGAGGACTGAAATCTGGTAGAACACGATTGGAGACACGGACTTCAAACTGAGCTGCAGAAAACTGCTTAACCTTTTCTAAGCTGGTCTTTGATACGGGCCCATATAGCGAGTTTCTGATGTGTTAAAATTGTTTTCGTTACTGAATGGAAAAGGCCCTAATGTGTAGCATCTTGGTGTGCTGAACACGAATATAACCATAAAAATTTTTTATTGGCTCTCGTTTTGAAAATATTTCATATAGTTCATTTTTTATGTTTCACCATGTAAATTTATGCAGTAGGACTGCGACAATATCCTAAATAAGTCTAGAATGATGTAATATTCCACCTCATTGCATAATCCCATCATGGACACATCATGCACAGTTGATTACGTCATTTTCTGATGCAATGTAAAACTACAGCCAGTCGGCTGCTGACGTAAGATGACGTCAGCAGTGTACTATATAAAGCGAGTCGGAACGGTTGAGCATTTACAATATTGCGAGACAGTTTAAGTTACTGTTTTATAAAACTATTATTACTTTATCCATTTAGATACAATACAGAACAGTAATGCCTCGGAAGTGCGTAAATACTGTGGACAACTTTTGTTACATTTGTGGGGAAGTGACATATTTTGCCAACCAGAAGAAAAGTATCACTTATCAAGTCAAGAAGGCATATCATGCTTACTTCGAATGCAAGGTTGGTGACCAAGACAAGCCATGGGCCCCGCATATATGCTGTGCTACATGTACAACACAGCTTTCACAGTGGTTGATTGGCAAAAGACCATCAATGCCGTTTGCAGTTCCCATGGTGTGGAGAGAGCAAAGCAACCACGTAGATGACTGTTACTTCTGCTTGGTTCCTCCTCTTTCCGGTGGAATAACGAAGCAAAAGAAGTCGACAATAGTCTACCCAAACATTCCGTCAGCATTGAGACCAGTTCCACATGGTGATGGACTTCCTATTCCAGAACCTCCAGCAGAATATATTTTCCTTGATTCATCTGATGAGGACAAGGGTGAGCCGACATGTTCTTCTCCTGGTCCGTCAGCGTGCAGTGATCCCGATTTTCACTGTGGTGCATCATCAACCCCACACAGAATAACACAGGAAGAACTAAATGACCTTGTTCGTGATTTGGACTTATCCAAAAACAAGGCAGAATTGCTAGGATCAAGACTCCATCAATGGAATCTTCTAGAAGAAGATGTCACAATTACTTCATATAGAAAGCGCCATCAGCAGTTGGAACCTTTCTTTATGAAGGAAGGTAATCTGGTATTCTGTTCCAATATTGACGACCTCATGAATGCCTTACAGATCACTCATGACCCACAAGAATGGAGACTCTTTGTAGACTCTTCAACACTGAGTCTTAAGGCTGTGCTTTTGCACAATGGAAACCGTCTTCCATCTATTCCATTAGCGCATGCTGTCCACATGAAAGAGACATACGATAACCTAAAACAGCTACTGCATTCCATTGACTATAACAGGTACAAATGGCACCTGTGTGGTGATTTGAAGGTAGTTGCCATTTTAATGGAACTGCAGCAAGGATATACAAAATATATGTTTCTTGTGTGAGTGGGATAGCCGAGCAAGAGAGTTGCACTACGTGCGGAAGGAATGGACTCCCAGATAAAACATGGCAGTTGGACAGAAGAATATCCAGCACCCAGCTCTGGTCGAGGCTCACAAAATCCTACTACCACCCCTTCACATCAAACTAGGTTTGGTGAAGAACTTCGTGAAAGCCATGGACCGCACTTCGCCAGCTTTCCGATACCTGCATGAAAAATTCCCTCGACTCAGCGAAGCAAAGATTAAAGAGGGAGTTTTTGTGGGTCCTCGGATTAGAGAACTCTTCAAAGATGACCGCTTCAACAACTTGCTGGAGGGTGATGCGAAACAAACATGGAATGCTTTTCGTCTAGTGTCTACAGACTTTCTGGGGAATGTTAGGGCAGAAAACTACAAGGAACTAGTAGAAGACATGCTCAAGCAGTACCAGAAATTTCGCTGCAATATGTCTCTGAAGATGCATTTCCTTCATTCCCATCTGGATTTCTTCCCTGACAACTGTGGTATGGTTAGTGACGAACATGGCGAACGTTTTCATCAAGATATCGCAACAATGGAGCAAAGGTACCAGGGAAAATGGTCCACTACAATGTTGGCTGACTACTGCTGGACACTCCGCAGAGATGCTCCCGAACAGCTGTACAAGAGACAGGCAAAAAATCGAAGAACTAGTCTATGACCTGGTTTTTACAAATATTAACTGTAAGTGTATCACTATTGGCATGCATTGTGCGATATAAAATTACTTCATTTCAGATTACAAAAAAACAAGAGCCAATTCGGCATTTTCACTGTCATATTCGTGTTCAGCACATACAAATTGATAAGAACTGACTAATTTCATTTCAGTAACATGACTTTTGTAAAAATTTGTTGTCCAGTGTTGTTTTCAGTGAAAAAGTTAGCGGAGTGGAAATGAGAACTGAAAAACAGGAATTTATTTCTCTGACTCGGCAGAGCACCCTTGAAATTGCTTTGCTACTGAACTGCTCGGTGTAAATTTTTGTATTTATGTTGTGCAACTCAAGATTTTTCAGCACCAGTGAAGGTTAAATGAAATTGAAGATTTGTTATTGCCCTTTGTTTAGTACAAAATTTTTGATCACATTTGAATTTTTTGGATGTTTTGCATTTTGCCCTAGAATTCGACATTATAAAGTTTGAACAATTGCTATTTTTAGCGCATAGAGACAGATGTCAATGCAAAGAAGCCGGAACATGAAGAAATCTCCGGAGATGAGTTGAAAATGTCTGCAAACATGCTACAGCAGTGTGTCTCACGCAGCAGTGGTAGGTATTAAAAATCTGTGGCTGTGCAAAAGGCGCTATATAATTGTTGATGTATGCTGCATGGAAATTAGGTCTTCATGACCTAGTTTAATGCAATTCACTGTCAAATCATGATTAGTCCTAGATAAGAGTGGTCAGATTTTGAGTCAATTTTCTCAGATCATGCTTTTATATCATTTTGAAAGAACTTGAAATTTGCAATAATAAAGATGATAAATAAAACTTTTGTCACAGCTGGGACATAAGCACTTCTGAGAATATGGCTTGAAGAGCTGCTCTGTATCTTTACTGAATGAATGACTGAATGAATGAATGATTATTTCTGAATGAACAAAGAAGCAACTCTGCACGATTTAATGAATTCGATGTTGACTGGAGAGTAGAGTGTTTTACAGTCAGGATTTAAATTCGAGTCCTGTTGCCTTAATTATTATGTTGTCTGTTCTTTTGTTTGGACAGCATTTCCTCGTCTGAATCCAGCGACTTTTGAGAAGGATGATGACTCCAATGGACACATTGATTTCATTGTTGCCACATCGGTAGGTCAACCAGGCTTTCTTCTAAGTCAACCTGTAAGTCTAAATAGAGCAACTTTACCTTCTGAACAATCAGAATGAGCCCAGTTACATTGATGATTTTTTCAAGTTACTTGAGCATTGTGGCTCAAGCTCCTGCGTTTGTCTCTTCTGCAGTTTTGCAGGTGCGTGAAGTCTGTCTTATTTGACTGGTTTCACTGGTCTGGGTCGGGAGCACTCCTTATGAGTTTATTCTTGAAGTGGTGCTTTATAGATGTCGAATTACAATTACTACTTGTAGCTTTAGCACTTTTGAGTGGTACTTAAAAGGTGCTACATTAAGTATCTAGATGCATGCATACGTGTTAAATGAAATATAAACTCTGCCATGTTGGATACCTTGTGTTTTCTTCACCCACAGTGCATGCTTGAAATGGTGCTATATATAAGCTTTTGGCTATGTTGCATTGCAGTTTTCTAGCATATGTTGATTTTCAGAATTTACGAGCGATGATGTACAACATCGAGACTGCGGATCGTCTCAAGATCAAACGGATTGCTGGCCGAATAGTTCCAGCCATTGCCACGACGACTGCTGCTGTAGCTGGTCTCGTAAGCATCTTGTTGGATATTCTGTGTAACAGTGCTGTTCTTGATCTCCGCATCTTTGTTTTTTTGTTATTAAATGATTTTTAAAATTTTCTGGAATCGCTAAATTTTGCCTGTGTACTGTTTATTTCTGAATTGGTATTTCTTTTCTGATGACCTCATGGGATTCCCTTGTTTGGGAATTTTCCAGATTTGTAAGTATGCATGATGGGGCAGAACAGTCTGGTGGTTAATGTGTTGGACTGTTAACTGAGAGGTCAGGGGTTCAAATCCCCACCAGGACAGAAGGACAATTAGAAATTACTGCTCCATTTACATCCCCTAGTGAACTCAACTATAAAGTGAGTATCCTGACCGGGTACTCATAGCTGCCTCTTAGGGTTAGCTTGAGGGACTGCTCTTCAAAGTATGTGTGATGTGAAAACATGTAGACTATGAGCTTTTTTCCAGACTAAGATGTTTTTATTCAACGTTTTATATCAACTTTATATTTTTTCAACTTTGTAATATATCACGGCATTTGCATAGATCCGTCTTTTGGTAAGTTGTCGGTGATGTTTATTTCAGGTGACCATAGAGCTCGTTAAAGTCGTGAAGCGCTCTAAACTTGACCAATATCGCAATGCATTCATCAACTTGGCTCTGCCAATGTTTGTCCTGTCGGAACCGGGGGCGCCCAAGAGAACTAAACTGCGGTTAGGATTAAGCAATTTCTTTGGTTACAACTTTGATTCCATTGGGGAGCTTTCTGTACCGGCTTCAGAATTAAAAAATTACTAACTAAACTATATTTGTGCTGCATTTGGAGCCTCTCAGTGGTGTAATTTCTGGGGAACAGATAACTTCCCCATTTAAGATGCATTTACCCAAAGAATTCCTCCTGTCCATGTCTTTTCCTTCCCACCAATTTAGGTTATCTCCCTTTGAAAATACATTCTCCCCATACATTTTGCTTCTGTTTTACGCAAAAAGTGTTTGTTTTTGCATAGGAATGACATGGAGTTCAGCCTTTGGGATCGATGGGAGATCCAAGGTTCTGATACGATGACACTGAAAGACTTTATTGAAGCCGTCAAGGTCCACAGCAGCGTTTATCTTAATATGCAGTCTTAATCTGATCTAATCTGGAAACTTCTATATCATTTCATTACTATGATGCACAAGTCATCAATCGATGGTTGTTTCTGAGAAATACTGCATTCCAAAACCACACTCCGTTGGATAGTACCAGTCGAGAATCGTGAAGCCGGAAAACAAGCTAAACAAACAAGATGGAACCAACCAACCCTGACCTAAACAACATAAAAATAATTAAATTAACTTAAATATGTAAGACAGTAATTTCTTATGCTGTAGTTGCAGTGTTCACTCTATCTGCCAAAACTAAGGGGCATTCTAGTCCAATGACCTATAGTGCCGTTACCGTAATGCAGAAGGCATCAGTTGATGGTTGCAAATTGGTGGTGCAGGACTAGATAAGACTAATGTTTTAAATATTTAATCATGTTATTAATACTGTACCATTAAAAGACAATATTTTTTATGCTTAGACTAATGTTGATGCTATTAGACATAATATTTTGAATAAGGAATCCTATTAATACTATTAATTGAACGGAGTATTTTAAACCCTTGAAGATGCAGGAATTGACTATGGATGTTGAGTGCTTCATCCCAAGCTGTATATAGTCCAGTTTTATTGACCTTCCCCAGCACAGAACATTGGATACTGGATATAGCCTTTGTTCAGACTTCCCATTTCCTTGGGTCAACCTAGTGTTTTCGATATGGAAGTACAAGCCAAAGGCCTTCAACCCATCTTGAAAATTGTCCGGTTTTATATGCTTACCCCAGTTGAGCATTGGGTAGCCTTCTTTCCCTCTCTGTGTTTCCTTAAGTTTCCAGTTGACTCAAGGGGCGCTATATAAATGCTGTGAATGATTATTCTATATTTATTGAGCGCTACCATCTTACGGCAAAGCATTAATCAGTGGTGCTGAGCACTTGTGCGTGAAGGACTTGTTCAGGGTACCGTACATGTACTTGTACACAGTAGCTGCTGCCTCGGGCAGCATGTGGAAACCCACACACTGTGAACACAAGATGAATGCTAAAAGCAGTCAGGTACTGAGTTACAGAATGAACAAATGAATGCGTGTTTTCACATTTTCAGGTAAAGTATCACTTGACTGCCTCAATGATCGTCCAAGGGGTGAAGATGATCTACGTTCCGATCATGCCTGGCCACTCACGCAGGCTGCCACAGCTGTACGTTCAATGAGACTCAATTCAAACGCATTTCTTTCTGAACCATACAGACTATGGAGTTATGTAATATAACAAAATATTTAGTTAGCACCTTTCAAGAGTCGCCAAGAAACGGGTAATGTAAGGCATTTGCTTGTTTATTCCTTGCCTCTTGATAACTGGGGTTGAAGGAGATTTTTGGTTGAAGAGCAGGCACAACAGCAATCCATCAGCCAGCTTAGGGGTCATCCATAAAGGACATCCTCAATGACGGGAAGAGAGGGAGTCGCCCAAATGCGGACAAGAGGGGTTTTGCCCACTGCATCTACATTGGTACATACGGCCTATGCTGTCAACACCAACTTAAGTAAGACAGCACAGTCTATATTGTGCTGGACATAATTAAAGCCCCTTTGCTGAATGCGGTATTATTGGAATACCTCACACCATAGCATGGTTAGCAACAAAAATTGACAAGATAGCCTAATCTAGGCTTTAGTACTATAGGACTTGGTTGGAGTGTGGACGTCCGCAAAAGGGGTGGGGTAGTGTTAAGTGCGGACAAGGGGACGGAGGGGTCTAAAGTATGTAATTTTTGGCCGACATCCTTCGTGGACGACTCCTTAAAGATAATAGAGCATGTTTAGGGAAACCAAGATAATATAACGGGTCATTTTTCAATTTAAGAAAAACTTGGTAATTTAAAGGGGCATTTGTTTGCAGCCAGTTTAAGGAAACCCAGGTAACATAACTGTTGTCTTTGTGCACAGAATGTCGTCCCTGATCAAGGCGAGTCCTGGGAAGCCATATGTCGACCTGGTAATGTCGTACATCGTCGAGAACGATGGCGAGGAGGAGATGGGTCCAGCAGTTCGATACTACTTCTAGTTTGGCTTCACACTCCATAGGAAATGACGACCGTTGTCATTGCTTCACTTCTCAATGTGTTTTGCATCAAAGAGAAATTCTCAACATCTTGCTTTACCAAACTGCACTTTCTCACAAGTTGATGAACGAACAAATAAAAGAATATTGATGTTTATAAAAAACATGATGAGTTTTCTGATTCAATTTCAAATACTGTTCGAGTGTTAATAAAACGTTGTTAAATGTTCCTTAAATGCTGCTGTCTGAAGCGTTCCTCCATTTCAGCTGTCGCCGTATTTCAAACAAAATAACGCTTGATATAACTGCCTGACCAAGATCACATGCTCCTGGCACAAACAGCAGCTCACCACCTTGGCTGAAGGCAAATTTTTTTGCCTCAGGGCTTGATCCTTCATCACTTCCAACAACCAAAGCAATGCTAGTTTCCCTGTTGCCACTGTAATCAACGGTTTCATAGCTTCTGACGGGTAGTCTGAGTCGTTCAAAAACCTTCAAGTCTTTGCGTTTCAGGTAACTCTCATCAACCTCCTGTTCGCTATGGGAGTTACCACTGGCAGCCAAGTCGTTATCGGCAAGCAGAAGCTGCTGCAGGATAGGGCGTGGAACTTTAGGGCGTTTTTCTTGTTCATTCGAAGTTTCCTTGTTGCCTATGAGGTAGAGATCGGTGCTTGATGCCAGGTAGTTTGTGATGATCTCCCAGCCGGTGCTGATGATTGGGATGTGGAAATGGGCACCCATTCCGGCCCGAAGCACCTTTGGCTCCCATGGATCTATGCTCCCTGAAAAACATGAAGTCAGACACTTGATGATTTAGACTAGAAGGGAGGATTAGGTTTAGACTACAGGAAATTAGGTTGGATTGGATTGGATTAGATTTAGACCAGACAAGGTTAGACTTAGAAGTGATTTGAAGAAGCTTTAAGCCTGAAGAAATTAGATTCAGTCTAGAAGGTTGGATTGGATTAGAACAATTCAGAAGTGAATGGATTACACTAAAAGGTGGATGCTTATCAAATGGGTCCTGACTCAAATCTGCAAACTTAAAAGGCACTACTAAAATGTTCTAGATCTGTATCTAAATATTTAAAAGTAATGGACAGTTGTCTTACAAAGTAAAGAATAGCGGAAATATAAACTTAATAAAAACTATATAAATGTAAACTTAATATCTGAAGAAGTCAGATCGTTGATCTGGGCATTTTGTTATGTTCAATAAAATGAAGCTGACCCCTAGTGACAAGAACTTTAGTGCAACCAGCTGCTGCTGCTGATCTGAGCACCGTGCCCAGGCTGCCTGCATCCTTAACACGATCACAGATGATGGTCACGGGCAAACGAGAGCTTTCGTCCAAAATCTTGACCTCAGGCAAGGTGCAGATTGCTAGAAAATATCACAGAATTTATAAATTATTAGCTTCAAGATACATGATATATTTAAAACAATTTTAAATGTGAAACAGTCAGAGGTGTTGATCCCAAACTGAATTCAGCTGTAGAACACAATCTGTTATAACTTCACTTTGTTAGCATCATTTGTTAAGGACACAACGAAAGATGG
The DNA here is from genome assembly GCA_964023275.1 of Norana najaformis. Lineage (NCBI taxonomy): Eukaryota > Metazoa > Annelida > Clitellata > Crassiclitellata > Hormogastridae > Norana > Norana najaformis. The sequence goes on along the minus strand of OZ029923.1, from coordinate 10,824,114 downwards.
GGATGGGGATTTGTCTTAGTGAGGACAGGGGGAGGAGGCACGGCCTTCTAAATATGAACAGGCCAGCTACAACTATTTGTGACGTCATCACACGGAGGCTCACACAGAAGGCCGTGGCTCACTGCTGTGTTTATTTGTTCGATAGCAGTTACCATTATACTTATTTATTTATTTCTTTATTGGTGTAGACAGTTGAGATTGACAGTGCCATTTTAAAAAATGCATATTGAAAAATCATTAATTGAAAAAGAGAAAACAAACCAATTAATGGATGATGTGTTTTAATGAGTACATTTAGATCATTTTAAAGCTAACAAACAGTGCACTGGAAAACCAATAACCAGAAAAAGAAGACAAACTAACTAATGGATAATGTGTACAGACAAGTACATTAAGAACAATCTAGAACAATTTAAAGCTAACAGAAAATGTACATAAAATTAACGATAATCCAAAAGAGTGAAAGCAAGCTCATAAATAGAACTAATGGATCTATTTGTGAGCTAGAGTACATTGAGAACACAAGAATTTAATTATAAGCAGGAACATGTACTGTACATTAATTTTCACAAGTACACTTATATTACAATGACAAAAATTATGTAACATTCACTCATCCCAAACATAATATTGAATAACTGTTATAAATATAGTTTTAAATAAAAACGTTGAATTTAACTCATGCTTCTTAGTATAGGTCATTTTCCAACAAGTGTTGCCAATTTCCTTTTACTTTTTTCCAACTTTTCAGGCTTCTTTTTGTCATTCACATGTTTGGTGTAGTTATTCAACATTATGTTTGCAGCAGTGAAAACAGATCTACCCGGTATATAAAAGTTTTGATGTTGCATTACCACATTCACAGGTGTTATTTGTGTGATTAATAAAATCCAAGCTAATACGGACGACTAAATCTCTCTGATTTGCTATGGATAAAAACTCAGTCTCATATTTCTTGGAAATAAGACAATTAAATACAACCAAAACATCTGAAACAATATCAGTTAGAAACTGGGTAGGCCATTTAAGACCCCTCCCGGTTCAAAATTTCAATATATAAGAATTTGTCAACCAGGTTTTCACTGAATTCACATAGCAACTCTCTATCAGTACAGAGTTCATACTGACACAACTTACAAGTGAATATTTTACAAACTTTATGTGCAATATAGCCAGCAATGAAAACAATGCAAGTTAAGCCCTGTCATCTACACAGCCATCACAACAATCGCTTACGACATCAGCAAAAGCATCAGGTATAACTGCATCTGCAGTATAACTTCCTTGATCGTCCATGTCAGAAAGAAATGTAATCAAATTAAAATCTCCACACTTGGCAGACTTCAAATGTAAGACACTGATGAGCTTCAACTTTTTTTCAGACTCTATAATCTGTCTTACTGATATGTGATAATTTCCTCCAGACAGCTGTTGGTACCGAGAAAATCGGTATTCCAGATTATCAGTCTGGAATTTTCCAAGAAGTACATAGTTAAAATTGAATTCAACCAGCAAATAATGGATCAGCAAGTGCATAGCTCTGACAGTATGTAGAAGAGCAAAATGAGTCTGTTGCGACAAGAGCCATGCCTGCCCTTGCACTTCATTGTTTACCAGTTGTTAAGCCACAAAACAACCCCTTCCATAAATTTCAGCCGTTCATCATCAACAGATCGGAATGGGTCACTGTCTCTGTCACGCAAATGTCGCCCTTTATGTGGATCTTTCACATTGAAAAGTTTCCATAATTTCAAAATTATTTCAAGGAATGTTATAGTGCCATCAACTGATTCACTCAGTGCAGGAAAAAAGCTAAGTGCTGCAAGTCTTTTAATTAAACACTTTCAAAACCAAGCTGACCTTTTGATGTTCAGTGCTCGGTGGGTTTAAAGCCTTATGTGTTAAATTTGGAGCCAGTCTGACAGAGTCTTCGAAAAGGCTACATAACCATCTGTTAAAAGGCCACATTATTGTCTAATTAAGTTTAGAAGCAGACCCTGTTGTGTCTGTTAAGGTTTATTTATTAGACTATAAGACACATGCTGCTGGAGTAGACAAACTATACAAAAAACTTCGTTTTGATTCTTATTATCATTGATTGTCTGCTGTTAGCAGACATATATCTGTGAGCATTGTAGTGAAACTGGTTGCCTGCCAAAAGCACAGACTGGTATCTGCTATACGCAGAAGTGATCTGTTTTAATGGCGTCTTAGCTAGTGTTAAACCCTCCTAGCAGTGAGTGTCAGACACCCATATTGTTAGCGTCAGTATCTTCGTGCATGATGGCAATGTTGATAGTTTCTGACAGCAATAGTCAGACTGAGGTTAAGTTGTGATTTCAAGTATCTGTCACAGCTTGTTTTGTTGTTTGAAGAACAGTAAGAGCATGCTTCATTCTGGACTCAGAGGTACACTCGAGATCACCCTTCATAAAATGACTTATCAGTGAATCTAGTTTTGACCAACGGTCAAGCAATTCACCAGATCCCAAGATCCATGACAAATGATCACCACATATACGGACATTATCACAAAAAAAACAGAAACTTTTAAATTATTTACAATCTTAACAGCAACTTTGATTTTAGGACATTCAGTGGTATCAAGGAAACATACACACACATGACTGTCTGATGGAATAACAACCAAATCAGGTTCACGTCCAATATGAGCATTAATCCCAGAACGTAGCATGTGAAAAGAATCAATGATGTCATTTTGTTCCCAGTCCATAAATACCTGTTGATCCCGTTTAGCCAGTTCTGCGTGTCTGTTCTACGCTTTTTTGGTGGCTCGGTTGAGAGGTAAGATGGCAAACTTGGAAAAATAGACAGATATGCCTCTTCAGCAAGTTTAGGACTAGTCCGCTTAACACTTAAAACTGATCCATCTGGATGCTTTACACAGTCTTCAGTTACTATAAACTCTGCTGAAAAATGTTTTATGCATATGACAGCATCTTTGGTAGGAGTGAAATCCTTCCATGGAATTGTATGGATCCATTTAGTCCGCTGCTTCTCGTCATTTGGAAACCTGAGTACAGCGACATAATCCGTTCCTCTGTAATTTGAGCAGCACTCTGGAACACAACACTTTCTAGGCATTTCCTGCAACATCAAAATGGATAGCTATACAGTAAAAATAACAAAAACTAAACATTCCTACTGGCTATTGTATTATGAAGCTTACAGCAACAATGATTGTGTACACTGTCTTGTTAACAGCATATACTATAATATGCCAAAACAATGACAAGGTAATTTATTATGATTACGTTATAATCAATTAATTAATTAAAATACACAACTCGAACTTAAATTTCAATCTCCTTCCATGCCAACTCCGATTTGCAGTCTCACTGCAAGTGTTCTAATATCTTCTATTATCGCCCTCTGTTCACTCGGAACACAATATCGTAATTTATCACCGATCTACTTCTAAAAATGTTCTCCCTCCAGATGCAGAAAGTTAGTACACTCCACGTTAGCCCCAGACAATTTTTAACTTCGAAATTAACTTTTAGAACATAACTTTTCACTTACATGAACAATCGACCGTCTCGCGCAACTTACCACAACTTTTGGAATATCGAACTGCTTCGTTTAAAAATATGAATATATTCAAAAATTCTTAAGCTAGCTAACAAAAAAGACAATAATAGACCTATTAAACTTTATGACAAACAAAAGTACTCACCGCAAGTATTTTAAATAAAGCGCGTTTTCTGTTGTAAATCTTGTACACGCAAGCTGGATGCATGGGCCTCCCTTTGACACGTCACAGCATAGAGTTTGAATCTAGTAGCAGGCCTGTTCCTATTTAGATGGCCGTGGAGGAGGGCACTGCACAATGCAGCCATCCACATCCAAATTTGGTAAATTATAATAGTTATTTAAAAACAGCTTGTGTCGTAAGCATGATCTTCAGTCAGATGGCAAACAGATACGGGCCTTAGTAAGCTGTTGCCATGTGGACGTCTGCAAAAAGAAGGGGAACTTTGCAGACCTCTCTCTCCATCCCCACTGTTAATCCTAAACCTGGTGCTGACTTTCTTATAACATCTAATCCAAGCATCCTGCGACATGAGCTTGGCCTCTCATTCCCTTTTCTGCTAGCACTTACAAAACATTCTGTTGAATCCTGGTTTTGTGTTTTGGGGTTTCTCTTGAAGAGAAACTGTGAATACAATTACAACTAACCCATAACTCCTGATGGTGTCACGGTGTCTGACCAGACTTTCATGTGTTTAGGCAAGACTTTGTACAGCTTTGTCCCAGTTGCAACCAAGCTCTCAAGCGGCAGACCAGCCAGCAATTCGATGTGAGTGAAGTAAATGGTTTTCATTTTGAGTGAGGCTGCTGCTCCTTCAGCCACAAGTCGCTTTCCTTCGAGAAGAATCGTGGACTTCCTGTCTCGCACTTTCAACAGTTTTGCCTCCATCACCATCGGACTACAGAAAGATAGTTTTGCTCTTATAGTCAGTAAAGTCCCTAGGATATATTTCTGCAAAAATAACTGCCTGATACTAATAAAAACTTCAAGTGAAATATCTCACAAGTGATATACACACTTAGTAGAGATCTCTGATCTGGCTAGGGTAGAACCTTTAAATCAAAGTTGCAGACGAGTTAACCAGGGTGCAATATGTATTTGGTTGGCAAAAGTGGGGCAAGACCTACGATAGGAGTAAAATGCGTGGGGAAACTATTGTCTGTGGGAGATAGGGAAGTGAATATGGGACGCTACCAAGATTAGCAAACAAGTTGTGCATTCACCCGAAACGCGAATCTCCTGCTTCCAGCTTCTCGTATCTCACATCATCCGGAAGAGTCACCAACTCGGCATCAGCTTTCCGTTTCCTACTCGTTTTTTCTCCTCGCCTACTGTCCACTTTAGCCAGTCGATCGCGAAGTCTTGCACTGTTCTCTTCCGTGTCATCTTCTGCTAAAAAAGATTTTTCTGGGACATCGTTTTGTACTGAATCATAAATTATGTTATCGGTTTTTTGACCGCGCGCCAGAGGTACCGAGCGATCTGGTTTCGGGATTTCCTTGCGCGGGGTTGAATTTCGTGGACGTTTGGCTAAATCGTTGGCTTCTTTTATCGATAAAATCCGAATGGCCTGTCGCTTCAAGGGTTTCGTGTAGAAACGCAAATGCTGTTCGAGAACACGACTGTTGCAAATTAATCCCATTTTAAACGCACCACGAGTCACCAAGGGCGCGGCCATCTTGTTCTTAAGTGTAACAATAATAGACCGCACAATCTTCTGCCTGATACTTCGACACTGACCAGATTTCTTATGCGCTATCTTAATACCATACAGCTGAAATGGGTTACTACTGTATTACCTTCAATTTTCTTTGATAAATGCTCAATTTTCCCGTATCCTAGAATCGTCTTTAAATAGTATATTTTGGTTAGTCAGAGAAAGATAAAATAGAATCAGGAAAAATTTAGCGTAAGTCTTGGCGAATTACCGAGAACGAATATATCTTTAGGGCTCCCGGCTTTACCACGGAAATGTGAATATGAAAAATTCACTTAACTCCAGAATGGTTAAATCAGTTAACGATATATCTTCAGAATTGTGACGTTTACTGATCCCCACAGAAGTTCTGCCTATAATTGTTAGATTAATATAGTAATAATAGAGCTCATACAATTAACGATAGAACATTTATGAAATAGACAGCAAAATATAATAGGTTTATGCCTTCTGTAGACGTGATTGGGTTGAAACGATAACGCATGGTTTGTTGCTAAGTATATTATTTTATTTATGAGATGCGTTAACATGCTATCAATAAAAATTACAGAGGTCAATCTTTGCCAGATGTTTAAATTGACAGCACCAATGTTTCCACACTTAACACTCCTACACATACCCGTACTTTCACACCTGCCTCTTGAGCGTTATACCAATCCCATACAACCATGAACTGACTACCTGCAGAAAATTAAATGATTATCACATCAGGTTCACACACCCCACATGTTCCTAAACAAAAAAATCAGTTGACACCTCTTATTTATTTACTTAATTAATTTAAATGTGCAACATCACTTTATGAGAAACAAACTCAGGACGTATCAAATCACTGACCATTTTCTACGACTGGCTCGCTTCCTTTTTTTAACAGAATCATTAAATCCAAGAAAACAACAAAATCAGACAACAAAATGACCAGGAACAGTTTTTTTAGAAAAAATTTAGTTTTTATGTTTAGAAAATGATAAGAAAAGTAATTCAAATAAAAAAGTAAATATAAATAAAACAGTATTCCGTGGAATTATTTTAATTGAATGCAACAGTCCAGTTTAAGGAGTGAAACGACTTCTGAGCAGCTGAAGAACTTCACAACCAAGATCCTCATCCTAAAAAAACAAAATACACGTAACTGATTGCATCAAAAGAGGAAATCATCATTTTGTTGCATAAAACACATGTCACAGTTACTTCAATTTAGCCACCTTTGCTAGCCTGGTACGTTGGTTAATGCGTACATCAAGGCATCTCCAAGCATAAGACTTCCAGTGCACAACCCCTTCGTGCTTTATTTAAGAGATTTTAATCTCAGGCTGGTACAGTTCGTGCACAAGGACCTTAAATGGAGTTGCGCTCATTCAAACGGGCAGCAGTGGTGAAGGATCTCTCCTGTTAAATTCAAAGAAAAAATTAGCAGGGTCGTGGTCATACGGTCGCTATAAAAATACGTGTATCTTTACATTGGTTAGAGCAGGCATCAAGGCATCCTTGGGCATGAGGATGCAAGAGCAAACCCTGGCGTGCTTATTTAAAAGATTTGACTCACAGGGCAACATTTGATCGACCTGCCACAACCGACTAAGCAGAAGACTACCAAAACCAAGAAATGTGTAGTCAGCAACAGTTAAGGAATTTTGAAAGAATCTCGATACTTTTGCAAAACTTGCATGTCACAGCCAGAGCTGTGTCACCATTCAAACAGTATCATGCAGGTGCTGAAGCTTTGGCTTCAAGTGCATTGACATTGGCAGTGACAGTTGTGGCACTGCCAAACTTTCGATCATTCACATTGCTCACGATTGTGCAGTAATTTAGAATAAAAATATTGATAATTGTAATCTGTGAGTGTTTCAGCTTCGTGGATCAGCACTAAAACAATTATTATAAGCCCAAGATAAGACAATGTGGACGGATGAAACAACTGCTTTTGACATTTGCCTCAGCTTGCTAGAAGACATATGACATGCCTATGGTGCCTCAGTCAGTTGACGGACATCATATGGAGTGTTAACAAATGCATTCCTTATGATAATGATAACTTAAAAAATTCATTTTGACCATTTTTCCCAAAAGATGTAAAAGACGTAACAGTTACTTCCATTAGGCCACATAAAGCAGGTCAAAGTTATGCCCATTATAGTCCTTCAAGTTTTGATGGAGCATTTTACCTGTAGAACCCAAGAAACAAGCAGCTTTTTCTCACGATCATCCTCCGATCCATTGATTTTGATCAAGATCGCATTGCCTGCGATACTAATGCTACTGTCCTGTGCTTGTTGAACACTGAAGTCATCCAAGCATCTAAAAATTTATCAGAAACCTCATTATTATTATTGTTGAAAGGTAACAGTCATGCCTCTTGATTTTTAAGGTAATTTTTATTATACCACAAATAATATATATAAGTATTATATTATATTAACAGAAATAAAGGTCACACTAATGTCCAGGCAATCAGAAAGCAAGATAGCAGGACACAGCGCACTCCATCCAATCACAAAACAGCATTTGAAAATGTTAGGCTATCCATCCAATCCAAAATCCCTATATGAAGGGCGCAATGACGCCATGCGCGCTTCGGTTTGCAGCGGCCCCATTATCATTCGAAAAGAGTCATTGCACATGCCTTTGAGGCTGTTGTTAACTGCGTGCATTATAAATGTCAGTTTAATAATTATAATAATAATAATAATAATATATAAATGTTCATTCAGAGTATTTATATAACACCTCTTCAAGTTATGTACCCAGAGGTCCTCTCATCCCAGCCCCAGCAAAAGATAACAATATTCAGCGGTTGGTGAAAGGTGTATCTAGCATCCCTAGCCAGAAGGAAATGAAGATCAAGAGGGAGGATAGAGAAACGACCCATTTCTCCTGAATCAAAATGAAAAGGTGCAACCTACTCCTGAAGGACCTGTACAATTGCGTCCGACAGTTTGGCTGGCGTTCCTTCAAACGAAAGCGTCAGGTTAGAAGTGAATCGAATCTCATGTTCTTTGACTCCCATCTCTTGCATCGCTTTCTTCGGCTCCATCAGAATCAAACGCTACCAGAAAGAAATAAAACAATCGCTTGTACATACAGACGCTGAGCTTCTCTTGTAGTTATTAAGTTTTTCTTCTGGTTTTCTTTTTTTCTGCCCCTCAGGACTCGCCCGCATTCCTCCTTTCTAATCATTTACATTAAGTATATCATCTTCGTCAAGATCATCATCTCGATAATCCTTATCTTCATCCTCATAATCATTCTTCATCATTATAGTAATTATCATTTTCACCATCACTATCGTCTTAAGAATCATCATCATCATCAATATCATCATAACTATCATCACCATCATCATCACCATCATCATCAATATTATTATCATCATCATCATCACCATCATCATCATCATCCTGCCCATCATTATCATCACCCCTTTCAAATCAACATCATCATCGGAAATGGTTTACATTGTCTTTGATGACTAGAGCTCCTTCCATCAAACGAGATTTCTTTGGCTGTGGAATGCTGTCACCTGAAACAGACAATCATGCAAAGAGGTACTTAGACAGATGGAGAGCCAGACCTAATGACAGACAGACACATACAAACAATAAGACTGACAGATTACAAAGACAGATATAAAACACAGCAGAAATAAATAAATAAATTAATATAAAGAGCAAAAACATGAAAAGTATAAAATAAAAATGAAACCAAATGATTTTTATTTTAAAAAAATAAATAAACAAATATTAAAGAATGATTACAAGAAAGCAAAAATAATAGCCACTCACAATGTAACTCTTTCTTTCCTATGGACTGAATTTACCTTGTGTCAATAAACTTAGTAATAACAACAGCAATCCAGAATATTAAAAAAAGAAAGGAGAGAATGGTGATGATGATTCCAGGAAGAAGTGACATCATAAGACTTCTTAAAAGGTGCTCAATAAATGCCCAGATAATTAACAAACTAAATAAATTATTTAATAAATGGATGACCTAACTATAGCTTACCAAGGGACGAGGCATCATGTTTTCGTGACAAAAGACTCAACGACATGTCAACCGGAACATTTCCCACAGAACTTATCGCAACTGTCTCTCCATTTGCAGGCATAAAACATTTTACACCTGCAATCATACAATTCATTGGCTGATATCTGTTATAATAATAGTTTCCATATTCAAATAAACTGCGTCGTAGACCAAAATCACAACAGAAGTGAATTGGACAAATACGTAAATGATGTTAGTATGAATCTGACGTCTATTATTAGTAGTCATAGTTGTACTATTAATAATTATGACTAGTAGTAAAAGTATTAGTAATATTTTTCTCAAAGAAATCCAGTAGAATTGACGCATAAAAAGTTTTGTTGCTCATTAAAACATCAGCCCATTGCAAATAAATTTAATTCTCAAATTGAAAATGTTGTAACCAAAATTTTGCCTCAAAGCCAAAATATTTAAAGAAAGTTTAATTACATTGATTCTTAAATGACACACTTAAGCCAAATTTTTCCTGAAAATTGAAAAAGGTTACGGAAATTAAATTAATCTGATTCTCATACGAACAAAATATGCCAAACATTTACGTTAAAACTGCCAAAAGTTAACAAGAAAAATGAAAACGATTTTTTCAAGCGGAAAAGTTGAGCCAAATATCGAGCAGAAAAGCTAAAACGAGAGGGAAGGCAGACCAAACTCCTGTTCGATCTTCTTCATGAGGAACTCCATCTTGACAGCTTCTCCATGCACAAGGATGATGTTCTTTGGTTCACACTGGCGGATGAGCTGCATGATTCCCTTTGCATCGGCATGGGCGCTGAATGACATGTACTGAACTGCCATCTTCACTTCCACCTAATACAATCAGTTAATGAATCAAGTTAATCTTAGAATTTCTATAGCAATGGCAATTAGTCGATTTATTATCCACCTGTTCATCCATGGATCCATCCACCTGCCCATCCAACCATCCATATACCCACCCATCCACCCATTAAACCCACCCATCCACCCACCCACCCGTCCATCCATCCACACCCATCTATCCATCCACCTATCTATCCATTCACCTATCTATCCATCCACCCATCCATCCACCAATCAGTCAATCAATCAAACAATCAAACAAACAATCAATCAATCCATCCATCCAAGAATCTATTTATCAACCATTATCTGCATCTCGACATTTATTAAGTTAAACAGAAAATTTTCAAAAAAATTCTAAACCGAAACTGAGAAACTGGCAGAATCCGGGGCTCTAGTTCAATCAGCAACTAAACAAATGAAATCGAGAAACTTCTAAACAAACGACAAACCGTTTGTCTATTGTCGAATTCAATTTTTCTCTGTCCGTTGAGAATCTTCCAACCGACCGTTCCAGAAACGCAGTAACCAGGCATTATGACCTCAACGTAAGAAAATCCAAAAGCAATTTCACTCTAGCAAATCTGTGCTTTAGGCAAATGATTCAGATCAGATGAGACATTAATCTACTAAGGAATTAATTTTAATCAGCCAAAAATCAATCACGAATCACTCTATAAATCATCTAATCTAATCAAATCTAATGACTTCTGTAGGGCCGTAATGCACAAGGCATCAACTGATGGTCACTTCAAGTGAAACAGAAGTCAAATAATCTTTTGAAGAAGCCCAGTTGAAATCCGACAGGTCACGGAAACCAGGATTCAGGCTACCATGGGTAAGCAAGCAGGTGATTCACAAGATCTGAAAGATTAAGGAACTGAAAGAACAGGGCAGTGAATTCTGAAGCTTTGGACCAGCCACCAAGAACACTCACGAGACGAAGTAATGTCCATATACGTCTTGCATAGTCATCCGCATTTAGAAGCTCATTTAGTTTTCCAGATTATTACAGTATTTTCTACTTTACAGGTTTAGTTGGCAAGACTTGTCCTAACACCAGTGACAATCCCCCAACACTTTCCTGGTGTAAGGCATAGCAAGACTCAACCAACCAGTGTAACGTAAAGAAAGACGGCCATTTAAATGGTGTCTTTAATGATGATGTTGTCCTACCATGTTGTTTTCGTTGACACACCATTTCTTGAAGATCTGGAGAGAAAGTCCACCATGGAGCATTCCAGGAGTGGCAAAGACGACCATTGGACCAGGCATGTCGATGTAGACCCGGTCGAAAGGCTGCTCACAGTCACGCACAACCACCAAAAAGATCTTCATTAGATTTATATAGAGCTGCTATCTAAGCTCGTCTAATGCCTTCTACAGCGCCGTCATAATGCACGAGGCATCAATCGATGGTCACTTGATCTCATCAATGGATGGTGCTAAACAATCTAATCTAATCTGCTCATCAATTTATCCGGTAAACTTACACTAGGCTAACTTGGATTAGACTGCATCAGATCAGCAATTTGTCAATTGCCAACTCTGGATGGCACTTCATAGGCAGGGCGCTATACATGTGTGCAAGCGATCACCACAGACGATTTTTGCACTTATCTTAGCACTGTCTGCTTACAAGATAAACTTGTTGTTCTTAATGATTGTCAGCAGCACTAATGTATGATACTTGTGTGTGATATGGTAGCGGATAGGATAGAGCGCTTGGCTTGTATCTCGGAAAACATGGGTTTGTGCCTCTTCTTCTCAGACTTTTACTCAGCACCTTCAATTGATCCTTAGTCATTAGATAGTAGTGCTACATAAATTCAGAAACAAAGCTTACATGGCACAATATTAAGAGTCTAGATGAATACATGCATACATACATCAGATATCTGACTAGATTAAATGAGACTAGGTTACACTAGACTTGATAAGGTTCGACTAGACAAGGCCACATAAAATTAGATTAAACGAAAACTTGCAAACAGAAGACCTTGATGTGTTGAAATTCGAACATATTTCTCTGGACGAACGTATTCTTGATCTTCTGGTTTGTCCAAGTTATGAATAGCTTGTAATAATTGGTTGCCTGCAAACAAAATTAAATTCAATTAAAACAAAAGAAAATTAAAGGTCTCCCACAGAAGCAAAAAACTTTTTATAAAACAGTAGAAAATACACAAATCGATTTTAATGGCATACAGTATACCAGCACACTAGTTCAGCAATGCCCCTTCTGGGGAAAATCTCCTATTGCTTCCTCTTTTCATAATATAAAAACATCAATCAATGATCACTTCTAAACAAAACCACATTCCAAAAGCATAATCCACTGGGCAGATCCAGTAGAGATTGTCAGGGCCTTGATGTCAGAAGAAAAGCTGCCATGGAAGATAATGACTTTTATAATCATTTGCTATTTATTCTGCTTTAGTTATAAGGGCAGCACATGTCAGACCTTTTCTGTTAACCCAATCGAGAAGTAGATGGGAACTTTGAGGTTCATTCGATCCCAGTAGGTCTCAAGCAAAATGCACAATTCCTGTGCCCGGCCCAGCGCAAAAACTGGAATCAGAACCTGAGAAATATACCAAACTAAATCAATTCTTAATTAATCCACTGGTTTTTCAAAAGGCTTTAAATCGTAATATAGACATTGCAAAATCGAAAAGGTAAATGTTAGATTCAGCATGGCTAGGTCAGATTAAAGTAGATTAGGTTGATGCTAAGAAGGTTATCCTGTACCCAATAGATTAGATTAGACTAGTCCTTGCCATGCAGAGCATCTGCAGTAGTTTGGCAAAATATCCACTCTGGGAAAAATTCCCTGCTGCTCTCCAATTGCTAGACTTCCCTATCACTATCCTTCCCTCTATCCCTTCCTTCATTAGATTTATAATGAAAGGTTATCCTCAACCTTGTAGATTAGATTCGATTAGATTTATGACAAAAGGTTCTCATATTAAGCATCTTAATTGTGCTTGATTCCGAGTGCCCATCTTGACACGTATGAACACGCCTCGTGTAAACTGAACATTTATGCACAAGCGCACCTCAGCTTCGGATTTAATGACTTAGCGCACATAATAAGTATGCAACAAATAAATAAAGAAATAAGAATTCACCTTTCCACCTTTATCAATTGTGTCGTGGACTTTTTTTAGGAAATCTCGTTCTCGACAGCGTTTGGAGTCGCGAATGGTCGTTGCATAAGTCGACTCTGAAATTAGAACATCTGGGCGGCATTTGTCTATCCATGCTGAACCAAGATGTCGATCAGGTGTCATGTTGTAGTCACCCTATGACAATGAATTTGATCCCAACAAAAATTAATCTACAGAACAATGCACCTTTGAAACACTTCACAAATGCCATGGAACATTTTAGCTAATGGTTCTAAAACGAAGCGTCTTGAGCTTTGCTGAAAAATTCTGATGCATCAGCCAGAATAGAATATTTCCCAGGGGAAGACTGTCCCAGTCAGGCAGTCCAACAGAATAGAAAGTATTCTGTGCTCAAGTTAAAGTGTGGGAGCGTGGGACAAGGTTTAAAAATGGAGCAATAGTTGACCGTATTCATAACCCGCTAGTAACATTAATGAATTTAATGAAATTACCAACTAACTAAAGAATTATACTTCAGGTACAAAATATAAAAAAACATAAATGCAACAAATATTTAACAATTATAAAAACAAAAGAAATATTATCTTTTGTAGAACAACAAATGTAGTTTTCTTACTGTGTAGACAACCGACTGGTTCCCCACTTTTATTTGGAACATTGCTGCTCCTAGGACATGTCCCGCATAGTAGGCTTTAATTTCAAGTTCCTCATCAATCTTAAGCACAAAGAAATAACTCAAAAAAAATAATTTAAAAAAATAAGAATGAAAATTCCAGCCAAATAAAAAATATTGATAACTTCAAAACAGAGTTTCCTGGAATAAGTATTTGCTTATTTCTGTCAGACTGGTCTGTGTTTATATAATGTATCTATCTTCTAATCTAATCTAATATTATGACTCTCCTATAGCACAGTTAAAATAACATAAATCAATCTAATCTAACCTAATCTAATGACTTCTATAGCATCGCTATCATAATGCTCAAGGCATCAGTCGATGGTCACTTCAAATCGAAATCGCAATACGAGATCAAAATCCATTGCAGAAGCCGGGTCAAATTTTGATAGGTAAATCGATGGTTGCTTCAGGTGAAACTGAAGCAAACAATCATAATCCGATGGAAAAACCAGTTGAAATCTGAAATCTTCGTGATATTGTGCATTAAGAGTCACGTGATTGTGGTTATGAAATGCACAGAAAAGAACCAGTCTAACGAAAATGGAACTTAATCTGGAAGCTAAAATGCTGGAATAATGACTTGGAATATAAAATGACTAAATGACAGAAGAAGCAAGGTAATCAATGAAGATATGGAAAATAACCTGAACAGTCTGATGAAGATTAACAGCAATCACTTTCTTCATACATGACTTGATCATCTCTGATGTAAAGAAGTTCTGTTCTCCCTTGCGTTCGACCGTTATCTTGCGATAATCCTCCTGTTAGCAAATTCACCAATCATTTTTACAAAAATACATATCTGGGCAATCTCACTGCAAAAATACCAGCAGAAAGAAAAAGTTACAAGCACCATCATCGTCGTCGTCATCATCAGCATCATCATCACCATCATCACTCTCCTCTTTACATCCTCCTCTTCACACCCTCCTCTTTACATCCTCCTCCTTTTTCTGTACCTCCTCCACTTCGTCATCCTCATCATTATCATTTTAATCACAATGAGCAACTGATAATCACCTTGCAAACACCCAATTAAGGTTTAATCACTGGATTTGTCACAGATGACAGACATCATACAGAGACACTGACGTCGAGACAGACATCAAGACAGATGTCGAGACAGACAGACAGATAGACACTCACAAGAAGGATTGGACAAATGGCCTTGGTCGGATGCGTCATGTAAATCGGTCCATCGTAGCCAACCATCTCCGACATGAACGGAAGTGCACCACAGTGGTCCAGATGGAAGTGACTACAACACAAGAATCAATCAATACAGGAAATCAATCAATCAGTCAATTAATCAGTCAGTCAATCATTCAATCAATCTGGCAATCAATGAATCGACACCAATCATTCACCAATCAAGCACCAACTGGCAATCAATTCCTCAAATAAACTGCAAGACAAGAAATACTCATTTGCACATCTGGATGTCTAAATAATTCCAAACCTTTTCACTTATCATCTACAGCAATGTCATGCAGTGTAATTCAGTATTTATGTAGCTGCTATAAAACTGTCCCAAAAGAAAAATCTAAAGAACTCTTGACCTGATGATGACACAGTCGAGGAACTCAGTTAAAGGTCCATTCTTATTGATGTACGTAAAATCAGGAAATCGTCTCTGTCATACAAAAAAGAAACAAACCAACAAATTTCAAAACATCAAAACTGAAGTCTTGATGATAAAGCAGTCAAGTAAAGCACCCATAGTTCCAAAGTGGAACACTGGGGGCCCTCATTTCCTTCTCTTCGGCCTTTGAGCTGGCAACAGACAAATTCCAAGTTCCTGGACAATAATAATAATGATAACGATGATGAAAATGGAACAATTTCTATTCCAATGTGGAAATTTCTATACCACCGTTTGTCATAATGCCCAAGGCATAAGTCAATGATTGTTTCTAAGCAAAACCACATTCAAAAAGCACAGTCTACTGAACAGAACCATATGAAATCTGTGAGGCTGCTGAGAACAGAAGACAGACTATTTAAATAACCAGCCAGCCAATCAACCGATGAAAAAACAACCAGTCAATCAATTAACCCACTTATTTCAATCGATTATAAACAAAAGTGACAGCTGCTAACATCGTCATTGAAGCCCATATGCATCCCACAATCCAACATGATGTTCCGTCCTCCGATCGTAAGCAGAATGCAACTTCTTCCAACATCTGAAATCACAGACCACCGTCCCTCTAGCTTTCAATGCATTAACAAATCTTGCCTCCTAGATTTTTCAGTAATTGCAGATCATCTAACTACTCGAAGTTAAAAAAATAGTCCATACATCGTAATGGTAACCGTAATCATAATTCATATAGCACTTCTTTGGGAGAAACATCTCAGCGGCACTCCTGAGATGACAACACAATAACGGTCTCCAAGCACTAACAGAAAAGAGGCAGAGAAAGACCAAACAGTTCATGTTGTTGGCTGCAAGGCAACTTTCACCAAAAAGGATTTTATTGTATTTGTCAATTCATACAGCACATTTTCAGAACAAACTACTCAGGGGTTGAGGAGTGGATTGACAAAAAAATCGCACAATACTAAATACCTTGCCCAGCACCTGTTTTCGTCACCGACAATTCGTACATGAAAAAAAGAAGGAAACATCATATCAGAAAATTAAAATATAACTGCTAAAAAATCTCATATTTTTCATGGTTTTTGGTTCAAATACAAGATGTATCTCGCCTACATTTTAAATCACAAACTTGTAACTCAGAATAGGCATTTTAACCCGACAGAGTAATTATCAAGATAAGAATCAGTAGGAAATCCACCCTTTTGAAGGGAAAAGGGAAAACTTCCCCTCAATGGTTCGGACACTCCCCACACAGAGATGGATTTACCATTCATTTCGCACACCAATCCGCATTATGCCCTACAATGACTTTCCGATATAGATCTCTTTGGGGTTCTTGATTAATATTTAAATAACAGCAAACAAGCGCATCTCAAAACAGCTATTTGTATTTATGGAACAACAGATTAAACTGGAATATTTGTCATACAGGAAGATAAATGATATAATGCTAAACGGGAGTAAGAGTTCGTGAAAATGATCAGTGTTGCTCAGCGTTGAACCTTCAGATTTCGTAAACAGCCTGAGTGCAAACGTTACTTAGACGGAAGCATCTCCAAACCCAAGCAAAATGCTGCCACAAGTCTATAAGTACTTCATTAAAATAGTTCGATAATTTGAACTGTTCACCTAATGGTACGACTTTAATGTCTCCCATTTATTAAACTGTTGAACTAATCAGCGCAGTATTTACTTGACACTAGAATTTCCTTTAATATCACTCAATATTTTGCAAATGGTAAGAACTCGATTCCATGCCTAACATTCAAATCCCGCCTCTCGTTGTTTGGCAATTAAATGTAAATGACAATAATCTAAACGTAGGCCTAGGCCTATATCTCTAAACTTTTCAGTGCACACTAAACCGCGTTAGGAAGACCAACTTTTCCACCGGCGATATGCTAGAAAAGCCTGCAGAAGCCAGGTCGTTTGGAGAGTTTCGATGCCAGTTCAGAATCAAGGAGGGTCATACCCTAGGACAAAACGGTGTTAATTGTAAAATGTAAATGTACATGTTTTTCTATTGCGATGGTATGGCCTCGACCCTGCTCATTTTTTCAATGAATTTATCGTCTGAGATCCTTCACCTCCACTGCCCGTTTGAATGGGCGCCACGCCACTTAAGGTCCCCGTGTACGGACCGTGGTACCTCGAGGTTAAAGTATCTGAAATACATGTATACAATACAATAATACAACTTATATTTATAACGCGCCTTGATAAACAATGTCTTATCAAAGGACGCGTTACAACATAATAATTAGTTATTGTACTGAGAGAATAAATGAGTCTTAAGTTTTAATTTAAAATTATCTATTGAAGAGCATCTTCGAATAGATTCAGGTAAAGAGTTCCACTCAGCTGGACCAGCTACTTCAAACATTCTTTTACCAAACTGTAGGTTAACTCTTCTGACTTTAAAGTCCCATTTTGAAGCCGAACGCAATCTTCTTCTGGACTCAGTGGAAGTACAAGGTTTAACTAGAGAGGACAGATAGGACGGGGCAGAGCCTGACATAATTTTGAACATAAATAGACAGATTTTGAAAGATATGCGGGCCTGAATGGGTTACCAATGAAGTTGTTGTAAAGAATGAGTAATGTGATCTCGAGGGCCAAGGTTTTTAACTAGGTGAGCTGCAGCATGAATAACAGAGGTAAGCAGTGAGAGGGTAGATTTAGGTAAAGCATAAAGTATGTATATCCACTATCGGTACTCGCACCGGTATCCTTAAGCACAGAGGCGCCTTCGCAAGCGCTTAACCAGTGTAGCTAACCAGACCAGATTGCGGTTGGGAAACGTTGGTAATAATGGTCATGGGATGACCCAGGAGCGGTAGCTTGAATAGTTTGGTTTTCAGTCTTCATTGAAAGCTGCAGAAGAGAGGACAAGCGGATGAGATTTGAGAATGACAGGCGAGAATGGGGAATGAGCGAACTTGCGGAGGTCTTCCCAGAGTTCGTTCCAAAGGGTTGGCGCCGCTTAAATTAAGAAGCGGTTGCAGAATTTTAGAGAAGAGGAAGAGACTAGAGGCTGAGAAAGAGAAAGTTGTGAGGAAGAACGAGTAGATCTGGGCAGTTGGATACGAACTACATGTAGCTGTTTACGTTTATGCACTGACATTGTTTCTATTAATTACTTTTATATTCTAGATTATTAACTGATTTGTTGAGTAGGCCTATATAATGCTGTCACCTAATTGTAATCCATGATGTAAACAGGTGACCTTCGTAGCGGAACTTTTTGTTCTTTTATGGTCAGCCCATTGTCATCAATGTATGTGATAGATTGTAATTGTATTTGTTAATTATTTTGGTGATCAATAAAAAATCTCTCTCTCACTCTCTCTCTCTCTCTTTCTCTCTCTCTCTCTCTTTCTCTCCCTCTCTCTCTCTTTCTCTCTCTTTCTCTCTCTCTCTATCTCTCTCTCTCTCTCTCTCTCTCTCTCTTTGTAGGTAAGAGATACAATTTTGCATTGGAAGCGACGAGGGACCTTAAACCAATGAAGTGATTTCAAAACAGAGGTTATGTAGTGGCGTTTTGGAGTTTTGGTGACTGCAAGGGCAAGTGCTTTCTGGATTGTTTAGAGACATTATTTCATTTAAGATGAGTCGATGTTATAGAAAAGAAAGTTGCAGTAGTCAAGTTTGGTGAAGTCAGTCAAGTCTAGTAGGCCTTTGTATGAATTTCCAAGATCTTCGCTAGTTTTGCGTTCAAGACGTCGCCGCTGTTCACGATAAGAACTGATGTTCCATTTTAATTTCATATTTTGAAAACGAAGCAAATCGTTATCTACCGCTTATTCTGCAGTTGGCCTAGCAAGCGTCCCATTAACTCATCTCAGCTAGCACACGCAGATTGGGTCAATGTTGGCCCGACATCATGGCAACTATCACTGTTCTATTATATTTGGTATTTATAATATAGATATCATATATGAAACCAATGTTGGACTAAAGTAAGAATTCTCACGGCATGAACGATAGGCCCTATATCTGCATCGTAAATACTGAACTTAACAGAATAGGCTATATAATTATAATCATGTGTCCTATTCCGTGTCCACGGGTGCACTTACTTAAACAAAGACAGAATTAAGTGATTATATTTGCGCCATTAATAAGAATAAGTACAAGTGTAATAAACGCCGTACACCATGCATTACGCCGACATAGCATTCAACATAGGGTCAAAGCTTGAGGTTTGTGTTACTGTACGCTGAATATATTAATAATATCGGTCTAATGTAAATGTTATTTGTAAGCAATGACATTGGCACAACATTGGCCTCATGCAAGTAAGTGACAATATCTACACAATAAATAACGAAACTAATATAGTATGTAGGCCTAAGTATCAGCATATGTCTAATTCAGTGTCCCTGGCACATTTCTTCTTCTTTTTCTGGTTCTCTGCCCTCAGGCAGGTTCAAACGTCCGATGACGCCACTCCTCTCGGTGCTGAGCTTCCTCTGTCAGCCTGCTGAATCCGTCCGTCTTGCTAGGCCAAGAGTCATCACGAGAACCGTTACTGGGGGCAGAATGGAGGGCACATACTTAGATAAAATTGGAATTAAGGTTTTTGCATACATGCACCATTACCAAGAGACAGTATATGCAGAGTATACATCGAACACCTTGTATTAAGCCGAATTAGCACTGGACACAGGACAAATATAAGGCCAATTAATTATGCGCCAACGTTCGTGGTTTTGTGACATTGGATAGCCTTGATGTTGGGCGAAGCTGGTGCTCTGGATGAGATCCATACTGCGCTGGCAGAGGTCCTGAAGTAACGCTATATAAATTCTTTGCATTACATTAAATTTGCCCGCCACCCTCGAGTTGAAAGGCGTTATATAAATGTCCGACTGTCAGGTTAATTTCCCGCATGCCTAAACGGTCGAAACCCTTAGCTGACGATTCTCGAAATCTGGTGGAAGAAAAGTCAACTGGTATTCTCTCCAGGAAGCGAAGGTCATGGTTTTAACCCCTTCTCATTCCGAGGCAGAGAGGGGTGAGGGAGACGGTTCTTCTCTTCCCCTAGAATCGACTGTTGATTATTTGTTTGGGGGATAAACCCCTGGGATGACGGAGGCTGAGCCAGGGACGAACGATCGGAGAAGATGACGATGGCAAAGTGATTGATCGGGTAAGAGCAGCAGACAGGGAGGGAGGGAGGGTCAAAGGGGAGGCAGGAAGGAAGAGAGGCAGAGAAGAGGAAGCAGAGAGGGGAAGCAGGGCAGAAATGCAGGAGGGAAAGATGGGAATAGAGAGGAAAGGACGGAACAAGGGAGAGAAGGGAAGAAAGGGGTGAGAGACAGACAAGGAGGGAAAAAGGTTGGGAAAGAGGAAACGAGGGAAGGACTGAGTTAGGGGGACAGGAGGAAGGGGAAAGGCAGATAGGAATGAAAATATGCTGGCAGGGAGGCAGAAACGCATGGAGAAAAACTGCGAGGGAGAGAACGAGGGAGGTTGGGATAGGGAACTGAATTGTCGTTGCTAGGGATTGTCGTCGATTGCAGAAACTTGGAGAGGAGAGAGATACTCATAATCCGCATCATCTTGGCTGCTGCTGCTGGAGGGACAGACAGACAGAGACAGAGGAGCAGAGGGAGAGAGATACAGAGACAGAGATATAGAGAGAGAAGAGAAAGAGAGAGGAGGGAGGGACAGACAGTGAGGAAGAAGAGTGGGAATGGGTTGAACCCTGTCTCCAGGGGAGGAGGAAGAGCAAAAGGAGGATAATGAGAAGAAGATCGTTGCTCACGATATCGAACTCTGCTTCTTGTCAACGGCTTCGATCGTCTTAATATCAGACCTAGTGTTTCGTGTAAATCAAGTATAAGAAACATCATATAATAAGAACTAAATAAAACAACACGAATATAACCATAAAAAAATTTTTTATTGGCTCTCGTTTTGAAAATATTTCATATAGTTCATTTTTTATGTTTCACCATGTAAATTTATGCAGTAGGACTGCGACAATATCCTAAATAAGTCTAGAATGATGTAATATTCCACCTCATTGCATAATCCCATCATGGACACATCATGCACAGTTGATTACGTCATTTTCTGATGCAATGTAAAACTACAGCCAGTCGGCTGCTGACGTAAGATGACGTCAGCAGTGTACTATATAAAGCGAGTCGGAACGGTTGAGCATTTACAATATTACAGACTTTGTGCGAGACAGTTTAAGTTACTGTTTATAAAACTATTATTACTTTATCCATTTAGATACAATACAGAACAGTAATGCCTCGGAAGTGCGTAAATACTGTGGACAACTTTTGTTACATTTGTGGGGAAGTGACATTTGCCAACCAGAAGAAAAGTATCACTTATCAAGTCAAGAAGGCATATCATGCTTACTTCGAATGCAAGGTTGGTGACCAAGACAAGCCATGGGCCCCGCATATATGCTGTGCTACATGTACAACACAGCTTTCACAGTGGTTGAATGGCAAAAGACCATCAATGCCGTTTGCAGTTCCCATGGTGTGGAGAGAGCAAAGCAACCACGTAGATGACTGTTACTTCTGCTTGGTTCCTCCTCTTTCCGGTGGAATAACAAAGCAAAAAAAGTCGACAATAGTCTACCCAAACATTCCGTCAGCATTGAGACCAGTTCCACATGGTGATGGACTTCCTATTCCAGAACCTCCAGCAGAATATATTTTCCTTGATTCATCTGATGAGGACAAGGGTGAGCCGACATGTTCTTCTCCTGGTCCGTCAGCGTGCAGTGATCCCGATTTTCACTGTGGTGCATCATCAACTCCACACAGAATAACACAGGAAGAACTAAATGACCTTGTTCGTGATTTGGACTTATCCAAAAACAAGGCAGAATTGCTAGGATCAAGACTCCAACAATGGAATCTTCTAGAAGAAGATGTCACAATTACTTCATATAGAAAGCGCCATCAGCAGTTGGAACCTTTCTTTATGAAGGAAGGCAATCTGGTATTCTGTTCCAATATTGACGACCTCATGAATGCCTTACAGATCACTCATGACCCACAAGAATGGAGACTCTTTGTAGACTCTTCAACACTGAGTCTTAAGGCTGTGCTTTTGCACAATGGAAACCGTCTTCCATCTATTCCATTAGCGCATGCTGTCCACATAAAAGAGACATACGATTATAACCTAAAACAGCTACTGCATTCCATTGACTATAACAGGTACAAATGGCACCTGTGTGGTGATTTGAAGGTAGTTGCCATTTTAATGGGACTGCAGCAAGGATATACAAAATATATGTGTTTCTTGTGTGAGTGGGATAGCCGAGCAAGAGAGTTGCACTACGTGCGGAAGGAATGGACTCCCAGACAAAACATGGCAGTTGGACAGAAGAATATCCAGCACCCAGCTCTGGTCGAGGCTCACAAAATCCTACTACCACCCCTTCACATCAAACTAGGCTTGGTGAAGAACTTCGTGAAAGCCATGGACGCACTTCGCCAGCTTTCCGATACCTGCATGAAAAATTCCCTCGACTCAGCGAAGCAAAGATTAAAGAGGGAGTTTTTGTGGGTCCTCAGATTAGAGAACTCTTCAAAGATGACCGCTTCAACAACTTGCTGGAGGGTGATGCGAAACAAGCATGGAATGCTTTTCGTCTAGTGTCTACAGACTTTCTGGGGAATGTTAGGGTAGAAAACTACAAGGAACTAGTAGAAGACATGCTCAATCAGTACCAGAAATTTCGCTGCAATATGTCTCTGAAGATGCATTTCGTTCATTCCCATCTGGATTTCTTCCCTGACAACTGTGGTATGGTTAGTGACGAACATGGCGAACGTTTTCATCAAGATATCGCAACAATGGAGCAAAGGTACCAGGGAAAATGGTCCACTACAATGTTGGCTGACTACTGCTGGACACTCCGCAGAGATGCTCCCGAACAGCTGTACAAGAGACAGGCAAAAAAATCTAAGAACTAGTCTATGACCTGGTTTTTACAAATATTAACTGTAAGTGTATCACTATTGGCATGCATTGTGCGATGTAAAATTACTTCATTTCAGATTACAAAAAAACTAGAGCCAATTCGGCATTTTCACTGTCATATTCGTGTTCAGCACATACAAATTGATAAGAACTGACTAATTTCATTTCAGTAACATGACTTTTGTAAAAATTTGTTGTCCAGTGATATAATAAGAACTAAATAAAACAAGCCCACGGAACCAAGAGGGGAAAGAGGACAGCGGGACAAAGAACCAGCTTCTAAGAGACAGAGACAGATGGTTGGATGGATGAATGGATGGATGGATCGACAGACAGACAGACACACACACGCAGACAGAGGCAGAGAAGGATAATTAATCAAAGACAAAGAGACAGAGACATCTATGCAGAGAGACAAGGAGACCGACAACAGAGACGTACCCTCTTATGAGAAACTAAGTCTGCATATCGCATAGCGGACAGATCAATAACCATAACCCCTATACAATTAATATTTAATTACTAGCTTATTGTCATTAATTGATAATTCAGGTACATTTACGTGCAAGCAATCTGAAGCTTTAAAAGTTCTGTTTAGCATAAAAACTGAACAACTGATTCAATGAAATCCCACAATCTTTTACAGCCATGAATATGAAGGTCTGGCGTCTTCATTTGTTTAGCCTCGGCGGCATATGGGGTTTCCCTAAGCTAACCCCGAGAAGCAGTCATGGTTATGAAAAATTAGCGACTTCGTTTTCTTAGCCTCGGCACATGAGACTTGATGGTTAATCGTCTCCCATGAGAATGGGTTGCAAAGGGATAGAGCAGATGTCTTTGATTCGTACTGGTGCACGTGCCTAGGCCATGGTTGGGGTCTGCGAGGGTGCCTTGGGTGGACGGACTGACCCAATGAACTGCAGATTGAAGTAGTCCTTAAGTGCCGCCTGTGCCGCCCTCTGCTTGGCCGACCTTTGACACCGTCCGACCCCATCGAAGGTCATTCCATCGAAGGTCACCGAAATGCGGATCCACTTCCGGTCGGCGCTGGCTCCACCTGGCGGCGAGACCCGGCGGTACTTACTCTGCGGTCGGATATCGTTGAGTATGGAAACGGGATTCCAGGAAATCTGAGTCAGGTCGGGAATTCGATGGTTCCCTTTCGAGGTCTCGTCAGAGCGTTCCAGAGGGTCCGTGGACCAGTCATGGAAGGAGTCTGCAGTGAAGTCTATGGACCTCGGAAGGTAGGACTGGATGACCTCATGAGCGACGCAGGAATCTGGAAACTGAATACAGGAGAGAATCGCTCGTGTGGCGGCTTCCATCCGCGCTTTCCGCTTCGAACGACCACAACCCAAGTATGTCTGCAATACCAGACAATGAGATAAACTATTATACAATATGATATGATACAATATAATATGATACAATACAATATGATACAAAATATTACAATACAAAAGGGTACAATATAATACAATACAGTGCGCTACAACACGATACAATGTGATACAGTATGACACAGTACAACAATTACAATGCTATAAAATTAAACGCAATACAATATAATGCAAAACAATGTGATACGATATGAGACAATACAATACATTCGATACAACATGATGAAATAAAATACAATACAATACAATGCAATGGCATTCAGAACAATACAATAAAACACAGCATTGTAATTAGCACTTATAATCACAGATTTATACAGCGCCTCTACAAGAGAGACGTGTCAGAGGCTCTCCCGACATGACAACATAGATCCACGATCAAACAGAATGGTTTTAAAGCGCTTACGGCAAAGAGACAAGAAAGACCAGGGCCCTCATGTCGTAGGTTGCTAGGCAACTTAGTCCAGAAAGTTGGACCGATCCCAGTACAATACATTATAATACACTCGATATCATACGATGCAATGCGATAAAATTATATTTCTTCCCCTCCAGCTCTTCATCCTCCCATTCCGCCTACATTCTATCCTCCTCCCTTTCCCAAATCCTCTCAGGACTGAAAGCCGAAAGAACACAGCTTGGGGTGGGTAACTCAGCAGCTGCTACCAAGGACTTGGAAATCTGTCAGCGATGCACTTCACCCACACTCATAAAATCCGTGACATGCATCATATATAGTGACCTGCGTCTTATACTAAGGGCTGTGTATTATACAGAGGTGGGACATACTAAGCTGCGTCTAATGCAGAGCGACGTCTTGTACTAATAGCTGCGCATTAGGCTGATTGGCCAAAGAAGGAGATATCCGACAGTTTTGCGATTAAAATCGAGTAAAAATTCATGCCAAGAAATTATCATTTGCTTCCTAGAGCAGCGAAGATCTGCGTGGAAATTAAGTTTCTGGCAATGACGAGTTTTAAAACTATTAAATGGAGCGATTTGTGTTTAGACGGAGGAAGAGAGAAACATCCCTGGCAGAAATCTACTGTCTTAAAGAAAATTCCTTTCATGGAGGGTATGGCCAAATCTAGTGATGGGAAAAGTTCCTATATCTCGACATTGGCGGCTCCAGGATTGCTTGCGTGGAAGGGAAGAGCATTTCCAGAGAGACGTCACATCCTGGCAGTCCACCATGCACGGGTCTGTATGAGGGGCGCCGAAATATAACCAAGAAGGGCACGGGGGAAGAACCGCACTTCCCCCTCAAGCTAAAGCTATATATAGCTATAGCTATAGCTAAATCCGCCACTATATCTCGCCTAGAAATCGAATCCTTCTGCTTCTAAGATTACGCACGACTTAACAGATGAGCATGTTTCTACTTAATGACTTCAGTTTTGGAAAGCCAAACCGAATGTAATATGCTCTGCTTGTGTTTTGATAAGCTGTGATATGGATTTGGAACAGCATAGTTCTTTCCTCGATGTTGCCGTAGCAACAATAAATCAACAAGATGCCAAAGGAGACAGAGAGAAAAAGAGAAACGGGAAGGCAGATAGAGAGACGCAGATAGAGACAGAGACAGAGAGAGATTGTGAGAGACAGAGAGATAGAGACAGAGAGGAAGGCGGGAGGTATAGGTATAGGTAGAGACAGGAAGACAGAAAGGCAGAAAGGAAGCCGAGAGGCAGAGAAGTAAGGAGAAAAGCCAGGCCAAACACCAGGTGCTCGGCGGAAGTTTAACAGTTTCTGATTGGCTGTTCACCGCAGAAGGATATGACACGTGCCCGTGTCCATCGAGAAAATTAAAAATAAAAACAAAAGAACACCAGGTGTGGTCAGCTTATGGTCACTCATTGGTCAGTTTATGGCCATTCAAAGTTTCAAAGTCCATGGTTGGTCTGTGGTCACTCTGTGGACGATCTGTGGTCAGTTCATGGTCATTAAATGATTAGTCATATGTAGTCAATGGTCACTATATGGTCAATCAATGGTCATTCTATTGCCAGTCAATGGCCAGTATTTGGTCAGTCTGTGGTCAGAGGAATGTCTTACTGTCCTCACACACACACATCTATTTTCGTGGGCAGGTGAAACAGAAAACCTCGCCAGGTGGACTCATTATTAACAATATTAATATCAGTTTCCGTTAATTTCCGGTTACTTTGACTTTACTCTATTCTCACACCAGTCAGTTTCCGTTGCAAACCTAGCAGGTGAAACAAAATAACATGCATTGCGAATCGAGAATTTTATTGGACAAGATCCGCCATCTTACCTGGGTGAACAATTATCTCTCCTGGCCAAACGATGACACCACCTGGCCAAATAACTATCTCACTTTTTCAATCACTGGCCAAACAAGTATCTCACCTTTCCAATCAATGACATCACCTGAATAACCAATAATCTCACCTGGTAGATCACTCAACTCACTTGGCCAGCCTATATGATCTCACGTATCTAATAATTATCTCACCTGGACAATCAACCGTTTACCTGGGCAATCAATATGGTCTTCCTGTGCAATCAATGATCTCACCAGTCCGTTCTTTATCTCACCTGTCCAATTCAGGTTATCTCACCTAACCAATAAATATGATCTCACCTGTCCATCCATTATCATCTCACCTGTCCAATCAATCGCCTCACCTGTCCATTGATGACAGTCTGAACTGTGTACGTAGGGGAGTGACACGGCCCGGTCGCTCGAACAAGAGTATACTTCAGCTTAGGGATCGATTCCTGGAGGACCATCACAGCATTCTTCCTCGGAGGCCACTCCTCGCCAGTTCTTCTCTTCCTCGTCCTTGAACTTCCGTCACTCGCTCTCCAGCGTCTTCCACTGGTCGACAGGTGGCGTCCACGGCCACTGCGCCACCTGGCGGTCGGCCTGCGATGTTTGGGTTCACTGACCGGAAGTTGAAAGAGATCGGGAATCGAATCCAGGTGACTCTGCGTATGGTTCGACGTCCGATCTTCCAGTAAGCCATTCAGTCCTAGAAAAATTCAATGCGCGAGTGAATTAATGAACGGGTTACTGAATGCACGGGTGAATTGATTTGTGAATGAATGAATGAATGCACGGATGTAAGAAATCAATGATGAATGAATGCACTGGGTGAATGAATGCACGAGTGCATTAATTTCTGAAATAATGAATTTATGGGTAATTCAATTCACGGATGAATGACTTCGTGTTTTAATTAATTCATGGATGACTTTATGGATGAATGACTTCGTGAATGAATTAACTCACGGATGAATGACTTCATGGGTGAATTAATTCACCGATGAATGAAATTATGAAGGAATCGATTCATAAATGAATGAATTTGTGGATAAATTGATTCACGGATGAACTCTGTAATAAACTAAAAACGACTGAAAATAAATAAACGCACAAACGATTGAATTACTGAATTGATTAATAAATTAATTAACTGGTCTGTTAATTAAC